>VWZF01000445.1:1279436-1375507 GCA_013396755.1 Sclerurus mexicanus | reverse complement strand
CAATTGCTGAGGCATGGAGCACACTGAGGGCTCAGAACCCTGGCACCGCTGCTAGCAGGAAAGGCACTCAACAATGGGTTGCAGAGGGGAATCAGCTGTGCACAGTTCTGCTCTTGGTTGCAGCTGGAAACACTCTGAAGTGCAGAGAGAACTAGTTAAGCAAACCAATTACAGGACAAAAAACCCCTACCCCTGCCAAAACACAGTTCCTAAGCTGTGATAACATTCAGTCATTCTGTGTCACTCTGTGTTAGTCAAGGATGAAAAAAGAGGAAGAAGGGGGAGGGAAATTTGCTTTTGAGATATGTATTTATTAAAAATTTTCAATCCAGAAAGACTTCTTTTTAAACTCTGAAATAGAAAACCTTTGTAAATATTTCATGGATCTGAGTCTCTGATTAGCTTAATTACTTGTTTAGAAAACAAATCTGTGAACTCAGCAACTGGGGATACCCATATGAAAATATGGTAACATTGTCTTTTGTGATGCACACCAGTCAGTGAACAGGTATTGTATAGTCTGTGATTTTCAAGAACCAGTTACCATTCCTTCTTTGAGCAGTCATGGCCCATGATTAATTCCAGGATGATTCTGGAGACTTGGTTACTGAACCACAGTGAGACTGCTGTGCAAATGTAACATTTTTCTACTGAAAGAGGTCAGTTCTCCAACATGATCAGCAGCCTGCTTAATTCCCAGATATTAAGCTAATTGGATTGTCCAGATACAAGATACAACCATCTTTTGTATTCGTAGAAATAACTGTGGAATTACAATTTTCCCATAGGTTTAGTAGTGCTCCCTGGAATTACAACTTTCCCATAGGTTTAGTAGTACTCTCCACCCTCTCTCTCCATTAAAAGAATTCAGTCCTATTTCAGAAGATAACCTTGAGAGAACGAGGAAGGTATAGGTTTTGCCTCTATCTTAATAAAAGTCTGATATGAAGGTTTAATTAAGAGAGAGAAAATAGCTAGGAATGAACACAGGATTTGAAGCAAAAGAGACCTCAAATAAGCGGAGTAAGAATCGTAAATGTGATTCTAAAGGTCCCCCAGTTGAGACAGAGCAGAGTTTCTCACTGAAGCTTGAGATAAGATCTGTCGTAGCTGTTTTCCATTTTCCATTTGGGATGCCAATTCTTATCCTCCCTTTTCCCTTTGTCTATCTTGGCTTTCAAGGCTAGGAAGTTCTTTTTCCAGCTTGATTCTTTTCTGAGCTTGGTACCACTTTTCTCATGGTGTTGTGGTACTAAGGTTTTGCTGTTGGGTATTTTTTTGTAAGAGTTGTAAACACCTGACATTCCCACTGGTCCGTCGCATAGGCCTTTCATTGCATTAGAATAAACAAAGGAGAAGCTGCTACATCTGTGGTTACCCTTCTGTGTTCTGCTAGGGGCACAATGTTTTCTGTAAACTGTCCCACCAAAGCAAAAAGTAGAGGGATGTAAAGAATGGAGAAACTTAAGTTGCCTGATCTGATAATACTTGTCTTCTCTGATGACTTTGGAGTGCGCTTGTTTCTCTATGCATGCATGTATTAAACCTTTCCCACCCTGATAAGTTTAACTGTACAAATCTCTGAAAAAAATATTTTAGTAAATATATTGCACTCAAGGGATTTCAGAGCTCAGAAAGTGAAATCCAGCTATCTTGTTTATTCATAGATGCATCCTTCCCTTGAGCCAGTAGGGGTAGGGCTTACTGAAGGAGCCCTAGGAAAAATTCTGTCTCACTTCAAGTGGCAGATGTGACATTGAAAACACACTACGTTTCATGGAAATGGCCTTGAAGGTATGTGTATATAATTGTATGCTTAGTCAACAATTAGTCCTTTTTTGCAGAATTTTAGATTTAGGCTTATAAAATCTCCTTGTGTTAGGATACACTTACACCTTAATTTGAGTCTAACAGCATTATAGTCACATCTTTGTCTGCACTACACTGAGACAATGAGAAGCTATTGTTGGGCTTCCTACATGATGCTACAATGATGCAAATATATTGTTTGAATTCCTAGATGATGCTACAATAGATATAAATGGTAAAACATGCTTTAAATTTATTTTTGGCTGACAGACCATTTTGAAAACATGGTTGGCCACTGAAGGGGATGTTTTTCCCAAGCTAGATTTATTTGTTCTAAGAAAGAAGTTTTTAAAAGCCAGTGAAATATTCCCAGGATAATTCACACAGCTGACTGAATAATTCATCATGAATAATGTATTTAGATTTTGCCTCTCTCTTCATAAGGAGATTAGGATATTCTCAGATACATTCATTATTCAAACTAATACTGAGTTTTCTCATCCCCCCATCCAAGGGTTTGATTCTGTCACCTTTACTCAAGTTGAGTAGTGTTTTCTGTGAGGAATCATGCTGATTTTAATGGCAGTTCCTGCACAGCATGGTACAGGGGAGAGCATCTGGACCCAAGTGAAAAGGTTACAAGCACTTGTGAATATTTGATGGTTGTACTTTGAAGCTCCTCCTGTATGGGACTGCGATGCAAATCCTAGGAGATACTTTTGTTAGCTCTTGTAACTAACCATCGCAACCCCAATTTATTAAACATACAATTCAAATTTTGATTGCAGCTGAGAGGCAAGCTAACATCTTGCTTTCCACAAGCAGTGGAGCTTAACTTTGAACACTTTGCTGTTTACAGAAAGTGAACAAAGAAGATCAATAGTGAAGGCTAAAGAAATGTGCTCGAATGTGCAATCATTCAGAATTTCTCTTGTTACTGGCGTTGCTTCTGGAAACTGCCCACAGGTGCTTTTGCAGCATTGAAAAAAAATGCATTAATCACCTCTGTGCATTCCTGTGACCAGAGTCCTTTCAGGCAAGTATTTTTAATACAGACCTGGCCTTCAACTGGGCACATGAGGCTTCCTTCTCAACTTCAAGCAGCAGTGGCTAAAGAAAGAGCTAGAGGTGTGGGTTGTGGTATACCTCCATTGCAGCACACCCTTGTGTATGGTCTGTTGCAACCACTGCCACCCCACTGTGCTGAACAAACTTCAGCCAGGTGGTTCTGTAGGCTGGTATTTCCCACTCCATGGCTAACTGTGCTCCCAGGTCACCTCCTGTTCCTCCCACACAACTAATGCTTGAAAACCTGTCTCAGCAACCATGTTTTGGTTGACAGTTTTGTGTTTGATAGCTACCTGTGGTGGGCTGAACTGAATATTTAGCCTTCTCAAAAGAAAAGTATAACTTGTTGCTAAAAATCATACTGTCTCTTCCAGTGACTGGGTCAGAAAATCTCTCTTTGAACACTCTGCCAAGATTTCTCCTTCTTGGGTCAAAACCAAGAGCTACCTCAGAGGGGAAGACTTTGGACTAAATATAGTCTGTATTCTTACATTAAAATGTAAGATGTTTTATGTAAGAAGATTATCCAATATTTTATACACCTACATTTTCTCTATGTGGGGAAAATGAAAAGTTCTGCCAATGTGAAGTATAAAACCTGTGATAAAGCCTCTGGAGCAAAGTGCTGTGCCTCCAACATGGGGATTGCAGTCTTCTGTATGATGGACAAAGGGAACCTTATCAATAAAGGTATTTGCAACAGATATTCTTGCAGTGTCTGCACCAGAAAGTGGCTGCCTGGTTCTATTAGAGTTCATGCCAGACTGGAGTTGGCAGGTTTAGACTATTTTGAACCTGGTCCAACACTAATTTGATGGACAGGGTTGGAATAAGGCAGTTTAGTCAGTGACAGTAAAACAAATACAAATAGTCTCCTGGCTCTCTGACACTGTTTACAAGAGCATTAAAATGATTTCCCACTAATGATACACAGTTGTGGGGATTGCAGCACTATATCATGAGGGTAATGCTGCTGCTACTGTGGTGTGGATCTTGAGAGATCCAAAACAAAATGCCAGCAGAGCATTATATACAATATATACTATATACAATGCCAGAAATTACATTCTAGTAAAATAGATTCAAAGTGTTGCTGCTGTACTTCTTAAAGGAGTGAAGATAAATGCAGGAAGAATGCCTTCACCTTGGCTTTGCCTGATGCTTTAGTGATGTATTTGGTTATTTTATACCTGGTATACACAGAGCTGGTTTTAAATCTCCTCTTGGCATGGCTTAAGTGCCTTATGCCATATCAGGTTTCTCACTTCTTGTGTTAATTCATGTTGTGTCTTCTACATAAAAGACCTCTTATAAGTCACATTTAGGTTCGGGAGGACATTACAGAGCACTTGCAGATTTACTAATTTAGCCTTGATACTACAATGTATTTTTAAAGAAAGTTTGAAGCTTGCTTTCCTGTAATCACCACATTTTTCCTTAAATGAAAGCAATAAAACAATGTTCAGGAAGTATTTATGCATACATACATTTTGCATAATATTTATGCATACATTCATTTTGCATAAGTGCTGCCTCAGAAAGCAGAGAATTTTATATTTACCCTTCAGGCTTTTTCTCTGCTATAATATAGGTTCTTGTGTGACAGCAGTGCCCTTTCTCCTTTCCTTCTGCATTCAGTGGGAATGAAAAGCCCTTGGTTTCTTTTTGTTCAGGACAGAAGTTGTGTTAACCTTGCAAATGCAGTGAATGTCAAATCGGTAAACTGCTGACTTGCCTAGCATCTGTCTTTTCAACCTATTTATGCTGTAGCTGTATGTTAAAGACCACCATAAACCACTTATGATTTGACCCATTCTGTGCAAATGAAGCAAAATCTGCAGATAACACAAACCATAATTTCAGATGTCAGTAGGTTGCAGATCATTCCCTTAGTATTTTTAATGAAAGATGAACAATAAACACTCTTTTATCTCATTAATGATCTACTTATTATTCATATTAATAGAACTGGGACCTGCAAACTCATAAATATCAGTAGATGTTGTGATACTGGCCTTGCTGTGAGCGCTTTATGGGTTATAAATTACTTTAAATTATCATTAGACACGGGTTTCAGTGGAGCTGCATTGAAAAGCCCTCCCTCCCTCTTAGTTTTTAAAGGCATGACAAGACTACAATGATGCTGAAAACTGGAATTGATGGAATTGAAAACTGTAAAATTGGAATTGATGTGTAACTTGGAGGCTCAGATTTTGATGTTTCCCTCTTGTGTCTTGTGCAAGAATTCTCTGGTTTTCTTGTTTCAAATTTTTACTGTGATTTCAGGGGTTTACTTTTCCCTGAAGACTGAATTTTTGAGAATCTTTGCAAAGATTCTCAAAAACATGGTTGCTATGGAGGCTGTGGAGAGGAGGTATGGAGTGGGGGAGACATTTAAATTGCTGTTACTAGAGCTCATTTGTGTACCTGATCCATTCACTTTTCAAAACATCTGATTTGATCACTGATGTCCCTATGATGAACCAGCAAGGCAAGGATTAAACGATCACATGATTAAAAATTTTTATAAATTTAAGGCATTCATAGAGTTTAGAAGATGAAATGTTCAATTGGACAGGGATAGGAGACTTCAGAATTTAGGATTCCCTTTGTCTTTTCCTTCGGTACTTCTGGGTATGCAATGAGTGTTCTGAACGTAACTTCAGGTAAGTTCATCACGGGGGGGGAAATGCTAATAGGCATGATTAGTTATACAGTCAGTGGAGTTTCAGGAAATTTGGCAACCAAGGAATCAGGAAAAAAAAGTAAGGTTTTAACTGAATTTTCTGTGCTAACCTAAAGCTTATTTACAGCAACATCACCCATCAAGAGACTACTCCCCCCACTGCTTTTCTCTTAGGCAGACTGCCCTGTGCCAACTGGTGGCTTCACCGGGCTTTTCATGCTGTTCTAATCACTGTCCCCTGTGCACAAGAGGAGGCAGCCAACAGCCCATGACGACACCTGCTTTTTTGGGGCCAGAAGCAGAGATGAGAATTAACTCTACAACAACTTCAATTTTGTTGTTTCAAAACCCCAACTTCAGATGCATTAATTAAATTTTTTCCTCCACTTGGAGATAAAAAAAAAAAAGTCTGCTATTACCTAGGAGTGCTACTTTGGGTTCTGTGCTTTCTCATTGCTTGTAATTGTCAGGATTAAGAACGGTTTCCAGATTCCATCTCCTCTATCTAGTTCACTTTGTTCCCAGGATTTACACGGCACTAGGTTGTTGCAGCTTGTATTCCCTTTGCTCTGTTCCCTCACCATACATTAACCAATCACCAGGATTAATGCATTCCTGAAAGGTAAGGAGTAGAAGCCTGTCTCCTTGACAGCAGGGGACAAACTCATAATAAATACATAAAAATAAACATAAATAGTTAGAGCCAGCAGCAGAATGTGTTGGCAGTAGAGTTTGCTTGATGCTTTATGGAAATGAATGCTCTATCTTCTGCCTTCACTGCCATCATTATGAGAGCCCTTTTAATCTGCTCTCTGAACATGATTATAATTTCTATAAACATAAAATATGCTGCTTTAACTCTAAGTTCCCTCCCTCAGATTAATGTCATTGAAAGTAATAGCAATTAAAATAAGAGGCTGTCCAGGCAGTTACTGCAAGTGCAGATTCAGATAACAATAGAGCATAAGTTCAGCAGCTGGTATGACACAGGCAGGAATACCATTTCAAACAGCCTTTCTCCACATCAGTTGCTTTTCCCCGGCACCTGGCTGCTGATGGAAGTTACACAATGTGTGGCCATCCACAGGGTAGAAAATTATTTTGAATAGGTCTTACAGGCCCTTTTATCCTATGGGACTTGACAGAGGTGACTGATCTGAAACTGGTGAAGGTTCAGTGCAGCAATATAACATGGTACATGAATTATTGCAATATGGATTAAGTACTATATACAGATACAAAATGACTGACTGACTGTAATTGTTCAAGTAGGAATAAAGTAAGTAGAATGCTGTGTGCTAAGTTTCTACTCACTGTCTTAAATTATGCATCCATATAGCACAGAAGCTAACCCAACACAATTGTAATACTGTCCATTGAACCATCAGCCTCTGGGAACTTTCCAAACCTGATCACAGTAATGTCCAGCTCTCTTACGTGCTAGATAAAATTATCTTCTGATCCCAGGTAAGCTCCTGAGGGACCAGTGAGAGCTTTTGACTTCTGTGAAGCAGAACATTTGGAAACTGTGAATGAAAGTTTTATGCTTGTAGACATTGCAGCTAGCCTTGCTTAGTTTGTAAATGTCAGCCCCAGCCCTCATCTTCCCCGAGAGCTTTTCATGCTTCTCTGACAGCACAGAATGAGAGTATTGGTGGTGTAAGTGGCTGCTTCCCAGCTTCTGTGCCATAGCAAAGTGGAATCCTGCTGACGTGGGTCTGCAGGACAATTCCCAATCCCCTCATGAATGCTAGGTAGTGTGACACACATGTTGGAGAGGAAGGGGCTTCACTGGAATAAATTAGCTGTCTGTGACTTCTAGGCCAGCTTCTTACGATGATAAGAAACTGAATATCTTCTAGGATCTGACCACTTCTAGAATAAAAGCAGCTCAGAGCCAGAGGGAGGCAAAGTGAGGGGTGAAATGACCTTATTGTGACTTTTCCTACATCTTCACCTACAGTGATATCAGCTAACAATTGGCAGACATTTTAGTTACAGTTTTAGCTTTTGATCTGTTAACTTAGCAGTTCTATGGATCATTTCAAATCAGTTGCTGTTATTTTACACCTGTGATCTGAGATAGAGCTTATGGTAGAGATTGCACTGAGTAACTGAACAGCCTCTCCCTTTTGCAGTCTTAGGGGCTTGCTCTGTGAACTGCTCTTTGTAGACAGATCATTCAATGGAGAAAACAGGTCACAGAGTTTACTTTTCCCTGATGGTCCAGTTCCACTGTTAAGTGGACGAAGAATTTTTACAAAAGCCTTTGTTTATGTAAAGAAGATATTCAGACTACTTTTTCTATTATTCAGGCCTGACATTCATCCTAACTACCCTGTCACTTGAAGGAACTGTGTTGTGGTAAGCGATATGAAATACGGCTGGCCTGTGACTGTCTTCAGAAGATGAAGACAATGTCATAAGTGTACACAGGCAAATATATTCTCATCTTACCTCCTCTTTCTCCTCTTTCAGGGTGCCACTTTTCTGATCCTGTCTCTTATTGTTTTTTCTCACCTCCCCATGCCAAAATTGGTGGAGTTGCAAAAAGAAACTTAAAGGTAGGGACACAAGCAGAAATTTGCCTGTCTTTGCTAAAGCCACTGGCAGCATGAACAAGCTGGTGTAGGAGCAAACCTCCTGAGGTGGGCTGTAATAACTTTCTGCAGAGATCAAGGAATACTTGGTAACCGCCTGGTCCTTTGCTCCAGGAATAGTGGAACTGCATGCTGTCCCTTCCCTTGGGCAGATGGCGATTTGGATGATAATCTTGCAGTGAGTCCCTCCTGCTTAATTTGTTCATGCTGTAACTGCAAAGTCTTTCCCATGTGCTTGTGCTGCACTGATTTCCAAAGCTATGGGAAGAAGGACTGTATCAAGATCAAATTTAAATGAAAAACTTAAAAATAGCACTAGGAAGATAAACCTGGAATAGCTCCCTCCGTCTACCGTGTTCTCTGCTTAGCACTTCCTTTCACCCCGCAGCCCAGCCCATCACTCCCATGTGGTGTTACCGTCGCCATAGCATATGTTAGTTACTGGATCAGTGCCATTGGTAGCACATAGTTTTTGCATATAACCCTTCTGATAAAATTCTGCATGGTTTCTTTGCTGTGACTCAGTAAGTCAAATCCTTCTTGTATGAGAAAGATGAAAGACTGCATGAGAACAAATGACTAAAATATCTAAATCCTGTGATGTTCTGCAGGTACCTTGATTAAAAATACTTCAGACTTGGTGCTGTTGGTTGTATGTGAGCCAAAATGGCAGGTAAAAATCTTTATTGCTGGTAGATTTTATAAGGTTACCTATCATCTGAATGCCAGCCACAAAAAAATTAGCATATTAAAAACCTACCATTAATTCTTTTCATACACCTTTAAATCTTCATTTGACTCCTGGTTTATTCCGTGAGTTCATGCCAGGTTACAAAGCGGGCCCTTAAAAATGCACCATTTCTCTGGCATTTCACATATACAAGTTACATGAACTTTACAATAGGCATGGTCAAAAACCGTTAGAAAAACCCAAAGTTCCTCTTGTTCTTTCTATTCTTCAGAAAAATGCTATGTCAGTTATTTCTGCAAACAGCACCCATTGCAATTTCACTCAACTGAGAGAAAAATTGGAGTTGTGGAGTTGTGTGGTGGGTTTGTGTAGTGTTTTTTGTTGTTGTTGTTGGTTTTTGTGGGTTTTTTGTTTTGTTTTTGTGTTGTTGTTGTTGTTTGTTTGTTTGTTTGTTTTTCCCCTGTGCATTTTTTTAAAGCCTGTGAAGAAACAACAACTGAGAGAAGAGAGGAGGAGAGGCAGTCATATTCTGGAAAGATGATTGCCACAACAGTTCATAAAGCTCCTCTTTTTTGGCCCAGTAACTTGAATGCTTGAAGCGGACGGGTTGTAACTGCTCTCAAGGTCAGTGAAAGACACTTCACTTTCTCAGGGGTACTTATTAAACTGGAGATTCATCTCTCACTGTATGTGAAAAATGTGAAATAATTATGCAAAAAAGTGAGGGAAAAGGAATTACTCCTAATTTATCAGTGCACATGTGATACACAGCATGTGTCTTTCTCAATCACAAGAGAGCTTTTAGTCCTGCTGAAAAAAGGGACAGAAACAGGAATTTTCCTTGCAGGTCAGTGTGCAGGGGGTCTGAAGATCTGACAGACTCTGAAAACTACTACCTGTGGCACATCTTGACACAGAAACTCTGGAACGAGCACATATATTGAGTTGCCTCTTCTTCAGCTGATGCCTTTGATGTTTTATGACAATTTTTAATGCTGATGCGGCAAAACAACCTCAGAATGTGCAAAACCATAGCAACTGCAGCAGAAGGATATATCTGGAGATAAAATAATCCTTCTCTCTTCTTATTTTACTGCATTTCTCCCTTCCGAGACAACAACAGCAGTCCCTCCACAAGCAGGGCTTTTTTGTTGGGATAGGATTGCTTTGGAGTTTCAGACGAGACTCCAGCCCAGCAACGTGGAAGAGAAGGCACATGTGCTGAAATTTGATGTGATTGTGCTGGGATAAGGGACTGCCACCCAGTGCCTTGTGGTTTTTTACTGGATTAAAAGATTTATGGGGCAGAAACCACTATTGCTAAGAGTCAGCTGGGTGCTCCCCAGTACTGTTGGCAGAAGGACATGGGATTGTGATGCCTAAGTTTGGGTCACCAGACCCAGTTCTGTGGCCTATGCAGGGGCTATGCTGGTTTGTCTGTCTTGAAAAAAACTCGGAGCCAGGTGTTAGGGGCTTTTCTGATGAACATTCTCCTGGAAATTGGTAGGTTTCCGTGGAAACTTTCAGTTTAGCAGAGCTAGCCTTTCTAAGGGAGAAAAATATCTGCTCTGACATTTCCCAACTTCTTTACTTGTAAGTGCTGCAAATGATGGTTTGTAAATAATTACTGTCAGGACTTGATACATTAAACTGAATAAAATGATACACATTTCTTGCTTATTAACACCTTTGAAATATACAATCATGCCCCATTTTTGCTTTTTGAGGAAGGAAATATACAAAATAATTCCAAACTTTTCCTTAGGTAGAAAAATTCCAAGTGTTTAAAAGAAAATTAATCATAATTAATACATAATCAGAAATTGACAAATTAATTCTTACTTTTATTGTAAGACACTATTTTAGTTTACAGGCTGAGTACTATGGGATTTTGGAAATAAAGCAGTACCGGAGAGATCTATCCTTTCTGCTATAAAACAGCTGCAAAGAAGAAGATTTCAGTCAAAGAGAGCCAGGACTGGCACAAGGGATCAGTTCCAAGGTGAGCAGGTGCTGACAAGCCCAGCTAGCTGCAGAGTTACTTTAATACGGAGCCTCCGTCAAATTCCTGGAATTGATTAGTTGTTAGCTCCAAGGAAAACAGCTGTGCAGCAAAAGGAATGGAGGCAATTTTTGAGTGGCATAATTTCTTCTGTGGTCTTTCATCGTGCTACGGATAGAACTGCTGCTGAACTAGTCGATACAATGACATGGCTCTCCAGTGTCAGAAAGCCTTTATAACCAAAGGAAATCTGCTCATGATTTCTCCACCTGCTTCCCAGAGTCCTGCATAACAAGGCCAGGACACAACAGTCTCTCCGGGATCGCCGGGACTGGCAGTTCCTGCCCAAATCACAATTACTCGCTTTGAAACAGGCCCCAGCTTAATAGGCGAGCGGGGTTCATTGTGCCCAGAACCGGGGGGGAAACCCGCCCAAAGACACCCTTCCTCAGCCGCAGTCCTTCGCAGGAAAACCCGCTCGTTCGGTCGCGGCCGCCGCCCCCGCGCATCCCTCGCCGCCCTCCTCCCTCCCTCCCTCCCTCCCGCCGGGGATGGCCGCGATGCGGGGACACCTGTGTTTCCCTGGCAACAGGTGCCGCGCCGCCCGGGAGAGCCGGGATTGCCGGGGGAGCNCCCGCCTCCGCCACCCCGCTCTGCCCGCCCGGGGCATCTCCCCTCCCAGCCTCTGCCACCCCGCCTGGCTTCGCCCACGGCCTCCTCGTACCTGGGCGGTGTTTCCCACCCCCCCTGCTTCCCACCACGCCCCAGACACCGCCCCTGCGTGTGCGCTCGGAGCCGCTTTGCCTTCGCGTGTGCCTGGGCAGAGCCAGGGGGCATCTGCGCTTTCATCCGCTTCAGCCAGCCAAGGCTTGCCCGCCTCCCTCTCTCTTTGTTCGTATTTACGTTTGTCCTTAGCAAGGGTGGCAGGTCACCAGCCTCGCTGATGCCTTTGCCCCTCGTCGTCGACACGGGAGCGCGGTCCGTGTGCTCCATCCCAGCGCCGGGCAGGCTTTCTGCCCGCCGTGCAGGGCTGTAGGTGTGGGTGCCTGCCGGTTCATCTCGGCTGCTTCTGCTGGGCACAGGCGCATCAGGTTGGGCACGCGTTTGCTCTAATGAGGCTTTGTGGCTCCCAGACCAGAGCTGGCTCCTGCGTGGGCGGTGAGCTCATGTCTGTCTGTGTGTGTGCCCCCGTAGTCAGACATGCCCGCGGTCCAAAGCTCTGTTCCCTTGGCGGGTTGCGGGTCCCCTACCAGAGGGGCATCCCCCGATATTCATTGCTGGGTTAGGTCAGACAGAGATGGGCAGTACTGTAAGGCTTGCCACGAAGTCGCCAGGTAACTCCTTTCCTTCTGCTTTATTTTCTTCTTTCCACGAATCCCAAAGCTAAAGCACAGGGAAGGGCAAAAGAGACCAATAGATGTCCTGGTACATATCATGAGGGGAAAAAAAAAAGCCCTAAAACTTTACAAATCCAAAAAACCATTAAAAAAATCTTTAAGAAATTGTCCCACTTAAAATTTGTGTATTCGTTTTGTGATCTGCTTCAGTGCTATTTGCTGCTAAGGTTCAATGTCAAATAGTCTTCCCATAAAATTTATCAAGAAAATGGGTCTGATTGGTGACTTCAGGCACTAATACAACAACAGCATCACAGATAAAGATACAAAGTGACCTTGAATGTCAATTAACAGAAGGCTCTATCCATAATTTTTTATTGTATACCAGATCTCTGGACTCTTCTGTGTCCCTGTGTTTCCTTTGTGTTGTGTTTGCAGAAAAAGAAAAGAATGACAAAGCTCCTTTAATTTTACTAAAAAAAACCAAAAACCCTTGTTTATAATTCTGTGGCCAGTGTGATATTTCCTGATAATGTAAAAACTCAATTGAAAAAGGAAATAATGTGTTGCCTTGCATTGTTCCTCCAAATAACTTGTAGGAAGACAACTTGATAAAAACATTTCTATCACACCCTCTGGTTAGTTAAGTGTAGCTATTTTGTTTCCAAAAATACAGTCCCCGAATGTGCCTGAAATCTGCAATATGGAGGTCAGTTCTGTGTCATGCATAGCCTTTTCTGCCACAGCTGTTCTGCCTTAAAATTGTCATGGACTTCTCCTCTATTTCTTTAATTGACTCATAATTTTTCATTGTTCTATAAAGTAGATGCATGCCTATAATCAGAGACAAGCCGGCAATCAGAAAATAGCTAACAATAGTTGTTTGATGCCATAAAAATAAAAAACATTCAGCAGTTTGAAATAAAGGAAATTATCACTTTTTAACGGCTCCTGGAAAAACTCCATAACTAACTTTCTTAAGAAATATATGTGCTAATTAGTGAATAATGAACCAATACCTCTATAAACTCTCTACTGAATTGCTTCTTTGCCTTATTTTTCAGTGACTTATAATGTTTTGGCTTTCTAGTATTATTGATATTAAATCAGCTTGCTGACTTCGGATATGTCTTCACAAAGAGTGGCCAGGAATTGCACAAAGCCCAGGAGGAACGTGCTGAGGTGGGGGTTGGGAGATCAGGGTCATTACAGAAGGAGCAGGATGCTTTTCCTTGTACTTAGCCTCAGGCATAGACATGGCTTACTCCTTCCTTCAGTCAAAAAAGGGACTTCAGAGGCTTAAGCATACACTTGGATGGCTGCTAATGAGACTGTTTTGTCTCTTCATACATTTCAAAATCTACATGCCATATTTCCATCTTGGGCCTTCTGGGCATTTATGTCTAATTAGGCTGGAGGGCCTCCAGTTGAAGATTACCTGTGCTGCTTGGTGCCCAGTTCTTTCATATGACTTTGGCAATAAAGCAGATTACTGTGGGTTTATGTGCAAGCAAATTAGGGACAGATGTAAGCATTCTTATAAGTCCTGTTCCTGCTTTCTTAGCACGAATTGAATTCCATCATCATCTGCTTTTTTCTACATAAAACGTGTAGTGTGCTGATTGTAGCATAAATGTAAATGGGGGTGCTCTGTAAGATGCAAGGCTTTTCAATACTTCATCTTCTCTTGCCTTTTTTTTTCTCCAAATGAGAAACAATACTGTTGCAAGAAAAGCTTCCAGATAGAAATAATGAAAAAGAAAAGGACTCTGACCAGAGCTATACATAGCACAACAACAAATGTTTTAAGTTTGTTTATGTTTTCATAACAGCCTAGAGTAGAATGGAGAAAACAGAGTACAGAGTACATGAACTGGTGTTTAACACTGTGAAGTAATATTCAATTGTTTAGGACTGCTATTTACTACTGCTTTAATTAAAAAAAGGTCCCTGTGGAATATAGGAGCAATATGTAAAGACTGCTCTGGCTGTCTCCTTGTCATCACTGAATAAATAAACTGTATAGTAAAATCATAGAACCATAGAATGGTTTGGGTTGGAAGAGACCTTAAAGATCACCTAGTTCCAACCTCCCTGCTATGGCCAGGGACATGTTCCAGTGGAACAAGTTTCTTCAGAGCCCCATCCAACCTGGCCTTGAATGTTGCCAGTGATGGGGCATCCACAGCTTCGCTGGGCAACCCGCTTCAGTGCCTCACCACCCTCCAAGTAAAGAATTTCTTTCTAACATCTAATCTAAACCTGCACTCTCTGAGCTTAAAGCCATTCCCCTTTGTCCTGTCTCTACGTGCCCTTGTAAAAGGTCCCTCTCCAGCTTTATTGTAGCCCCTTTAGGTACTGGAACCCCAGCTCTCTTAGTCTGTCTTCATAGGAGAGATGCTTCAGCACTTTGGTCATCTTTGTGACCCTCTTCTGGACTTGCTTCAACAGGTCCACATGCTTCTTATGTTGGGGACTACAGAGCTGGATGCAGCAGTCAGGGTGAAGAAGTCTTATGAGAGCAGAGTAGAGGGGGAAAGTCACCTTCCTTGACCTGCTGCCCAGTCTTCTTCTGATCTTAATTCTTCAGATTGTTGTCCTCTTCATAAGATCCAATCTTAGGATGTTATGCCTCATTTTTTTTAAGCCAAAGCTTGAAGTGGAATTCCAGTTCTAGTGAACTAAGTGACAAAATTTACTGAACAATTGTTTCATCTTAGGTATCAGTAGAGCTGGATATGTATTCAAAGGTGGCTGCCACCTTAAATGAACTTTAAAAACATTTAGAAATACATGTTAAAGTGCACTCCAAAACCCATCAGATTTCTTCACAGTTGTAATTTTGGAATCAGTAACATTGTGTTTGAAAACAAAATTCTCCTTAGGAGGACGTAAGAATAACAGTCTCCTGATATCCAAACACTTGCTTAATATAAATCTTAGGGATTTTGCTTCAGGTCCCCCCTGACAGCTCTACAGAAATGTTCTGATTCTGAGATGGTAAGGAACAGATTACCATGAAAAGTAAGTGTCTTGAGCCTGTCAGGCTCCCAGATTTTTGCTTGTGATTGCATAATTTGGTAAAGTCAGTTTTTGTTTCTTTGAAGAAAAAAGATTACAGATGAAATGCTAATACTTAATTCTTGGATTTAAACTGTGGGACATTAAGGATGCAGTTCCACATTTTTGAATGCTCCAAAAATTCCAACACTTGGTGTTTGCAGGACTTGGAGCCACAATAAACTCATTATTCCTAACATTGCATATATTATGAAAAAGAAAAAAAGACTGCCTGAATATCAAATAGTGACAAATGTGTTCACCCAACAGAAACAGGGAGAAGCTGTCCCTTTATCTGCAACTTTTATATTAAAGGAATTTCCTTCCTTTATGAAGTGTTGAGACAACTAGGACAATCACATCTGAAATGTCTCTGCTTTCATCTCTGGAATACAGAGGAGTGAGCACAGAGAAGGTATTGCCTGGTGGTGAGATCAACCAGAGAGGTGTGGTCCTGAATGCTTGTTAAGTGGGCATAGTGGAATCTGTCTTATTGAAGGTACAGTGCCATGTTCCCTGCCTCCTCAAACCATGGTGAGAGTTAGGCTTGCAATGTCTTTGGAGTCTCTGCCTGGACTTTGTGGGGGATGCCTCTATCTATTTAGGAATACAGCAGTGCACTTTTATGTATTGTGTGGTCATTCATTTTCATAGAAAGCAAAGTGACTGCTCAATAGTAGAATGTGCCTCCAGAAGAAGTTGAGCTACTTTTTATGGGAAAACTAATACTTGAAAACCCCTTTTTCATCCCACAACATTCTAGAGATCAACAAAAATCTGCAGGCGTTAACCTTGAAAAGGAAACACATTTGGCCCTGAAGGAGGAAACGCAAGTCATCTTGTGTTAGAGAGCAATCTTAGGAGATCTCAGAAACCACAACCCTGAGTTCTGCTGGTCTTCACCAAGATAATTTTCTAGTGAAGGGTTTCAGAATTATTCTGTATATCAGATATGTGTTTCAAATGTAAAGGAGAATCTAAATACCTTAATAAGTTAGGAAGGCAGTAGCCTCATTTATCAAAGACAAGAGGAACCCAGATGACAGAATTATCAATATTTTGCAGAGAAAAATCATATGGTAGGATGAGGAACTGTACTGCAGTTGGTTAGTAGCTTTGTCTTTTAGTGCCAGAACACTAACCTCAACTCTGAAGAAGTGTTTGGGGAAGAAATATTCTTAGAGACCCAGTCTGGATTTTATGTGATGGTGCAAATGAAATGCAAATGGCATTTGGGGATTTTTTTTGGTGTGTGAATGAAATTGGAGTAGACCTCTGTGACTTGGATCATTCTACTATTTTTCAGCACTTTCTGAGGTCATTGTAGCTGCAGCTTGGCTGTCATGTTCTTCCTTTAGTTGGAAACTGGCCAAAGGGAGGGTTGGCAAGCCTGTTTTTTGGAAGTCTGGACATTATCTTGCTGTTTTGGGGCCTCTGCAGTATTAATAAACAATGAATAAACTTCCTGGTGTTTCTTTAACAACATTATGGTTAAAGAATATAATCTGTTTAAGCCTTCAGAGAAATAGCTATTGCAGAAGAACAGAAAACACAGTCCACTGACATCTAGCAAATTAGTCATCTTTGCTAAAGTAAAATGCTTTTTTGGATCTTTGCACAGCAGAAAGAATAGTCCTGGGACATAGTATAAATAATAAACTACCACTAACAAATGTAGCTCTTCCATTGTAGAGCATTACACATACTGGTTAAGAATCTCTTTTCCTTACTTGATCTGCATGTGATATTCATTGAATTTTGTATCCCAATCTTGAATTTCTGTTTTGAGATCTTATCTTGAAAATAAGTTGCTGTCCAGTGTGTATCTCAGCTGGCCAGAGCCAAGAAAATATCCCTGTATTTAGTGGGGATGCACTTAGCTTACCTTGGACCAGGGTCTGCAGGCAGAATTGTTCCGCTGTGTAACAGAGGGCCATTATAAAGCATGTTCCGTGGAAACCTGCCGTGTGGGGGTGCTGCAGGGTGAGCCAGGAGTCCATCTGGTCTGTGCTGCTACTCCTTGAGGAGCTGAGTGGTGTGGCCTGTAAGAAGCCCCCATCTGTGCCATGAGCCTTTGATCAGCAGCTTCTCAAAGGTGATCTTTTCCATGGCAGAGAACGGAGCTCTGGGGGATGCAAGGATTTTCCTTGACAGTGTAGTTCTGTGTTGAGTGTGTACTGAGTGTCGTGATGGCTGTAGTCAGCAATACCACAGCTTTTTCTCTCCTACAGCATATCTCTCTGTGGCATGCAGATCACTAATGAGTAGCTAATTAGGCATAAGTGATCATGATTTTATTCTGGTTTCCTGTAATAAATATAATCAAGTCCTTATTTTCACTGCTTTATGAAAATGACCTATTTCATAATGCTGAAAACAAATTTTGAGGCAAAAAATACTGGTAAAACTTTTTTTTTTTGTCTGTTTAAGAATCTTAATCTTGATGAGCAAAAAGACAAAGAAAACCCAACAAAGAAAAATTATTGCTATGGTCATCCCCACGTGAGAAGGTAGAGGTGTAGAGTTCTATAAAATAAAAGTTAAATACTTCAGGAAGTTGATAAAGGCACACAAAAATCTCAGTGGTGAATAGAATTATGGATGAAATACATTTTTTTTAAATTTTATTTTATTTTATTTTAAAGAAGCATAGTAAGAACAAAAGGAGTTTGAACAAATTGGGGGCTGTTGTTGGGTGAAGAATGTCCATTAGAATTAGAGCTAAGTATTCGTTGAATTTCTTCTCTTCATCACGTGGCAGTAAAGGACAGTAAAGTACCGAGACTGTATCTGGGTTGATGGTGATGATGAAACATGTAACATCTTCCTCCACCTTTGCTGTGCTGCTCTATGAACTGCTGTTGTGCTACTGTGTCAACTCTTACTGTTAGGCTTATTTAAACAGCTAGACCTGGCGACTAATAACCAGAAGTTTTTACAGAATTCACTGGAGAGTTCTGTGGGTTATGAAGCTTGAATTTTTCAATATACTTTGAAACACAAAGAAATTACAGCGAACTTGGGAATTTGTCAGCAGTGCTTTCAAAAGGAATCTTCTGGATAATTGGAAGCCTATTAATTTGGCTATGGTCCTGGAAAATGTGAAATTCTCCTATTACATTTAAGCTTCCTATCATTCTTTACGACTAGTCACCCGTGATTTTTGGAAAATAGATTTTATGAACCTGGCTCTTTATTCCTTTCTTTATTCTCTTTTTTGGGAGATAACAAATACAGTTTGATCAATGCCATTGTGTTGAAGTAATATATAATACACTTCTGTGAGGCATGATTTTTTGATCAAGTGACTAGACTGAAATGAAATCAATTTGATGCTTCTTAAATGGACTAAAAGCTGGCAGACAGGCTATGAAACACGACTGTAAATGGGGAATCCTCACTGAGTATGTGCCTTTCTGTTGGATCCTATAAGAACTGGTTATTAGCAGTGACTATTTAGCACTTTATTGATGACCTAGATGGTAAAATATCGGTTTTCCACAGGACTGTGGTAAATTTAAGAGGATAGCTATCTGGTGCAAAGCGATCTGTCAGTGTTAGTAAAGTGGGTGCAATCTGTAGTGTACCATGAATGAGATTTTAGTGAGCTGCTGTGGTTCTTGGACAAGTAATGGCAGTACCCGAGTAAGGGTAGAGAAATACTTTCACATTTACATTGTATTGATATTAAGGAGGAAAGGGGTTACGTAATGTCACGACAATAAAGGACCTGGAAAAATGGAATGCCAAGGTCATTACCTCCTGGATTTACCAAAGAGAGGTGGCCTGGTATTGCTTGCTCTAAGTACCTGTTCTGGTTCATGGTAAGGGAAGGCATTCTTCAGTGTAGCCATCACAGGCATAAACAGAATGCACTGTCTAAAAAGCAAAAGGGACCCAAGAAAAGTTTGCGTTTGTAACAGTGAGATAAACTTACTGTTAGAATAATAATAACAGTACCAACATTATGTGAAAATAAATTCTAGTTAAAAAGGGATGTGATTCTGGGAAGACTAGTGTTTTCCAGATCTGAACTCTTAGAGAACTCCTGCTTTGAAAGGAAATATTATCTTAAATTCAGTCTTCTTCTGTGCAACTTATGTCCATTTCCAAGAGGACCCTGGTGCTCTCTCTCCATGTGTTTATTTGTTTAGAGAACTTTGAAGCTTTATGCAGGCCTCTTAATGTGGATGGAACTTCATGTACTCTCTTGCTTTACTCACATTTTGTATTAAATGCTTTATGTTAAAGTTTTTATTGTCAGGAATGAAAGCAGGGAAAGTCATGTGGATACTTTAGAACTTAAGAGATGCCTGCACTCCTTTCTTCTGTTGCTCTCTTACCATGTTACTTGAGACTTCCTAAATTGCCAGGACAAAGAGACCAGGAATTTGACTTACGTATTCCTTCTTTTCTCTAATGCATCTGTTTTTGACCTGTGACTAGGGCAGCTGAATGTAGTGCTCAGCTCAGGCAAGGTTTCTGAATTGGCTAAAGACAGTAAGGGGCTAAGATGAAATTTTTATGCTGGGCTACATGAGATTCTGCACTGCTTTTGACAGAGGTATCAAAACCCTGGTACAGATTTTTCACGTGACTGTGTTCATCTTACTTCTGTTTGAAGGAATTTTGTGGCTCTCTGCGAAGTTGTGATTGTTTAAGATTACACTGGAATTTCTTAATGTGGAAATGGTCTGTGACAGAAAGCAAAAGCAACTTTAGTTGTTTTATAGTATTGCAGTATTTACTGTATTATGGCTTAGACATCATGGTCAGCCCAATGGATCTCAGGTGCACAGAAACATACTCTCAAGAATCAGAAAAATTTAGAAGTTTGACTTTAGGAAGTCCATTGCATTTTAGTACAGCCCTGAGTATCTGTCCAATTTTTGCTTATGCTATTTACTATTGGCTCTGAAAGTAAGGCATGAAAAAATTTTGTATCTGCAGCAGTTAATGTTCACCTGTATGGTTTTCACCTTTTTGCTAAAGCAATGAAAAATGCTATTCAGTTGAATCCTGGTATATAATACAAAATTAGTGAAGGTAGTAATTATATGTACCATTTCTCTATCACCTTCGCCCACTGAAACAATTTATCCTTCCATCCTACTAAAATTGAAAATAATGAAGCTGCCTTGCTTTGCAAGGGACTTTGAAATTACATGCCCAGATCACCTAGAAAGAGAGTCAGGGGTAGTGTCTGTGAGTCTCAAGCTGCTCTTTTATCCACTGGACCGTGCTGATGACACCATTAAATAAAAAATTTGTTAAATACCCAAGTGCAAATGCATAACTAAATTTCAGGTCTTGCTGTAGGAATATACTAAGAATGTTTTTAAAAACTATGATGATAAATTATTTTTCAAATAGGCGTTTTATTATTATTATTTATAAAACTATAAATAGAAAATTTGACCCTTCATGCTTGTTCTCAAGATCAAATTTAAATTTTTTTTCCTGTGACCATAAAATATTTCTTTCCTCCCCATTCCACTTACTGCATTGAAAGCCTACCCTTTGTTTAAGCTCAATTCCTGTCTTCAGTTTACCTGTGGTAGGAGCCTAGAATATGCACAGTCTATATTCTTCATCAGTTGCAGCAGCACTTAAACACTGCAACTGTTCGTAACATCAGTAGAACTATGACTTCCTCCTCTTTGAAGTCATGCTGTAAAATGATCCTTTCTCCCCAATTTTTGGCACAAATTGCATTTCTTGTAAGAGCTGATAATTTCCAAGCAGGCCTAAAAAGACCATTCAGTAGCTTTGTTTTTTCCCCCACTCCCCAATTTGTGCTGAGCTGTGCCCTCCTGTTTTACAGCTGGATTGAAGGTGCTTCTGATAAAGGGCTGTTTGTTGTTCAATTGGGACTTAGTGCAGTGTTCTCTTAGTCTTCTATCTAGGTCTTTTACTGTTACTGTCTACAAATTACCAGTCTCATCTCTTGCTGAAAGAATGAGTGTGGCTGTCTCATGTGTAGCCAGGATCATCAGTTTCCTCACTGAGAAAATGAGAGTGCTCCTGCTGGATTCGTGTCTATATTCCAGTGACCTGCCCACCAACAGACATTGCAAATGCACATGAGAAAACTTCTGTTCACCTCTCTCATATCTCTGTTCAGAACATTTTGAGTATTAAAGCATCTGTATAAAAGATACTGACTGCTGAATGACCAACTTTGATGGAGAAGAAATACATACCATTATCCTAGGCATGCATATCAAGAGAAAAGTACTAATTAGGAGCTTTCTGGTTCCAGTCTAGCACCCAGCCTTAGGTGCATGAGTATTTTGTGTGACCAGTAGCTATTTATGGATGATTCCTAAACACAAGCGCTGAAAGGATTAGCAAGATGTATGGTATGTGATACTTTGCCCTTTCCACAAACACGAGGGTCACAGCCCTGAAGAACTGCAATGAGGTCATAAAAATATTCTTTTTTTCCAAGCTTTAAAGATCAGCACTATTTGTCATGGAGCAAAATGGCATGGAAGTTGAACTTCTGTTCCCACAATTGTATTTAAGAAGTGCTCATGAATCTTGACAGACTTATGAGTGATTGCAAGCAGCTGAATGAAAACAATAGGGCTGCACTGGCCATGGGACATGGGTGGGCCCCACCATCAGTGTATCTGCGCTGATGAAGTCTTGTGTGGCAGGTAGAATATGTCAGGGCAGAGCCCTGGGAGCTGGGGCAGTCTCAGTGCAGGATGTTTGACATTCAGTTCCAGCTGTTCCTCAGCTGCTCAAACACTTTATCTGAGGAAATGTATTAAATAAAGTGCACTGTGTGGTGGTTTGTTTTTTTTTTTCTTTTTTTTTTTTTTTAAGAGGCTGAACTCTGTCTTCCCATGATGCAGACTCACATCTCAGAACACACTGGCTGTCATAGCTTTAACCCCAGCCCACTTTCTTAGTTTGGGGAGGCATATGTTGCCAGCTCAGGGCTGGTTCACAGAGGTGTAAATACAGATGGGTCCATGTGTATGTATGGTCATATATATGTTTATAGCTAAATATCATATTAACATGGATATAATTAATAGAGGAAAAATTAATTCCTGGAGAAATTGTCTAGGACTGAAGGTCTTCCATGGCCAGGAGCAGAAAATCTTACAAAGGGATGAATTTTCCTCATACCAAGACCTTATTTCTTAAAATATGAAGATACAGAAATGGATATAAAAAAGTGAAGTGCTGAGATTGTTGATGGTGGTATTTCAGGATAGACTGATAAAGAGAAGAAGTAATTTACTGCCCACTTACAAGTTGCAGAGGGAAAGAAATAGCTATCCTGCATGCCCTGATATGACAAAGACCCTTTTCTGTCTGTAACTAACTAAAAATCTACTGCTGTTTTGTGATTCCTTGTAACTGAATCAAAATCAGTAAAACATTTTGCTTCCTTCTTTTAAATGCACTTCTCTGTGGATAGGAAGTGTTTCCTGATGTCTCCTAAATTCTTTTAAGTGATGTTTCTGTGAGTATATGAAGATGTATTCTGCACAAAGGAATACTGTAGTCTGAAATCTGTGTTTTGGAATTGTGTTGTCTGATAAATTTCTTTATAAGGCATGAGATGCTAAATAGTTACATTGAAAAGACTTTAAATTTGAAGATTAATATGTTTTTAAATTACATACGTGTACTTTTTAGGGAAATCGCATGTTGATCTGTAGATAATTGAGAACATACCCTGTAAAAAAATTTTCAGGAAATACATTACTTGGGGCTAAAAAGCTGTTTATATACAAAATCTTTCATATCCCACATATATTAAATACAGTGTACTCTGTCTGTAAAGATCTTTTGCAGCTTGTTTGATCTGAACACCATGTGATGAAACATTCTACTGAGATGAAATTTTGTGTAATTGAAAGCTAAAATGAAGAAGATGCCTAGTAGGGAAGGAATAAAATGCACAAGTTATAAATAAATAGACATGCTGAAGTTAGTATATGAGGTGCTTTTTATTTCTACAAACTGGAATGCAAATTTCAAAGAAGAAACTACAAAAAATGGAAAGGAATTACAACCACTGTCACACTCAATAGGCCTGTGTGACAAAAGGGAGGTGAAAGGAAAGATGAGATCACAAAAGGGGTACTTTTGCAAGAAAAAAGGAGGCTCTTACCAGACTACAAGTAAAACTCAATTGTGGTGAATACTGGCCTTGAGAAATTAGGTACTTTAAACAGTGCAGGGAATTTCATAGTCCAACGGTACTGCATAGGTGGGAAAGATTGTATCCTATTTATTGCATTTTAATTTCTGTATCAGTTGAGGTATGTAATTTTCAGAAAAAGAGGTGTAATCTGGTAATTCAGACATCCCATTTTGATGTTTAATTTGCAAATGTTCATGACCTAGAACATTTCACTAAGCAGCTGATAGCCTGAGGAAGAGTTAAAGCTGTCTGTTCAGCCTCCTGCTCTACAGGGAGCGTGTTGGTAGAAGCAGCTGCTAAAGAGTAAGACAGATCTGGAAGTTGGGCTCCTGCTACATCAGCTTGGAATGAAATCAATATGAGATGAGATTGTCATCCGCCATGTTCTTGAAGGAGATACAAGGAGTTAATGAGTGGGATTGTTAAACTATATCTGAGCAGTGCTACCCAGGGACATAATACTTTGTATCCTCAAGTCTCCAGGGGGAACTACAAAACAACAGGATTAACTGTCAGATTGGATTCGCTCTGTAGACAGAAACTCTTGTCTACATGATTAGAATAGATAATTGATGGAAAATCGGATCATATAGACTTCTGGAGCAGATTAGTTTTTCACTTTTCTTATTACAACCTTTGTCATGAAAGTGGACATAGTTTATGTCATTTTCTGGTCTCCTTATAGTCATTACACTGGAAATGTTATCACTGTTGATTTTTCCAATTTTTACATTCCTAAGGCCCAATATAATTATTTTCTTCTAATAAATTGTCTGTTTCAGTGTCTTCATTAAAAAAAAAAAAATTAGCATTGGTGGAGTTTGGTAAGAAATCATATTCTTCCCTGACAAGCTAAAGATGGTATTGTTTAAAGAAATAATTAATTATCTTAGGATGTAATTTTCTTTAAGACCTATCTTTAATAGCTGGTTAAACTTAAGAAAAAGTAATGATCAGGACTTTTTGTAGACATTGAGAAGGGAAGGAGCTGTATTTTTCTAGTCTGACTTTCAGCATGAAAGAGATTCAGGGATTCTTGCATCTGATTCTCTGTATTGCTAGAAAGTCATCTAGATTTGATTTGCCAGTGGCAAGTGATGGAGGATCTAATACAAGCTTTTGGAGAGCAATCCAGTGGCTACCTATCTGGGTGTAAACAAATGAAATTGAAAAGAACTGGAATAACTTTCTATTTGTGGTATGAATTATCTGTCACAGGCATGCAGCCTTAAAAAAAAAAAGATCTTAAAAATTCAAAATCTGTAGAAAGGGATAGTAGGTTTGAAGAAGGATTAATATACAGATGTCCTTTGGCTTCTGCTGCACTGGATTTTTTATTTCATAAGCTCTCATTGTCCAAACCATATGCCTTATTTCTAGACTGAAACTATCTAGTTTTAATTTCTAGAGTCTGCATTTTTTGCAGTCTGTCATTTATATTATTTATTCAACATCAAAATAATGAGCACTAATGTCTATTTTTGGTGAATGCATGGTTTGTAGGAGGCACAGATTTGTTTTGATTAGGTAATTCAGCACCTTCAGTTCCCACCCCAGTCAGGGTAAGAGGGATTAAAACTCACACAGAATTCTTACTTGTCTGTAATTGCTAAATAATATTGATAGGATAAAGCTGTACACCAAAGATCAGCAACAGTTCCTTCTCTTCTGTACCTCAGGTACCTGATAATAGCAAATGCCCTTGAAACAAAGTTAGACTGAGAAATACAGCAGTGGATGTTGTATATTGGTACATATGCGCTCCTGGAGCTTGCTGGTATCCCATTAATTGGATATTGCTGAGTTAATAATGTCTATATATAATACATCTCCCATTCTTATCATAACATTTTCTGGACACCTATGGTGATGTTAAATTTTGACATTGGCCTTGTAACAAACTGGCTTGTGCTTTCAATTTCATGCCTCTTAAAAACAAGCCTTAAAATGGGCTGCCCCCTTTTGGGGACAATTGGACTTTTTTTCAGTGGTTTCAAAAAGCAATCACAAGGAGAATTACCAGTAAACTAGAGAATCTTGAGCAGAGCAAACCGCTGCAGTGCAGAACATAATTCATAGAAAGCATTTGACAATAGCATTTTTGATGATTCATTCTCCTGACTCAGATGGCAGAGAGAACCAGACATGGAAGCAGTGTATTTTTGCAATAAAGGAATGACAGATTGCAGGGGCACACTTGTTGTGATGACCCTGGAAATGGTAGCAGGTTATTCTGGTGGCTATTCTG
Source organism: Sclerurus mexicanus (assembly GCA_013396755.1). Taxonomy (NCBI): domain Eukaryota; kingdom Metazoa; phylum Chordata; class Aves; order Passeriformes; family Furnariidae; genus Sclerurus; species Sclerurus mexicanus. Next base: position 1,349,836 of record VWZF01000445.1, on the reverse strand, counting down.
GGCTGGGTTGTGATGGGTCAGGGAGACAGGACTGTCAGTAAGTTTATGAATACAATATAAATTATTGAAGGATGTGAGGAAAATGTCTAGCCAAGTATAGCTGATGAGTTTTCTTATAAGTTTGTCTGGTAAAGATAATTTTACATGCTGTAGGGCTTGCAATATTGTGTGACATCCTAATTTTTTCATAAATTATTCTGTGAGATGGGGGAAGGTCTGCGCAAGATTGTTTTCATAGTGTTGTGCCTTGTATTTTCATTACCCTGTGACTAACTAGTGGTGAGGTCTGCCTGAAGCTTTATGCACTGCTGAGCTGCAGTAAAATTTCTCCGCCCTGTGGGCACTCCAGTATCTGACATTGTACTTGTTTTAAAGAGATTATTTTTTCTTGTACAGGGACTCCGAGTTTGGCCTCCTTTGTCTGGCAGCATCTGTTGTGGAGCTTGTTGGATTGCAGTAGGTTGGTGAAGCCTGCCCCTTTGTTGAATTTAGCTAAGGGCAGCGTGCACATTTAAAAGCATTGGGGCAAAAGTGCCAGTGTTCAGACAATCTTGGTTTTCATAGAATCCATCTTAAAATGAAGAATACAGAATTAGTGTAGCTCTTGGTAACTGAATTAAAACTACCTTCAAAACAATTGTTATGCAGTGCAGTCTTCCCAGGAAGGACTCTAGTTTGGAATTTTTTGACTTGAATTGGGGTGGGAGGAAAAACTATTTGCTGTGTGCCTGGATTTGCAAATCTCACACCCTGTTTAGTCCAACTAGATGTGCCTAACAGCCCTCTACACACAAGTACATCTCTAGTGATATGCTGAGTTGGAGGCTATAAGTATTCCAGAAACAGAAGGATCCCTTTTTTTGGGGCAGTCATAGCCACACTTTCAGAAGTCTTTTTGCTGCTAAGGAGACCTTCAGTAAGAGAGTGACCAAGTGTGGGATGCACAAGTCTGTAGTAGCTGTGCTCAGGACCTGGGCAAGAAACGGTAAGAGGTGCTGTGTGAGACGTTTTCCACTGAGCCCCAGCTTTCCTGCACTCTTGGTCCTGCCAAGGATGTGTGGTTTCTTGGTGTGCCTGGGCTGCTGGTGGGGGCCACTTGTAGCTTGACTGTGCTGTGGGTGCACACAAGCTCTGGCCAGGTGACCTGGTGACATGATAGTGGGTGTGCAGCCCTGCCACTGAAAGGAGGTGGGGGCTTGCCTGGCCTGGGACAACCAGCACCAGTGCTGTGGACAGACACTTCATGTGGAGTGCAAGGTACCAGTGCTTTTTTCTGGTTATTGCCTCTTTGCACTGGCCTTCAGAGGATGGTTCAGGTTTATTTTTGACCAATGAAGCATAGGAAGGTCCTTGAAACCCAGGGTGAGTGAAGGGAGATGGGCTGATACAGGTTCCTTTCCCTCTTTGCTTTTGTTGTTTTCACTGCTGCCTCTGTGCATTTATGCGTACTAACTTCACAAATGCCTGGCAGTCTGTAAACTTTACATTGTCTTTCTTTCAAAGTTGGCTTAACCTGGCTGGGGAGTCTTCCGCAAGACTATATGAGTCACAAAAAGTAGCAATATGCTAAGTTAAATACAGTAAATGATTTATCTCCTCTCCCTCTGGTTTGTGTTTTGAAATGTACGCTGCGCGGTTTGATAGCTTCCTACCACTGCTGCCAGGCCACCTGTCCCGCACCACGTCCAAGTCTTTGTCTCCAAAAATACCACTGCAGCTCAGACAAACAGCTTGGCAGCCATGCCAGGGAGGACCTTTAAAATGACGATCTCATATCGCCACAGTGGGAGAGAAGGATACATTACATGTCTGACCCAGCGCTTCAGAACTGCAGAGCCATGTCTAAAACATATGTAGTGATTTGATCAGCCTCTGGAAACAGTCATTGTGTGGCAACACAACAGTTATCATAGTACTACTGCTGTCTGTGATATAGTCTGATTTTTTTAAAAGTCAGTGACTCAAGTTATTAGTACTGGTGAATTAGGCCTTTATCCTTGGCCACAAATCCTGGAGCGAGTCCAAAGAAGGGCAATAAACCTGGTGAAGGAGCTTTTGCACATGTCCTGTGAGGAGCAGCTGAGGGAGCTGGGGTTGTTTAATTTTGGGAAAAGGAGACTGAGGGGACACCTTCTCACTCTCTACAACTACCTTAAAGGAGGTTGTAGCCAGGTGGGAGTTGGAGTCTTCTCCCAGGTAACAAGTGACAGGATGAGAGGAAGTGGCTTCAAGTTATGTCGGGGAAGGTTTAGATTAGATATTCGGTCAGGGTTGTAAAACATTGCAAAAGGTAGCCCAGGGAAGTGTTAGAGTCACCATCCTTGGAAGTGTTCAAATAACATGGATATGGCACTTGAGGACATGGTTTAATGGTGAAAATGGTGGTGGTGCTGGGTTGACAGTTGGACTTGATCTTAAAGGACTTTTTCAACCAAAACCAATTTTATGATTCTATGAAACCCAGTCCTTTTTCTCTGCTTACTTATTCTGTTTTGCCTGCTAGCAGAGGTATTATAAGTATGTAATGCCATGTGGTGTCTGCTGACAGACACTTGAGTTTTCAAAGAAATAAGTTAAATGTAAACAGACAATGAAGTGGGTGACCCCCTGAGGTTTAGGTCTCCAAAAACAGTAGGGTTGCCTCTATGCTTATGTAGCTGTTAGTTTGGTTTATATAGACTTTGCCCATATGTTTTCATACCCAAACTAGTGAGCAGCAGCCCAGAGGACGGCAGGGAACCCCATGCTGGCAGCACCTTCACCAGTTAGGACTCTTAGTGCTGAGCTCTCAGGTGCCATGGTAGTGGTGACCCACATGCTGGCCCATGTCCCATGTGAGCTGGCATCACAGTCACTGGGACTGTGGATGCTCATCTGGTGTTGGACATCAAAGACAGAGTGAGAGAATGAAGTTGCAGTCACTTGGGATTTTTTTGCCGTATAGTTGGATGTAGCTGAACTTTTTCCATAGAGCTGCAGGGTGAAAAAACCCAAGTGGGATGCAGCTCCTGCAAAGGATCCTTGTTGCTGGCAGAAGCATTTTCTGTTGTGCAATGAAGGAACTTCAGGGATGACACCTCCTTGCTGCTGGGCTCTGCAGAAGGCACTACTTTGCACACCTTCAGGATCGCCTGTCCAGTATCCTCTGGGTCAAGTCCAGTATTGATTGTGAGAGAGATGTGGTGAAGAAATTTTAAGTGCACAGCATTCAAGGGGATGGTGTGAGGGAGGCAAAATACCTCAAGTTGTCTGCCTACGTGCAGATAGAATAAGGAAGCATGTCTGTTAAAACAAAAGGTCCAGGTTGCTTGTTTGGTTTTAAGAAACTTTCCATCCTCCCATTGAAAGAAGCCTTAGGGGTGAAAGGAGTACAGTTGTGAGCTTAATATTCTTGGCATCTATTTCTACCAAGGTTACATAATTGCTGTTTTCCTGGGAAATGAAATCATGGAAATAAAAAACTAAATTCACCAGAGCATAAGCAGGCACAACTTTGATTTCAGGCACCTGTCTGTGCCAGTATTTAATTTGGCACAGGAAACATAGCATCAAAATGAATATGAACAAGTAGCACAGAAATAATGGCACTATAGGCATTCAGACACGAAGATGTGAGAATAAACGCATCCCTCCCCAGCATGGGAAACTTCACAGTACACAGTGTATGGGGGGGATGAGGTCTATGACAGGAGCAGGCAAGGAGAGTCCTGTGCAGCAGGAACGGTGGGGTGGTTGGAAAAGATGCTTAGGGAATCCTGATAAACCACATCTTAAATGAATTGGATAGAGAGAAGGGCAAGCTGCAACCAAATAAGAGAAGCTGAAAGGCTGTAAGGCCTTTCCTCTGTCTTGCCTTAGTAATTATCTCTTGTTTGCAGAGCTTCCATTAATTGGAATGCATTTCCTAATGAAATTAGGCTGGCAGCCAGTATTCAAGTCTTTTTACTGCTAGGGAAAATTTGTTCTTTGAACAACTCAGCCATTGATTTTTATTTGTGTTTTCATTCATCATGAGACTGTTAGGTGCCAAAAATTCCACACTCCGTCATATTGCCTTGGACAGTCTGAGTTATTTGATTTATTCCCTTGCTCCTGTGTCTCAAAAACAGAATTCTACAGCAGTGCCCCATTTGTAGTTACTTTGTTGTATGGTTTTCACATGTCCTCCTTCTGTTTTTTAAACAGTTTACCTGCCTTTTAACTACCTAGCTGTTGGGACAACATGAAATGCATGGCAGTGCAAAGGAAGTAAGAATCCTAAATTAAAAAAAAACCAAAAGGGCTTAAGAAATAGGTGACTGTGACACTTGTATTGTGGGATTTCTAAATTTAAAAGGATTTTCAAACCTTTTTATGGGCAGCACAGGAACTGGACTGTGCAGAAGAGCACATTTTGAAGAGAGATCTTTGACAAAGTGAAGCTGGCAACAATTTTGCTGGAAGGGGTCAAAACCCTGTTCAGACCTCAGACAGTCTTTGATCTGTACTTTGTTTATCTATCCGAAGAAAGGTTGGACTGGAGACAGGAATTACAGCATTATTTGTATGTAGTGTCTTCACTTCTCCAGCCAGGTCAGGACTATGTGTTGCTCATGTGTGCAAATGGCCTTGTCTATCTTACTTGGCTATATCAAACTATACTAAACTATGGTTTGATCTATTGACAGTATCTGCATACACAACTTACCTGTCAAACTGAATTACTTCCAAAAATTAATCTTTCTGCTACATCCTCACTACACTGTAAATATCTGTACTGATCATTCTCCACAGCAAATAATAATCTTACAAAATGCATGCAGCCATTCTACAACAGACTTTAAGTAATTGATCTGCTGCTCTCCTCTCTCATTCAGCATATAGGAGAAGAGTGAACAAGTCTGAATGTCAGACAATTATTTGAGTTAGCTTCAGCTCAAAATGATCAAAAATAAGAGACTGGCTTTAAAATTAGTTTTTGAAAAGCAATATGCTTAAGGTTCATCTTAGTTTCTTTGATGTCTGAAACTTAAATGAATGCACTCAATTTACCTTTACAGATTGTCTCAACACATGCTAGAATAAATGGTTATGAATTAAACCTTGGTCACCCACCATCTATAGCAACTGGAAGTAGGCACAACATCAGTACTATAGGACTTGTAACTGAAAACGGAAGAAAAAAACCCGTAGAATTCTGCACTTTTAGCACTTTACTGCAGTATCTGGAGCAATTACATTCTTTTCTTCAACTTACTAAAACTTTAAACTGTGTGTGTATGCATGCAAAGGAACTCACGCAATTGGTATTACTTGTTTAAACAAATATAATTTTCTTAGGTGTAGTCAAGTTCTTTCTCCTTATCATTCCAGCAGTTTTATTTCCTCTCCAGAAAGTAAATAGTGCACTAGTAGTCATGTTGAAGAGACAGGCTGTTACTGTGAGAAATTGCCCTGAGAAATTATGCTGAGAACCCCTTAATACTTGTGTATTATGAATGGTGTGAACAATCTAGTGGTGTTGCCAACATATGCTTCTTGCGAGAAAGTCAGCCAGACTCCCTTAGCTGCTGGGCTGAGGCTGTAGACTCTCCACAGCTGTGATGAAATTGTGTTTACAGAGGGCATGTGCTTCAAGAAGGACTAATAGACTAGTTTAATGGGATGTTCAATTAGAATAGTTCACAAAGAGATGCCGTCCTTAGATCAGGAGAAAGGTGTTTCTGCGATTATTGGAACAAACAAAAGAGGCTTTAGGACTGTCTTTCGCTGGAAAATTATAAGGGAAAAGGAGTGTCACAGAGAGTGGTCTTGTAAAGGGAAAGAAAGAATCACAGACTCACAGAATATACCAAGTTGGAAGGGACCTACAAGGATCATTGAGTCCAACTCCTGGCCCTGCACAGAACTATCCACAAGAATCACACTATGTGCTTGAGAGTGTCATCCAAACCCTTCTTGAACTCTGTCAGGCTTGGTGCTGTGACCACTTCTCTGGGGAGCCTGTTCCAGTACCCAGTGACCTTCTGGGTGAAGAACCTTTTTCTATTATCCAACCTAAACCTCCCCTGCCACAACTTGAGGCCATTTCCTTGGGTGCTGTCACTGGTCACCACAGAGAAGAGATCAGTGCCTGCCCCTCCTCTTCCCCTCACAAAGAAGTTGTGAACTGTGATGAGGTCTTCCCTCAGTCTCTTAGGACTTGTTTCATTAAGTTGCCACCCAGGTTTTTCAGGAGTCTTCTGGCTTGGTTGTACCAGCTATGTGATGCTCCCAGTTAATTTCTGGCAAGTTAAAGTCCCCCATGAGGACAAGGGCAGTTGATTTGGAACTGTCCCTTAGTTCTTCAAAGAATAATTCGTGGTGTCATCATTCTGGCTGGAAGTCTATAGTAGACTCCCACAATGACATCTGCATTATTTGTTTGCCCCTTGATTTTTACCCAACTGTGCCATTGCCAACTGTGAGCTCCATACATTCTAAACCTTCTATTACATACAGTGCTACTGCTCGTCCTCTTCTGTCTTGACTACTGCTTCTGAAGAACCTGTGACCTTCCATCAGGGCACTGACAGAACTCATCCCACCAGGTTTCACTTACACCAATGATGTCAAATATCTGGGCCAAAGCTTCAAGCTCCTCTTGTTTGTTCCTCATGCATGCATATTTGCATCAGGTTGTTGTAACTGTTCTCTGGAGACACACAATAGAATTTTTCCCTCTCTAGGTGTGCAGTTAATTCCTGGTAATTAATTTTGAAACAATGTGATTATCAAATACCTAGACTACAGTATCATAATGGCATCAGATATCACAGTGACTTGAATGAGCTTTTTGCTCATACATTTACAAACATGGGGGGGCCTTTTCCTCTAACACCAGAGTTGATAAAACTCTCCATTGCAGTACTCTCGAAGAAATCCTGGCCCTTCTGTGAAATTTTCAATTTAATGTCTTAGTCAATCAGTTCTTCAGGTTATTGATTGCTGTTTACTGACCACCTAATAGTCCTCAGCACATTTCCCATCTATAATGAAAAAGATATTCTATGTATTTCCTTGTATTATAAATTTCCTTCTTGTCTTGGGATGTCATAGAAAATCTAGCAGGTTGTAGCTCATAGTCGTAGTCTTTTCCTGCATGTTATAAAGCAAACAAACTGGCCACCACCTTTCCTAAAATTGCAGCATTAAGATCAGAAAGCGATACAAGGTTTTTAAGGATTGTTTCCCTCTCAATGTACAGCTGGTGCCTGACTCTCTTTCCATTCAAAATGAAATGGCTACAGAAAACAAGGTGTACAGATGCAGAAGAACATGTAGTATGTTAATGATGCTAGAAATATACTGCCGCTGGGGAATGTGCTGGTTTGTGGTGTTGAAACGATCAACTTTCTCTTTAGGCTCTGAAATTTCATGGCTACTGATGTATTTACAAGAGCAGTTTCTGCTTTCTCCTCTGACTGCATTGTCCCTGTCTTAAGTATGTTATGCATAAATATGGAAGAAGAGCAAAGTACAGATGCACACAGCATGTGGGTTTTGACTGCATTGTGAGACTTAACTAGCATACGAACACAGTACAGAATAAGATCTTATTTGACTGCTGGAACATTTATTTTTCCAGCAAAACATTTATTTGCTTTTTATTATTCTTAATAAATGGAGAAAGAATGTAGATTTGTGTTTTGCCTGCCTGTCTTTCCCATGAGGTGTTTATAATTTATAAATAAAACAACAAAATAAGCCAAAAGATGTTGTTTTGACACAATGCCTGATTGTAGGAACATGAAGTTGCCGCTAAGAGGATTCAACACCAGGCTGTCCTGGGGAGGAGCAGCTGCCACTTCCCATTGCAGGGTAGAGTACAGGAATGCCCCAAGGCATCGTAGGGAACGGCAGGGATCCTGTGGGATCATCTACAGCAAAGGATCAGTCACAGAGGGCTTGGCATCAAACTCAACTTTTCTTTCTGGGGACTGTTCTGATGCTGTTATTGCAAGTGCTTCATCTCCTGGTTCTCTCAACCTGAGAGATACGTAGTTAATTTTTAAATAGTTGGTAGTTCCTGCACCTCTTTCTTCTTTTTTCTCCTAAAGTGACTGTCTCTACTTGCAGTTCTTTCCCACTGACAGTAGTTAAGTAGGGTGATGGTGATGTGTTAGTCTATGTTTTGCTAAAGAACACTAGTACAGACTCACCAGGGGAGTAGCAGATTCGTCTGTGCGGAAGGAGAAACTGTGACAACAGTGCTGGAAGAGTTCTAGGTTGAGCCTTGCTGAATAGAAGATGGAGACTTGAGACTTGGCCCAGGGCACCTTATCTGTTCTCTGGCTGGGATTGTGGTATTGATCGGTGTCACAGGCAGTGGTTCCAATGTGTCTGTCAGTCATGTGATCTCTCTAGGCTGACCAAAAAGAGTACACTGTACTGTGACCATACATTTTCTTCACTTGTTAGCATGGTGCCCAGCACAGCTGTAGCTTGTGCCAAGTAACACTCCCCCAAATAGCTTCAGCATCTTCTAGGAACCAGGAGAAAATATTTGAGAAATGAATTTGTCAATAGATAAGCCTTGTCACACCTACATTACAAACCTCATGTATTTCCTACTATGGGAATTCTTTTCAAATCCTTTAGGCTAATAATACTGTAATGGTGTTTTCACTGGAGACAAGACCATGATAAGCAGGAAATTTTTCTTCTTGAAGAGGGTGATTGGCTCCATACTTCTCCACATGGTGCTCACTGGAGAAAGCAGCTCTTGAAGTATTATGGAGAACTGTGCGGTTGCTGTTCCATGATACAGCTCCGTGATGCCTGTGAGTGTTTCTTGTTTGCACTGTGATTGCAGCCTTCTGTGCTGCAATGTGTTCTCCCACACGTGTGGACCTGTGTCTGAAACAGCCGCCGTGGCTCACAGACAAGACTGGCTTTTTGAGACATTACTGATCAACAACTAATGAAGGTTTTGAATAAAATTAAAGATGAGGACTGAATTTCATTTTGCATTGAAGACCCTCCTTCCATTCCTGGACCTTTTCATGCCTGGGGTTCAGGCTATCCAGGTGGTGACTCCTTTTCATTTTTTTTTTTCCTCCAACATTTTAGGTTGTAATAGTTTCAGAAGATTAAAACCATGTGTTTTAATGCTTGCCCAGAGAGTGTTTTGCAGGCCTCCAGAGAATGTACGTATAGACTTGCAGTTCTGGAGTAGACTCAAAGGAGAATGCTGAGCAGCACAGAAACGTGGGAAGCCAGAAATATGTTCAGACACACTTTTATGGTTTGTCTGAGTGTCCCCTGTGGGACAGGATCCGAGGGTTTTCTAGGCTTACGCAGACATTGTTTTGATACCACAGCACAGAGGGGCTGCGTCCACTGCATGTGGTTGTGTGTGTGCATATACTAGATGTGCCAGAGCCTATAGGCACTGTCTTTAAAACCCTTCCATGAATAATGGAAGACTCTTTGAGGTTTATCTGCAGTCCTGCAGCAGGGAATTGTTACTCCTACAACCTTTATTTCTCTTCTTGGAAGGAATTGGGTGCAGCATCCAGTGTAATGCTCTGTCATCAGGATTACTGTCTTGATAGCTTTCTCTCTTTTATTTTTTTTCCCCTTTCTTTCTTTCTTTCCCTGTGTTAGCATATGGAAGCTACGGCTTTGAGCAGTTGATGTCCATCTTGTCAACTCATTTACTAGTTTATATCCTCCCCCCTCATCAACCGGTTTCTGCAGCATGGGAAGGCTAAGCCCTTCCAGAGCAGAGGAGTCATGACAAAAGCAGCAGGCAGCAGGTTGTAACTGGCATGTAGATGCTTTCAGCTGGTATTTTTGAAAGTATTTTCTCTGGGCTTCTGGGGTTGCTGGCAGGGTTTTTCCCAGAGAGGAGTGAGGGGAGGTGGGGCTGGCACAGAGGAAGGGGCTGCACTGCATCTCCTTCTCCAAGCCAGGCAGCAAGGTTTTAGTACCTGTGGAGTAGTGAACAAGACTGAGCAGCATATAATTTTTCCTGTAATTCATTCATATGCAGGCCACGGAGAGGCAGAGTTCACAGAATCACAGAATATGCTGAGTTGGAAGGGACACACAAGTTCTCTGAGTCCAACCCTTAGCCCTGCACAGAACCATCCACAAGAGTTACACAATGTGCCTGAGAGTATCATCCAAACCCTTCTTGAACTCTGCCAGGCTTGGTGCTGTGACCACTGCCCTGGGGAGGCTGTTCCAGTGCCCAGTCACCCTCTGGGTGAAGAACCTATTTTTAATATCCAACCCAAACCTCCCCTGCCACAACTTGAGGCCATTTCCTTGGGTGCTGTCACACCTCAACACAGAGAAGGGATCAGTGCCTGCCCCTCCTCTTCCCCTCACAAGGAAGTTGTGACTGCACTGATGTCTCCCCTCAGTCTCCTCCAGGCTCAAAAGACCCAAGTGCCCTCAGCTGCTCCTCATAGAGCTTCTCCTAAAGGCTTTTCACTATCCTCATGGCCCTGCTTTGGACACTTTCCAGTAGCTTAATATCATTCTTACATTGTAGTGCCCAAAACTGCACACAATACTCAAGGTGAGGCCACACCAGTGCAGAGCAGAGCAGGACAATCCCCTCCCTTGACCAGCTAGCCATGCTTTGCCTGATGGCCCCCAGGACAGGGTTGGCCCCCCTGGCTGCCAGGGCACTGCTGACTCATATTCAACTTGCCATCAACAGGGACCCCCAGATCCCTTTCTGTGGCACTACTTTCCAGCATCTCATTCCCCCGTCTGTCTGTACGTCCAGGGTTGCCCCATTCCAGGTGCAGAATTTGGCATTTCCCCTTGTTGAACTTCCTGTGGTTGGTGATTGCCCAGTCCTCTGATTTGTCAAGGTCTCTCTGCAGGACCTTGCTGCCTCTGAGGGAGTGNTATCATCCAAACCCTTCTTGAACTCTGCCAGGCTTGGTGCTGTGACCACTGCCCTGGGGAGGCTGTTCCAGTGCCCAGTCACCCTCTGGGTGAAGAACCTATTTTTAATATCCAACCCAAACCTCCCCTGCCACAACTTGAGGCCATTTCCTTGGGTGCTGTCACACCTCAACACAGAGAAGGGATCAGTGCCTGCCCCTCCTCTTCCCCTCACAAGGAAGTTGTGACTGCACTGATGTCTCCCCTCAGTCTCCTCCAGGCTCAAAAGACCCAAGTGCCCTCAGCTGCTCCTCATAGAGCTTCTCCTAAAGGCTTTTCACTATCCTCATGGCCCTGCTTTGGACACTTTCCAGTAGCTTAATATCATTCTTACATTGTAGTGCCCAAAACTGCACACAATACTCAAGGTGAGGCCACACCAGTGCAGAGCAGAGCAGGACAATCCCCTCCCTTGACCAGCTAGCCATGCTTTGCCTGATGGCCCCCAGGACAGGGTTGGCCCCCCTGGCTGCCAGGGCACTGCTGACTCATATTCAACTTGCCATCAACAGGGACCCCCAGATCCCTTTCTGTGGCACTACTTTCCAGCATCTCATTCCCCCGTCTGTCTGTACGTCCAGGGTTGCCCCATTCCAGGTGCAGAATTTGGCATTTCCCCTTGTTGAACTTCCTGTGGTTGGTGATTGCCCAGTCCTCTGATTTGTCAAGGTCTCTCTGCAGGACCTTGCTGCCTCTGAGGGAGTGGACAGCTCCTCTGAGTTTTGTGTCATGTGCAAACTTGCTCAGTATCCCTTCCAGTCCCGTGTCCAAGTTGTTTATGAAGATGTTGAAGAGCAGGGGGCCTAAGATGGAGCCCTGTGACACCCCACTAGTGACAGGTCACCAGTCTGATGTCACCCCATTCACTGTTACCCTCTGTGCTCGATCCCTGAGCCAATTGCTTGCTTACCGCCTGCTGTGTTCATCCAGCTGTGTGCTGGACAGTTTGTTCAGAAGGATCCAGTGAGAGACAAACTTTACAAGTATCGAAAGCTTTACTGAAATCTAAAAAGATTACTTCAACTGGTTTCTCTTGATCAACTAGGTGGGTTGCTTTGTCATAAAAGGAAATCAGATTTGATAAGCAGGACTTTCCTCTCATGAAGCCGTGCTGGCTGTGACCGATGACTGTGTTGTCCTTCAGGTGTTTTTCGATACTTCCCAGAATAATTTGCTCCATAACTTTACCAGGCACTGAAGTGAGACTGCGGGGCCTGTAGTTTCCAGAGTCCTCCTTCTTGCTCTTCTTGAAAACTGGGACAACATTTGCCAGCTTCCAGTCAGCTGAGACCTCTCTGGATTCCCAAGACCTCTGAAAAATTGAGAGGTTTTTTGATGACATCAGCAGCTTTTTGAGGATTCTGGGATGAATCCCGTCAGGCCCCATAGTTCTGTAGTGATCCAGCTGGAGCAGAATTTCAGGGCCAACTGGGAGTTGATCGTTCTCACAGTCAAGGTCCTCCAGGTCAGGGCACTGAGACCCCCTTGGTCCATCATCCATGTTGAAGACAGGGGCAAAGAAAGCATTAAATGCCTCTGCCTTGTCTCTTTCCCTGTTTGTGAGGTGACCATCCTCATCCTGTGATGGGCCGGTGATATTTCTATACTGTCTATTGTCATTAATATATTTGAAGAAATTCTTTATTGTCCCCCAGCTTCAACCCCAGCTGAGCTTTGGCCAAACAAATTTTCTCCCTACAGTGGCAAGCAGCATCTCTGTATTCTTCCCATGTCATTTGACCTTGCTTCCACTGGGCATACACATTCCTTTTTGCCTTATCTCCAAGAGAAGGTTCCTGTTCAACCAAACTGGCCTTCTGTCTCACCTGTTTGACTTCCAACATTTGGGAATTGCCGCTCCTGTGCTCTTAGGAGGTGGTGTTTGAAAAGTGACCAGCACTGATGAAGCACCTGCAAAACATTTTCCCAGGTGACCTTATTTACTAATTCCCTGAGCAGCCTGAAGTCTGCTCTCCTCATGTACAGACTTGAGTTGTGTCTCTCAGGGGTGTGCTGTGAATGCTGTAGGAGCTATGCATTTTCACTGGTAATGAGGTCCAAGTGTCCCTGCATATCCCTGGGCTCAGATATGTCATGGGGTAATATAACAAATTCCTCTCTGTCCTTTTCCCCGGACAGCACACAGCTATGGGCAGTGCTTGTTTTGTGTCCCACACCTCTCATCCTGAATACTTCTCTTTTCATGGACTGGGTTATACCTGAGCCTCTTCCCTTTTTCTTCACTGATCCTTCATGAAGTTCAAAGGTCCTTCCTGTTTTTCTGTGGCAGGAAGGAAGGCACTGCTGTCCCACAGACCTACTTGGTCATGGCTTTGATGGGCTGTGTGCAGATGAATAGGAAGGAGCTGCTCTCATTCCCAATTTATCATCCTTTGTCAGCTTGTGGGAAAAAAACTTCGTGCTCCTACTTGAGAGAATCATGTAGGTGCTTGAGCAGACTCCACAATATACACTATAGGTCTCATCCTGTCACTGCATCTGTTGTGGGCAGGAGACCTTCATGTCCAGAGGTGTGAATGGGAAATAATGCAAATCCATCTTCAGCAATGCACATCAAGGCATCACAGCAGCACCGTCTGTAGGTAAACTGTGCTTATTTGTGAGTTGTGTTGAGGAATGGTTGGTTGGAGGGGTGGTCCTGACACCAAAGTGTATCTCTTTTGGGGTCTGGGTAGTGTGAATGATACAGGGGACTGGAGGAGGAGGGGAAGAGTGGTTTCCTTCTGGGGAGAGGTGAGCAGCCTTAAGGAGATCTTGGCAATCCCTCTGCTGGTGCTTCTGAGTTCTCTTATAATGCCAGCACACCCACTAACCACACTCCCATCAACTCAAGCTTGCCATTAATTTTTTGTTAAACTAAATGTTCTTGGGATCTGATTTTAGAAAATACAGAGTGCTTATGGCCATAACTAGAGCACATGAAGTTTTTGCTGTCAGCGAAATAGCAGAGAATGCTAAGTAGTCTCAAAAAATGAGGTGGGTGGTATCTCAACTGGGATATCTATAATCAAGGGAAACTTTTGACCTTACATGCTCTGTGCTGTGGATGTAGACTGTGATAATCCTATTTTGCCTGAAGTATTCTTACTGCTGCAATGCACTCTATTGGAAGGGATAAGAACACTATTAGTATTGCATCCACTGTAAAAGGATGTGTAAATGGAAAACTGGTGCATACATGAGATCGCAAGCACTAGATACTGACTTCTACAGGATCAGGAAAGAAACAAGAAAATGCAGCATATACTTATACAAAACTTGAATTTTCACAGATGTGCTATTATTCCCTGTCATGACCTTACAATGTCTTTTACCTTGAGATTTTTATAAAATGTGTGAAAGTATGTCTCAGAAGTAAATTTCAGGTGGGGAAACCAAGGAAATATTAGAATTTAATTTGCTGTCCCTTCTGTGCTGCAATAGCCTCTGGCCCTCACCTTCCCATTATTTAGGGCAGAGAAAAGGGGAATCCTATCTGAGAGTTTGCGTCCCACTTGCTAGAACACTTCCCAGTTTGGTCTCAACAGGAAAGACTAGATCAGGAAAGGATCATTTACATTCAATTACTGCAAGAAACAAACCTATAATTGTTAAACTCATTGTCCCTTGGTTTGCAGTGCAGTCTTGAAGTACAAACTATTGTAAATATAAAGATATTTTCATACAAGCAAGGGATTTTCCTTTTAATTGGTGCAACATTAATGGCAGTTAAGATGTGTTGGTGAATAAACTATTGGACGAGTTAGTATGGCATGAAAATCACATGGGTTTTGCTGTGGTAGGGGAAGAGCAGAGGATTTCTTCTCACCTCACATATGGAGTATCAAATTTGCTTGAGCACTGGTAATGTCCAGTATGGTTTTATTGATATATTGTCTGCTTTCTCTTCATGTGTATTGAGCTGGTTTTAAACCACCACTTGAGATTATGCCATTGCCTACAGCAGGGCTTCTTGCTGTCCAAGAGCAGCCTAACATTTCTGTACCTTCATGCACTCATGTCTTTGATTCCCTGGAGAGTGACAGACGTGCTCTTGGTGGACTGGCTGCTGGAGATATACAGCTCAGGGCTTTGTCACTGTATAGGTGTAGACAAGTGGTGAGACGGTGAGACATGATGAACTGATCCACCAAAGTGCTGTTCCTCAGTGTGTGCTGTGCCACTTCCTCAGTGTGCTGGGCAGGGAAGATAAGCATGCCCTTGCTGCTTGGTTCAGAGGGGATCCCCAGGGACTGGGACAGATCCCCACCTGTCTGGTGGACCTGGGCACTCTTGGCTGGGTCTCATTGATAGCAGCAACCCAACACCCAATATAGATGATGTCCCATCGCTGCATGTCAGGGACCCTTCCTTGGAGCACTTCTGGTTGCTTCCTAGGCTCTAAAAGCCAACAAACTCTCTCAGACTTCTGTAAAAGATCACAAATCTTGGCCTTTGTTCAAAACGCAGTCTAACACAATAGCTGAATGTCTTTTAAAAGTCTTGAAACTGAGAGCATTATGTGTCAGCACTCGTCTTAGGACTTGTCTCATAACAAACTCCTTTGTTCATTAAGTGTAAGGAGGGGAAAAGAAAACCAAAGTTTGATTTGCTTATCAGTACACTAGTACCTGTATTTTTTGGCCGATGGTATCAGCTGTATTTTGCACAGAGGCCAAGATAGAAACAAAATCAACAGTCAATCTGACTGTCAGTCAACATACAATCAACCTGATCTGTATGGATTTTTATTATAAAAGACCCTGAAATCAAAAATGCAAACCTAATGGATGAAATGAGTCTTGCTTGAATGTTGAATGGAACTTAGTGATAACATTGACACAATACTGCACAATTTTGGTCAGAATTTGGCAAAGATTATACTGATCAGTCTTTTCTATTCTACATATGTGTTTTCATTCTTAGAATTGGAGGAATAGAGCATGTTGTCTTCACTTTATTTTTTCTAATAATTTGTCTCTGGGAAAAGTACTTCCGTAAACTCAGACTTTTTACTTTATTGTAATAAAAATGCAATTTTCCCTTGCTGATGCTGTCTGTGGGATATACTTTTACAGTGCTGCTGCCATCCTGTTTTGAACACTCTGGGGAAATTGTGACACACTTGTTCAAAAGCATGTGGGACTTGCAAATCTGTTTTCTGTTTTGTTATGCTTTATTTGTGTGTTTCCTCTTTTTAAATTTATGCTGAAGGTGGTTTGCAAACCAAACTCTCTATACAAAACAGTTACAAAGCAGGAAATTATCTTTTCTAGCCAAAGCTCCATTATCCAGTGTGAATCTGAGATTTTTGGTCAACTCTAGTCCAGACACCTTTGAAGTAGGGGTCAAAAACCTGTCTTGTGGTATTACTACTTCCTTTGGAACATCAAAGCATAGTTTTCAAGGTAGTATAGATATACATAATTTCTTATTTCTTACTGTCCTCCTGGCATTACAGAACAGTCTTTTCTCTATATCTGCTTAAAAACCAAAACATGTAATTTATTAGTATTTTCTGTTCCAGTTATACAGGCATGTATCTAGTTTGTCTTCTAGTTTGGGTCCCAGTTGTTTGCTTCCTGGATTGTTTTCTTTTTGCTCTCCTCCCAGGGGTTCATAGCTGCATTTCCTACAGAAGCAGAAGACTGGAAAACCCTCTAATCCAGAAAAGCTGTCTTCTTTTCTCTTGTTGAAGCAGGCTTCAACACAATGAGCTTTTGGGCCACTTTCCAACAACATGAAAAAAAATTCTACTTCATATAGTCTCCTACGTACTCTCTGGCTACATTCCTTCCCACTTCTCCCCTGGAAGGCTGGTTTAAATTGTGTCCCAATATTTTTGAGTGAATTTCCAAGTCACAAAAGTATATATTCATGCTGAAATGGTCTATTTTTTAATTTTAAATCCTTGGCTTGGCATTGCCAGATTACCATATGGAACAAGTTCTAATAACCAGCCAAGATATAAATAAATTCAGCAAGAACATTAAGAGTGAAAAACAAAGAAATCTCTAATCTTCCAAACAGCCTCTCAGGCACCACTTTCATTCCAAGTGGAAAAAGAAAAGTAACTAGGAAGAACAAATATCTGCAATTAAAATGACAGCTTTCAAAATTATATATGTGATGGACTCTAACAGAAGATGTTTCTCCCTCATGTCTCTGAAATTGTACCTTTCGCTCTCTGACCTTGGCTGTCCCACTGTTCATAGAACAAGAGTTTAAGCAGCACTTTGAAAATTCACTTTACTTGTTGGGTGGTGTTGCTTTTGTTTTTCTGTGCACTAGCCACGCTTCCTAATTTCATATATCGCTGACAAATTGCAGTAGCTTCAGAAAGCCACATGATATTATACCTAAACATGCATGCATATGGTAACAAATGTTTTGTTGATGTTCAAAGTTTTGGGGATGTGGGGTTCATATGGTGATACACAGACGTGTTTATTTTTAACTACCTCCCTGGAGCCGAAGAGTGAGTGATACTATAGTTCAGTGACTAGTCTGTGTTATCTGTGTATTATGCAAGGATTTTGTTCAAAGATAGCAGAATTAGAGCTGAAAACCCATCTTTAATTTAAAACCCAAACTTTTCAGGTTCTTGCTACATCTTGACCGAATTCTAGCTCTATCGTTTGAAGGTCTGCAGGAGCTGGCTCTCTCTGTGCTGCAGCAGTAACCTGGTGAAAGGCTTTCCTTATTCTCCTTTGAGTGGAAAGCAAGGATGCCTTTGAATCTTCAGAGTATCTGTATGTGTGAGATTTCATGGCAGTTACACTGTCCTAAACCAGCTCTGAATAATCACTACTATGCAACAGTTAAAAACCTGCTTGTGATCAATAGTGGTAGATAGTTGCAGGGTCAGGCTTACCTGCTCTCTAGTGAGGCTGCTGCCAGTGATTCTGTGGAAATGGGGAATGCTGCCAAAAAACAACGCATGAATGAACAGTTCAGAGGCTGAGCAGTTCACAGCAAAGCATCGCTTTCTGTCCAGACGGTATCAGGTTCAAAATAGCCAGTTCCCATTTCCACACATCGTGGCACAATTCCAGATGTTTTCAGGACTCTGGTGCTTCCAACAGGGTTTTTGTTAGAGCGTTTGTAATTTTCATGGTTTCTGGAAAAAAAAGTCTGTGTTGCTGAAAAGAAATTTAGCTGAAAGCAGGGCCTTGTGCTTTTTTCCCCCCACTAAGCTTAATACAAAGCAGCTGCTGCTGCATCTTCCTCTAAGTGGCCTCAGCACAACACCCTTGGAAATAAGAATGACTCATCTTGATGGGGGTCTTCCTGTTGGCATATTGGAAATAAACACAGTTACTGCAGGGGACTTAAAGTACAGTAATTTGGATGATGAAACTTGTGGCATTGCTGGGCGAGGAGAGGCTGCAATCAGAAAGCTGTCAGAGGCAGCAGAGAAGCCCTGGGGGAAAAGATGAGCAGAGTAATAAGATATGTCCAGAATTTTTTGTTGTTAACTTAAAATATTGTGGAAATAGAATATTGGCTCTCAGTTAAATCATGCAGAGACTTGGAAAAGGGCTTTGAGAAACACAGAGGCATTGCGCAGGATCGCTGCAACAACTTGCCAAATGCTGCAGCTTAGTGAAGGTCTTTAACGGCTCTACAGCAGCAAGAACCCTGCATAGCTCACTTAACCTGGTGTGTACAGTAGCCGTGTGCTCCAGGTGTGGTTGAGAGCAAAGTACTCAAGCAGGACTACTCTAAATGGTCAGCTTTAGCTTCTTGCATGAGAACCTCATCTCTTTCCTTCTGTTGCCCTGTCCTTGCTGAGACAGAAGTGGGTCCTTATGAATTTCCTTTTGGAAATATATACCAGGTAGCACATGAGAGGCAGAGCTGTGTTCATGTTATGGTCATTGATTCATTATAGGGCATTTAATTAGTCCATTTAAAGCTGCTACTGAATATGAAGTACTATATGCATACATTTTACCTTTTTTTTTTTTTACTGTTGTTATTTTATTGTTTGGGTTTGTTTGTTTTTATATTTGTTTCCTTGGTTGTTGTTGTTGTTTTTGGGTTGTTTTGTTTTCTTTTTGTTGTTGTTTGGTTGTTTGTTTTTTTTTTTCTTTTTTTCACATCTGTTGGTAGTTGGGGGAAGCTGTGACTTTACAAAGAAACATTTTTGCTGACTAGAGGAGTCCATTGCATGAGCTCTTCTCTGCTCAGTTTGATGCCTTGTCCTACTGGCTTGTCTTTCTTTCAGTTTTTTGCAGCAACTTCTGTTCTCTGCTTGCCTGCCTGCCCCTCTCCACAGACTCTGAGCTGCAGAACCATGCCTGGTGAGGGACAGAGCATGTGTGACAGTATACAGGGCTACAGGCTATTCAGTATCACCAGAACAAGCTCTTACATAAAACCAAATTAGATTTTTTTACAACGATCGTGGTCTGTAACTACTGGTCTTCTCCTTCCATAATGATTGCTAGAAGAAGCTTGTGGCAGATGTATGTCAGGGGGGTGCTGCTGTTCTGAGCAGGATGCCTGTTGTTCTGTCTCCTTGTCAGACAGTACTTTGAGGAGTCAACTAGTGTCAAGGGGAGAGAAAATCTGGTAGTGAAGAGAAAATGCTTAAGCTTTGTAATTTATAAAACCAGTGTACAAGTTAGTGCTGATTCTGAAACAAACTTGTGCTATAACACTAGTTGTCTGTCTGGGGGCAAGAGAAGTGTTGTGATGCAGTAAGATGCACAAAAATCAAGCTGAATTTACAGTGTGCCGTACACCAGGGCACAAATGCTGCTAATATACACACAAAAAAATTAGTATTATTACTATAAGTAGTCACTTTCATTATAATTAATGTGGCTACAGTACAGGTCTGTTAAAAAAAAAAAGAGTTAAATAATGAGAAGAAAAGAGATTACACATTCCTTGTACCACAGCACGGTCCAGTGCCATAGAATTTTACCTATTCACTGCATAAATAACTGTGTCAGCCAACCAGTGCGGTTCCATGGTCAAAAAGTTAAATACTGCTCTCTGCTTCTGGAGTAATGACGGAATCAGAGAATGACTGAGGAAACTCAAATATCACTCATAAAAAGTTTGACAATTTCACAAGTAAAAGATATAGGTCATGCTTCATAGCCAAACAATCGTTTCTTTAGATAAGATTTTATGTCCTTTTTAACTCATGTAAATACATGGGGATACATGTCTGATTCAAAGATCTGTTTGGTTTGTGTCTAAAAATGGGGTTCTTTTTTATCTGTACATGATCCTGCAGCATATACTGTTATTAAATAAAAATGCACTCAATGACACAAGTTGGATGCTTATAATATGGCACTGTTTATGGAATCTTGTTTCTTAAATGCTTGATAATTGCTTCCATTTGAAGTCTTCCTTACCATAATTTATCTTTTAGGCATTCAGCACTATCTTGCAGTGTGGAATTCAAATTTACATTCATCATAAATTCTGAAGAGAAAACGTTTGTAACAATACCATTTCATATCATATCTGTATGGATTGTGGGAATGAATTTTTGTCATGGAAAAATCTTCGAGAGCTTGTATAACACAAGTTTCCTTTCTCTCTGGCATAATTAATTTTATGGCAAGATGTGAAAGATGCACTTCATTTAGTGTACTTAGAAATACTACACTTTTCAGCCTTTGCATGCTAACCTTTTCCACTACTGAAACTTAAAAAGCTGCTGAGAAAGACCAAAAAACCACGCAAAACGTCAGATTAAATATACTCCAAAGTTAATGGAAATTTGACCCATAATGTTCCATCCCAGTTCAATGGCAAAACTTTAACTTCCTTTAGAGCAATATTGAGTTCTTGTGTTTTCAGTCACCATTTTAAACAGTAGTATCTTTGATTGTCTTCTTCAAAGAGGGGAAAAGGGCAATACAGTTGTAGTACAGGATAAAATGTTTCTTTCAAATGTACATGGTTTATGGGCCTGTAAGAGTAAACTTTGCACATGGAAAATGAATGGATGGGAATAACCTAAGAAAGGACAACAGCAACATTGTGAGTCCATTTGAACTCATTCATTTAGCACAGCTTGTAAGATCAGGAGCACGTTGGGTAATTGATATTGGCAAATGAATGGCATTTCTGTGCCTACATTTTCTTGATTCTCTCAAACTATTGCATCCCCAAAGGGCTAGAGAACAGCACAGAAGAAGTATTAAAGTAACAAGGTTTTTATATAAAATACTAATTTTTGCTATCTGTAAGGAAGAAAAAATAAAAGTAAGGACTTAATTTCTTCTATTTTTATTGAAGTAACATGTAGCAGAGCACCTAATTTGAAATCTCTTGAACTAAATCTTGAAACACCCTGTCTTCAGGAACCACGGGCTCCACCTACCCAATCACTTTGTTCTCACGATATAAATCAAAGAAATGAAGAAGGTGCATGGACTCTTTGGGATCTCAGGTTGTGAGCACCATTTACCGCCATGCCCATTTCATCAGTATGAGACTGGACAGGTTGTAAGCAGAAAGAACTATTTTGTTATCTGGATTTGGATGGTTTTAATTTTTATTTTTTTTTTCATTCCACACTCCCCCCCTCCCCCCGCCAATTCTAATGAAAATGTGTACTCTAGTTATTAATATCTATGGAAAAATGAAAATCAACTGCAGTAATAGTTATTGAATTCACACAGTATCTAGTATGTAGTTCCTAAGTAACACGTTGCACATAACTGTTATTGCTTGCCCAAATTAAATGAGAAACAGAAAAGTCCCCAAAATAATCAAGGTGAAATTGGAGCAGTACTCTGACATACATTAGTGTCACAGTGCAAACACTGAAGTGTTCATTCACCTCTTGCCAGACCTATCTGAGATTATACAGAAAGAAGGGAGGAAACTACTAAAATATTGAAACAACAAAAGGCTGCTAGTTTTAGACAAGGTAGAAAGTTATTTCCAAAGTGTAATTTTTCACTAGAGATTATTTAAAAAAAGCAAATTCATCTGAAGCTCTTAATACATGCAGGTTTGAAATGAAGCAGTACCAGTAGTCTCATACAGTACTTAGAAAGGTTGATTTTGAGTGAAAAAATTTGCCAAAACTCTTCAATTTTCCCTTGAACTCACAATGTTTTCATACCAAGCATGATGGAAAGGGGAAGAAGAGGCAAAAACAGAACTGAAAATTCTGAAAATTTCTGATGTGTTTTTTCAAGAGTCTATCCTCTCTCCTCAGAGTAGGTGGGATTCAATTTGGCAAACTTTACTACAGCCTGGAGGTGCCTACCTCTGAGCTATTCTAGCTTTCCTGTGTGATCCATGGAGAAAAGTAGGCTCTTTTAAGGGGTGACTCATGTAATCTATTTCAAACACCTACTCTCAGAGAAGATGTCCATATAGGAGCCAAGGGTGTCTGGCTCAGATGTGTATGCCTACACTTGGCCAGATGAACCTTACCCAGTATGTCTGTGCTGTAGACTGCCAAGAAACAAGATAAATTTAGCTGTATAGAGCTCAGTGCTGTCATAGTGAAGTTTTTAAAAGCTAGCTCAGGTATTTCTGACTCCACAATGTGGTCTTCCATATGAGAGTGTTCACTTAACTCTGGTGTTTCAGGCTTTTGTCTTCCACAGCTGCCACCTCTAACTGGTGGCACATAACCACTGTGCCTTCAGAAAACTCGGGAAACCACCCTGTGTCCAGTGTGGGACTAAGGAAACCAGGGGATACCGGTATACGTATGATGAAGAAATATCCTGTAGGAGTTAAGGTGTGATTTGACTTTTGTACTGGTGAAACTGCTGCTGGGCTCTGAGTCCAGTTGTGATGCTGATGTTTTAAACACCTCTGAAATCCTTCCAGCACAGTCAAAAGTCTGGACATGCTGCCTGTCAGGAGAAGTGAAGAAGCACAATCTTTTTATTTTGACAATGGGAAGGTTAATGCATTATTTTATTGTGGTTTCAGAGTTGCTAGACAGCGACATTTTTTGATACAGGATGACAATTTAATCTAGTGAATGAAAGCAGGATCCTACTCAATCTCTAAAACCAGATTATTTCAGGTGACAAAAAAGAGCACTTTTTATGGCAAGGCTAAATAACTGCTGCAATAACTTTATCTAGGAGTTTTATAGATAATTCTTTTCCTTGAAAATCCTGTTTAATCTAGATATGGTACAGCACAATGAACTCTTACTGCTTTAATGAAGGAATTAAACAGTGAAATGTTGTGGCCCCTGGAGTGAGAGGCTGAAGATATCCCTTCTGGCCTAAAAAGCTGTTTAATGGGCCCAATGCAGCACTGGATCTGCAGTCTCACAGTCCTGGGAAATCTGCATTTCAAAAAGGGCTCTGCAGCCTTTCCCATTTCCAATACAATCACTGTCAATCACCTGGCCCTATCTTCCTCACATTATGTTCCTTTAATAAGGTTTTTGATCTGAAAATGTGCTTGGTAAACTAGCTTTCTGTGAGCTGGACTCATTTCATGGAAACATAGATAAGGGAGATGTAGAAGCAGAGGGTGCTGGAGCTGAAGGTCGTGCCTGCAAGGTATGTCACAGGGCTTAAGTTTGAGGTATTTTGCTTTTACTACCAATTCTCTGCTGGATTTTCTCTTTCACTGTTATGTACCAGAACACCTTTAGTAAGTCAAATATAAATCTCCTATTTAATTTTGACAGAAGAAAATGAACAGTTCTCTTGAACTCCAGGCAACAAATACAGGTCCCTGTGTTAGGAATCTAGTCTGGTTTTGCTTCTCAGAGCGGAAGAAATTTGAATTCGTGCTTTGGACCTCTCTCTGAAGGATGCTTTCTTGATAGTTAAAATTATGATTTAAGTTAAAATTATGATCATAAGGATATGAGTCTTTGCCAAAACTATGTTATTAAATATATATCTCTTCCTTGCCCTCCCTCCCCTGCCCCACAACCTCCAAGCTTACCTCTGTATCTTCAGTGCCAGTGCTAATATGAATTTGTCTTCCTTTCATTTTCTTTCTTGCTCAGACTTTATTGAGGCTGAATAAGATCTTGGCCACACCTGAATTTCACATCCCATCAGTTGAATATATTTTTCTTTTGAATAGTTTTGTCTTAGGCAGAACTACAGTGTTTCTTTTAAAAAGCATAGAATTGCAACTCTGTACTGTCTTTGTTTTGTAGGTGTTCCCATTTGGGATATGTTCCCCTCTCTTTTCTGGTCAAAGCGTGCAGGGCACACATCTGAAATGAACTGTGAAAGCTTCCTATACTATGTTCCCCCACTTTTACCAAGAGGCTAAAAAATGGAATAAATCTTGGAGGATGCATTGCAGCAACAAGTGCACAACCTCTTGGGAAACATGGAAGCACTGATTGTATCAAAAAGTTGATGAAACTGAAATTTATTGTAGAGTGAAAACCTATTTTGGTTTTTACACAATTGGATTTTTTACTCTGTAATTAAATAAAAGCAGCTTCACAGAAAACTGAAGCATCTTAAAGAAATGATGCATTTTATGGAAAAAAAAAACCCCTATAGTAGTTAAGGTTTAAATTTTTTTCACTGATCCCTACTATTTCTCTGTGACAGAATGGCAACATCAGTCATCCAACCCTGTAGCAACACTGATCTACGCGATTGAAAGGTTTTGAAAAACATCTCATCTAGAAATCAGACCTTTTGCATAAAGGCTTTCAGATGACACTGTGTCTTGCAGCTGTGTCTTAAGGAAGGACTGCTTCTGCACAGGAGTGATGATACTGCTCTTCATCTTCCCTTCCGGGCCACTCGTTCTGTGTGTTTCTGGTTGTCTTGGTCTAGTCCAGTCTATCACATCTCCTGGCTGCTTGAGAACAAGGCAAGGTTTCAGTTCAATTCCTGACTGCCTCTACTCAGAAGTGAGGAGGCAGATAAATTCTTAACTAAGCTCCTTTCCTTTTATTTCTGTTCCTAGGGGTCCTCTTCTTCTGTGCCAAAATGCCTTTTGATCTACTTCTGCCAGCGAAAACATTTGTGAAATGTGATGATCCCTCACAATGCTCTTACTCCTTGCTGTCAACTTTGAAAAAGACAGTGATGCTAATAAATGATATCTGCGTGATGTTGCTGGGATATTAATAACTCTAGAGTTTAGTCTTTGGAGTGGGTTTCTGGTAGAGAAGAGCTTATACTTCTACACTTCATGAGTGTAATATGACAAATCATATAAAATAACTGTGCAATTGAGAATAAAATTCGATGTCACGTGTTCCTTTTATGATAATAAATAGAAATTTCATAGGGGATATGAATGAAGCAAGAGGGCAGAATTAAGATGCCCACTGTGCTAAGAAAGCAGTGACACTTCCGAGTCTGTAAACTTCTGAATTAAACATATACTGTACATTTTACACCGTACTATAAGAAGTGTAATGGTTGCACATTAGCTTTGAAGAGTGATGCAAATTGCACCATTAATGCCATCTTTGCATTTAGATTTGTAACTGCTTCTTGTTCTATCAAAACATAACTGCATTTTTACTCCTGCTTGTTTTATCAAACCTGTTTGAATTTAGGAGAGGAACTTTTCTGTTTAGCTTGCATATTATTAGCAAACTTTGCTAGTAACATGGGAGTCATTTGCACTAAGTTTGATTTCTGAGCCTAAGTCTATTGTCCTCCATTTGTAGGCTATGAAGTGAACAGACAGCTCTAGAAGGTGATGCCTCTCATGGTAAGTCAGCTCAGATAAGGGAGATTAATTGCTCTTTTCAGGTGCTTTTTTTTTCAATTATCAGCTAAGAAAAAAAGGAATCACCTAGGCTTAAATCTTTCTTTTTTTCTTTGTTAGGCATCTCAGGGAAAGAAGATAAACCTGTATTTTGTCATGGATCAATGGAACAGCTTTTGGGTCATGTTAATTTTTATAAGATAAGGTTAATTTGTATCATTGCAACTATTTGTGGTAATATGCTTGTTTTGCAAAAGTACAGAGAAGGGAAAGAAAAGGAGAAAAACCTTGAAATGACCTAATGCAGTGTTTCCTGGTTTGCTTGGATATCCCTCACAGTAGCAGTAGCAGCCCTTTCAATACGGAAGAGGGTCCAGTGGGTCATCAAGATGCTCAGGGGCTGAAACCACCTGAACTACAGTGAGAGGCTGAAGGAATCAGTGAAGAAGTCAAAGGACAGGTATAGCATAGAGTGGTATATAGCTACTTAAAGAACTGGGATAGAGATAACAGAGCCTTCTCGGTGGAGTTAAAAAATAAAGCAAGGGATAAATGGCTGCACTGAAGCTCGGAGGGCTCAGAGCAGATGAGAGCAGAAGCCATATCTCTGGGTGGGTGGTGCCCTCTTTGCTCATTGGAGTGTTCAGGACTGAGCTTGACAAAGCCATGGCAGAGCTGATCTAGGTCTGGCAGCACTCATGCTTTGAGCAGGAGGCTGCTCTGGGTGACCCCCAAAGGTGTCTTCCAACCAGTATCCTTTAGACTTTCTTCCCTTTAAGGAAACCAATCTCTTCCTATGCAGGTCTACCCTCAAAATTTGAGCCTGACCCTGGTCTCTTCTTCCCAACCCTGCTGTGCTTCTCACCCTGTGAACTCCATATGTATTTCCGTATATGATGTGGGTATGCTTTAATGAATAGCATCTTGTCTTTTCTGAGAAAAAATCAGAAACAAAAAGGTCTTCTGAGGGAAGACTAACTGGGAAGTGGGTTTGTAGGATAGGGACAGTAATGTTTTCTTATCTCTAAATGCAAACTGTGATTGCAGAATCTTAATTTCCTGTTGGCATACTGGAACTAGACAGTACCCCTTTTACAAAATAAGTTGCTTTGCAAGTCTGGTTATTTTGAAACAGTAACTACTTATGAACGTGGAGAATCTTGGGGGGAAATTAGGGAAAACACAGATATATGGAGCTGAAAAGTGCTATTTTAGCATTGCTCTTTAACATGAAAGAGCATCTTAAAATCTTCCGTAGTTTGGTCATCTTGATATTTTTCTTCTGTCTCATTAATCCCCACCTATTTTAGATGATATAAACAAATGCACTTCTTTTGAATGTTATCACTTTAATCCCTCTTCACCTTGAGTTCACTACAGGAAATGATATTTTTTTCCTATTGAAAAGATTGCAAAGTGAGCAAAGCTTTTTGCTAGTTGAATACATTTATTTGTTTATTTTTTTATATCAGTGGTATGGTCTCTTTTGATTTCCAGTCTAAGCGTAGTACAATATATACTTTTAAATGCCAACTTATCACAGCTTGAAGAACTGGAGAACTGAAAGAACTCTTGAATCTTTTTCTTCAATGATCCATCAACCTTGTAGACTGTTCTGGTTCTTTGCCCTCAGAGAAGTTATTTTTGTCGATTTTAAACTGTGTTTTTATTTTATTGATCTATCCAGTGACTATACAACTTGCAGACCTGTATCATTGTGCTGTGATACTGAACATCACACTTTGTTTCCAGCAAATAAAGCCAGTAAAAATTTATGTACCTTAGAGGCAAATAGGATTCTTACATTGTCTTTGTGCACTTAAAACACAAGAATAGTGAAAGTTTTCCTATTCAATTCCTTTTTCTGTGCTTCATTAATGCAGCTTCACGGTAATCTGTCTGTCACATAGTTTCTTATTTCACTTTGTAATGATCCCCCTTGTAGGGGGAAACTCAGAAAGGGACAAAAAGAAGCAAAGGCAGGACCTTTTGAAATGCCTGGAAGGATGTATTGGACAATGGCAAAGGAACCAGAGCCCTGTATGACACCAGGTTGGAGGAGTGGTTGACAAGCTGGAGGACAGGCTACTATTCAGAGGCACCCTGGCAGGCTGGCCAAAATGGCCAAGTCCAGCACCTGGGGCAGGATAACCGCACATGTCAGTATAGGCTGAGAAAGCTTTTCTGAAGAGGAATGTGGGTCCTCTTAGATAGCACAGCAGTGTCCCAGGTGGCCATGGAAGCAACCACAAACTGGCAGGTCTTAAACAAGGCTCATGAGGCTTCTTTTGGAGTCCTGTGTGTGTGGGTGCTCAAAACCAACTGGAGGTATGTTCCAGAGAGCTGTATAAACTCTGCCCTTTCAGGCAGCACCATGGATATGAGTCATACCTGCTGTGTATGCAGAATGGCACCTGTTGGGTCATGCTCATAAAGCACAGGAATGAATCCTCAGTGGTCATTACAGGAGAATAACCCAGGCAAGACAGCAAGCTATGAAAGTTCAGTGGAGAAGGTAAGTTCTAGTTGTTTTGGTGTCTAAAGCAAATTTTTGTAAACAGCCTGACTCTTACAGCTAGCAGATGCAAGGGGTGATGCAGTCAGGAGACTTCTTTTAAAAGGGAAGAGAATATTCCTAGCAGGCTGTTGAGATCTGGAATTCAGATTGGGCTGATTTCCCCCCAGAGGTCTTGATTTTTCTCCATAAACTACAGATGGTGTGTAGGACAACAGTTTCTAAATGGGGTGTCACATCTACGTTTAAAAAGCTAGGCGAGATGAATCTGGGTCAGTTCTGGGCTGAGTTTTGTCAGTAATATTGCAATCAGGATTAAAGCTCCAGAGAGTTTACATTCACTTTTTGCTCTGTTCTCAACTGCACCCTTTTGGCACAGTCTGACTCACCACTACACTTTTAAATGTCAGTCCCCAAGTTGTTAAATCACATCTCTAACTCTTAAGTGAGGAAACTAATTTATTTTAAATAATTAAGCTTCAAATTTAGCCTTGTCCTCCTCCAAAAACTGGAATGAAGCAGACCAAGAAAGACTAGGTTGTACCAGTTTATTGTGGCAAGTGCATAGTCCATACATGGTGAAGGGGACATCAGTAGCAGTAGTAAAGGTTATTCATCAAACATGCAAGATGAGACCAGATTTGCACATGAAAATTAGCTGAAGATGTGGAGACAGCTATGTCAGCTATCAGCTACAACAGAGGTTCAAGATCGCTGCTTCAGGGGCTGTATCTTCCCCTGCCTGGCACACTCTGACAGAGCTGCAGTGAGGTCGTGTCTTGTCTGTCACTTGCTGCTACTTTTTACATTGTTCTGGGGTCATCTGTCCTGTCTCCTATGACGCAAACAGTCACGTAGTGCCAACACCACGAGTGGTGAAAGGTTATCTTCCTGAAGGGCTCTGCCAATACAGAGCTGGGGCTCTGCCAATACAGAGCTGCTGCTCTGCCAGCAGATCATGGGACATTTGGTGCCTCTTCCAAGTGCACCTGTGCTGTGGCTGAGCTGCTGGCTGTCCTGGACACTCTGTGGGAGGGTGTTTGGTCCAGCAGATCTTTCATCTCCTCAGCATGAAGGAGCCATGATTTTGGTGCACTAGGAGCTGTAATCACTACTGCAAGCCAGAGTTTGGCTGTAGGCAGAGCTAAACAAAGGCAGATGAGCATCTCAGGTGTGTCCTGACTGGGCTGTCCTGTCTTCCAATTCTCTTATTGTTAGCAGGGTCCAGATTTAGAAGAAGTAGAGCAACACCCCAGGGTGCTTGTTTTTAGCTGTACCTAGGCTTGAGCCAGCATTCGCTGGACTGCAAGTTCTCATGATCTTCACTGAAGTCTTTTAGAATTATTTGGCTTTGTGTTTTAATACTCCCTGCAGTTCTGGTGTCTGGTGTGTTGTCAGTGTCTACAAATCCTAGCTTTCATTAGAAAATGCTTAACTACCAAATTGTGATGAAACTCTTGAAACTGTAACCCAGCTACATGTGTTATCTGCCAAACTAGTAGATGATGACAGATCATTCATAAAATGTATTCTGTTTCTCTCAATATTTAAAAATAAAATGCAGATTACTCTGCACTGAGCATCTGATACAAGAAACAACTTAAGTGCGGAAACATGTGTTGTTATTCTCAAAGCAACAAGTCTGTCCAGATCCTCTTCCTCAGAGTATAAAGAACTGTACTAGGCTTATAAACCAAGGGAAGGCCAGTCTTTTCTAGATCTGTTGTACAGGTCAAAACCAACTCAGTAGGAAAACACAGCACAGTGTGTCTGCCACACGCTGCTTCTCCATGCTGACAACTGTGGCACAACTGGTAGAAGTAGAATCGACAGGGTTGGAGGTATAACACACGTGTGTATGCTAGAAAGACTTGAAACAGAGCAACCCTCTCTGGAATGGGGATCTTCAGAGAGCCCAGCCTAGTGAAAAGTTGCATGTACTGTGCTTGGGGCATTCTGGCAAGAATGGTTTCTGAACAGCTAATGATGGAAAGCATAGCTGTCCTGGTGTGGAGTGGCTTTTCTCCCTCTTTTCCCACAATATGTTTGTACTGGAAAGCTATCCCCCAATGAAAAGGGATAGGGAATGTTAGAGACTGCCTAGGATGGAAAGATCCTTTGGCCGCACCAGCACATTTGGATTAGTGTTGTCTAGCCAGCATTCTGGGCTTGTAAATGGCATATACAGAGAATTCAGGTGACATCTCAGTGAGCGTGCTGTATAGTTTGCCACACAGTGGCCTGTTCTGGCTCAGTGCCTGAAGGTGTGCACTGTGAACTTGGATAAGGTGCTCCTGCCTGTGACCCTTTGCAGGAAAGCCTTTGGTCATGGAGTATCATCGACTGATATGGGTCTTGGTGTGGCACAGTAGTGGGTTTCAGTAGCTTTTTGCAAGACCCAGTTAAGAGGCTAGTAGTCCACATCATGCAGGACTACATCCTGGAGAACAGAAAAGACCTGTCAAACTCCATTTTCTATTACATATTCATAACTTGTTAGAGCAGGTCCCGCTCTGTCACTGAAATGACCTTTGTGTGTTGTACATCTATTGTTCTTTGCTGCACAAAGTCAGTACTGCCAGCTGCTATAGTCCCTAATGGAGCTGTAGCTGTAGGAGGTTTTGTTCCAGCCCCAAAAGTAAAGAAAGACCTGACTGTTAAGCATAAAAGGATGTTTTATTGCTGGTCTTTCTATGTAGTCTGACTAGCACAGAAAGGCTCTGTAGGATGTTTTCTGTCAGGAAGGGTTGCCACAAAGGTTACGTTTTCCCAAGAAGTGGAAAATGGTTGAACACACTTCTGTTTATTGATGAAAGCCTTGTGTAAATATCTGCACATTTTAGCAAAATTTACAGCCTCTGAAATAGCTAGCTTTCTGGAGCCTCAGAGGCTTACAGTGCTAAAGTCATTGGAACAACTGCTAATGAGTTAATTACAGTGGATTCATTAGTTAAAATTGCAGCCGGAGACTTGAACATTGCAGATAACTCTGCTGGCAAATGGTTTACACTGCTGGGCAGATCTTTGCCTGATTTATGACTCTTCCGCAATCACATGGAGTTCTCGCCTGATTATCCTGGGAATTCAGATCTGGTTTTATCTCATTTATAAAAAATACCTTGTAGTCCTGAAGAGGCTTCGTATGTGCTGTTAGTGTTGCTCTATTTCTTTTAAATGTGGACCCTGCTGACACTAAGAGAACTGGGGAATGAAAGGACAGATCTGTTATGCAGGCTGGGAGGACAGGACAGCCCAGTCAGAACACACCTGAGATGCTCATCTGCCTTTGTTTAGCTCTGCCTACAGCCAAACTCTGGCTTGTGGCAATGATTACAGCTCCTAGTGCACCAAAAACAGGGCTCCTCCATGCTGAGGAGATTTAAGATCTGTTGGACCAAACACCCTCCCAGCTATCCATCACCCAGTAAATCTGAGGCATTGAGAGGCTTTCAAATTAAAACAAAGCTAGTTCACAGCTTCTGAGGGTCATTTTGTGCAAAACAAAAAAGATTTTGTCAACAGAACAAAAATTTGTTGTGTATCAATTGCTAAACTCCTTTCTTGTGGGCGCCTATTTGATACTTAAAATGGGTATTTAGAAATTAGTTTTCTTGGCTTTTTATAGTTACAGAGATTGTCCAGAAAATGTGCTTTCTCTGGTTTCTTTCTTGTAAGTACCAAATATATGATCAAACCTCCTAAAACCACCAAAAGCAAGTCAGAGACCAGGTTTCAACCTTACCTCAGATGTTTTTTCCCCAGCAAAAATTGCCGCTGTGGGTGTTGAGCCCTTTGGAGACATTCTCAGGTTTCCCAGACTCCTCCAGCAAAGCCTCTAGCTCTTTTGCTAGGTTTTGTTTAAATACTTTCAGTTAACTTTTTGATTAAACTCAATGAATATCTTCTTTCCACCTTGGCTCAGCAAGAATAGCATCTCAATTTCTCTCCTGTCCAGATAGGTGGACCTTTGACCTGAGAGTTTAATCATTATTCGGGGTCTTACAAGCTTTTTCATTAGAAAAGGAATTGATACAGACTCTGCTTTTTCTCCACTACAAATCTGTTACTTCAAACACCTACAAAATCCCATTTCTCTGAATAGAGTAGGAGTCTAGTTTTGGTCCTAGTTCCACACCTCTTTCCAGCCTGCACTACATCTGCAAACGTTTCTCTCTTATTAAACTTAATATCACTCTAATTGCATTTTTCTCAGATCCATTTTTATGGGCTTTCCTTGCCTTTCTCCTGTGTGTGTGTCTGCAGCCATCACTATGGAGTTGCTTATAGTGTTCAGTCCCTGAGCAAACCTGCATGCCCCATCTTGCTTCTGACAACTTCAGTTAGTTGTGTCTAAGTCCGTTATTCATGTGCTGAGCTCTTGAAATTCTTCTTTCCTTTGACACTTTGCTGCTGCTTAGAAAAATACCTCAGGCAATGGTGAATCAGGAAGCAGTAAACACTTGCCTATGAAAGACATTGAATTATCCCAGTTCCAATGAATCACGTCTTCCTTGTGTGTTTAGTTATGGTTCTTCTACAATAGGCGTTTTACTGTGATTTCTGTAGCAGGCTTCAGAAAGTCATGTGATACTTGTTTGAAGTGCCTGAAGTGTTTCAATCCCAAAGCTAAACTAAAAAGACTTGTAAAGATAAACTAAATAGATTAGTGAAATTGTTCTATAAATTGATTGTCTCTTAAACATGCCAAAAAAAAAAAAAAGAGTCAACATTTAAGAGCTGTAGTCTCTGCACAGTGAGAAGGGCTAGGGAATGGCTTCCACACATGATTTGGTATTAGGAATAAAAGAAATCCCTCAGTATAATACCTCAGAATATTTGAAAAAGTTCTCCCCTAGCCAGCTTTCTGATGCTGCCACTTCAAACTCCTAGCTGGATGGCTGAGTAGTTTCCAACTCCTACAAATGTTGGACATTAAGGAGCAAAAACTTTTCCCCTCTCCTACAGACTGTGTTTTTGTAGGTGAATATTGTCGTGGTGACCAATAGTGAATAGGTGAATAGTGACCAAAAGTGATGGGATGAACCTTATCCTGAAGATAAGGAAACCTTATGCAGCCCAGTACAAAGTTTCTCCTTCAGTCTGGGTTTTCATGTGTTGTTTCCCATTTATGAACAGTTTTTCCTATTAAATGCCTTTCTGAACTTAAATTTTAGCCAAGGAATGAGAATAAAAAATATTTCTTTAAATATATTATAACAAAAGGAGGGCTAAGGAGAATCTCTATTCTTTATTGGATATGGGGGAAAACAGTGACAAAGAATGAAGAAAAAGCTGAGCTACTTAATGTTTTCTTTGCCTCAGTCTCTAACAGTAAGACCAGTTATTCTCCAGGCGCCCTGTACTGAGCCCCGAGCTGGAAGACAGGGACCTGCTATACCACTTAGATTCACAGAAGTCTGTGGGATTGGATGTGAATGGGTCTCACAGATACTGAGGGAGCTGTGGAAGTATTCAGTGAGCCTCCTTCCATCATTTACCAGCAGTCCTGACTAACTGGAGAGATCCCAGTTGCCTGGGAGGTTACAAATGTGACATCCATCTACAAGAAGGGCCCCAAGGAGAATTTAGGGAACTATAAGCCTGTCATCCTGAACTCTGTGCAGGGGAAGGTCATGGAGCAGATCATCTTGAGTGCTATGTCATGGCATATACAGGACAATCGGGTGATCAGGCCCAGCCAGCATGCATTTGTAAAAGGGAGGTCCTGCTTGGCCAACTGATCTCCTTCTATGACATGGTGACTCTCTTAGTGGATGAGGGAAAGGCTGTGGATATTGTCTGTGTGGACTTTAATGCATTTCCCACAGTATTATCCTGGAGAAACTGGCTGTTCATGGCTTGGATGAGTCTACTCTTCTCTGGGTAAAAAATCACCTGGATGGCCAGGCCCAGAGAGTGGTGCTGAATGGAGTTACATCCAGCTGGCAACCAGTTCTAAGTGGTGTTCCCCAGGGCTCAGTCTTGGGGCAAATCCTGTTTATTATCTTTATTGATAATATGGAGGTGCTAAGTGCACCCTCAGTCAGTTTGCAGATGACCCCAGTTGAGCAGGAATGTTGATCTGCTGGAGGGTAGGAAAGATCTGCTGAGGGATATGAACAGGATGGATTAGTTGTATTACATTCAACAGTGCTGAGTCCTGCACTTGGGTCACAACAACCCCAGGCAGAGCTGGAGGTAGAGCAGCTCAAGAGCTGCTCAGGAGAAAGGAACTTAGAGTGCTGTTTGACAGCTGTCTGAACATGAGCCAGCAGTGTGCCCGGGTGGCCAAGAAGGCCAATGGCATCCTGGCCTGTATTAGAAGTAGTGTAGTCAGCAGGACTAGGGCAGTGATTGTCCCCCTGGTGAGGTTACACCTTGAATCTTATGTTCAGTGTTAGGTTCCTCACTACAAGAAGAACACTGAGGTGCTGGAACTTGTCCAGAGAAGGGCAACAGAGCTGGTGAAGGGTCTGGAGCACAAATCCTGTGAAGAATGGCTGAGGGAGCTGGGGTTGTTTTAGCCTGGAGAAACGGAGGCTCAGGGGAGACCTTATTGCTCTCTACCTATAAAGTTTTAGGGAAGAAGTGTTGGTCTCTTCTCCCAGGTAACAAGTAGTAGGGAAATAACTTCAAGTTGTACCACAGGAGGTTTAGATTTGATATTAGGAAAGATTTCTTCACAGAAAAACTTGTCAAACATTCAAACAAGCTTCCCAGGGAAGTGGTGGAGTTGCCATCCCTGGAGGTATTTAAAAGACATGTAGATGTGGCACTTAGGTACATGGTTTAGTGGTGGACTTGGCAGTGCAAAGATAGCAATTGGACTTGATGATTTTAGAAATCTTTTCCTATCTAAATGATTCTATGATTCTATCACAAGTTTTGTATTCTGTTTTGACACATGGGACCTGGTGGGTTGTGCCTATGTGCTGCATGTGGCAGGGTGTCAACAGATTGAGGAAGGTGAACCTTCCCTCTCCCTGCAGGACTGGTGAGACAAATCTGGAGTTTTGGATCCAGTGCTGGGCTCTCTAGCACAAGAGAGACATGAATGTACTGGAGCAAGTCCAGTGAAAGTCTGTGAAGATTAAGGGACAGGAGCCTTTTCCACATGAGGAGAGGCAGAGAAAGATGGGTGCAGCCTGGAGAAGAGTCAAAGGATCTTACTATTTGCATTTATTTGCATAAATACCTGATTGGGTTGAAATGGGCCAGAGGAAAGATGACAGACTCTAGTGGCCAATGACAGGACAGTAACAGGCACAGTTTGAAATATAGGAAGTTCCACTTAAACATTTACTCAAAGGCTGATCAAACAGTGGCCCAGGTTGCCCAGAGAGGTTGTGAAATCCTTAGACTGGATGTTCTCCTGTGCTGCCTTCCTGCCTCATCTGGTATAGTAAGCTCTGTTTTGTTTCATCTCTTTTGCAAAACTGACACGGCAACCCATGTGTATATACCAGTCAGAGTTCACTTGTGGTTGATGTTTGTGACATTTTATAGTTCAGTACAGCAGCTGCAATACCCACACTCGTGTTGAACTGACAAGATTGAAAGGTATCTGCTCACTGAAAAGGTCATTTTTGCTATCTTTTCACTTATGCCATAAAAATAAAGCTAATCCCTAACTAGGATGTCTTAGCTTCAGCTTCGTGTATATATTTGTGGTTTTTTCCCCTTTTCCTGTCTATGTGTTTTTCTGTCAAAAGCCAGTTCATGAACTCAAGAGAAATGTACACCATTGGCTTGGCTGAACTGTTCTAATTTATCATTTTGGAAAAACGGTGGGGCTGTCTGCCACTGTCCTATTACCAATGTATTACCATGTCCCAACAATTATGAAACAAAATTCATTTTCACATTTGCTAATAATTCTTCCACAGCCACTGCTGCTATTTGCTTGATAAACCCCAATAAATTAGCAGGTTGGCAACTGCTATGTCACCTACATACAGTTGATCAGTAATGCGCTTATACAATGCTTTGTAGAAGCAGCAAGGAAGTGGCATGTTGTTTATCACAGGAACCACAGTCCCCAATGTTTCGTTACCGTAGCTGTGGCTGCCTCTCTGAAGTCAGTGATGCGCTGTCCATCATCAACTCAGTCCCAGAGTTGCACTCACTCATTCAACTGCTGATTCAACTCCACTATTATCACAAATATTATTTTTTTGTGATAATATTATGAGGCAGTGTCTGTAGCAGGGACTATAAAAGCACTAAGATGGGAAAGAGGAAGCTGATTTACTGGCCTGAGCTCAGGACTGTACAACAGGACTACAAAGCAAGCCTGTGCTGGTTCAGCTTGAATTCCTGCTAGGGCTAGCTGGCATCTCCCTGTGTCAGGTTTGTAATGTAAGCTCAAGCACTGGGACTTGTTCCCAATCTCAGTCTTCCCTTTCCATAGAAAGAAAGATGGAAGTGTGCAGCCCAAGGTGTCTCCATGCTGCACACCTTCCAGCCAATGCATAGGTGCTGCCTGGTTGGTGGCCTCATGCTCCTGACACCTGCACTGAGGCCAGCAAGTGGCAGCTCCATGTCGGGGACTGTACAGTTTCTTTGCAAAGTGCATCTCTGTACTTTGCACTCTAGAGCAGGGAGAGGGCTTAACATTTGCAGTTGGGCCTGCTTGTCTTTGAGTGACAAAACTTCAAAGTATCCAGGCTTTTAGTCCTAAGGTAATGTTCAAGCATTTCAAGCCTGCCCATGGGAAAGGCTGCATGCCTGCCTCTCCCCACAGAACCTGTAGTTTCAGAGGAACACAGCACCTATGAAAGTTGGACTCTGTGGGAACACAGTTGGCCTTCCACTTCCAGCAACCTATTTTAGCAGATTGTTCAGTAAATAATCACTGTGAACATAACAGACTACCACAATGCTATATGAGAAGATTTTCAAAGGTGAAAATGCTGGCAATGGAAATAAAGTGAACTTCAGTTATGTAGAGCTGAATCTGCAACAGGGTATTTTTCTTACAGAGAATTATTGTCCCTCAGTCTGGTAGTTTGAAATGTTCCAGATTTCATTTCAGGGAAACATTCATTAGGCAGTCGTAGCTGGATATCTATTAGGTGTTTGGTGAAACAAAGTTTATTAACTGATCCATATCCAGAAATGTTATTAAAATCTAAGAATTGTATGTAATATTGTATTGCTCAGATACCAGATATTGCTAGGACCCAACATTTTAGTACAGGAGAGGTCTCCAAAACCCATGGTTATTCTTTTAAGTGGAAATTACCGTAAGCATGTTCAGCAGCTGCAATGAAAATAATGTGAAAAAAGCAATATGTGATTTTTGGTTAGAAAAGTTGATCCAACCTCTATCATCTCAGGAATTAGATATTTCCCAAAACTATTTTTTTACCATTTTCGATATTCTTATGTTAGCTTCCTATTGTATAATGAATTACTAGCTTGAGGAAATAAGGAAAAAATGGTAATATCTCCTGTGCTGCTGCTGTAAATCAAATGTTCAAGAGCAACAGCCAATAACCCCACTGAAGTGCAGAAGGACAAGGAAATTTGACGGAATATTGCTTTGCACTTTTTGTGACCACCAGCTCCTGTACAAAGCTGAGTACTGAATATTAGTCAACTGTCCTTTGTGAAAGTCACTTAAAAGAAATTGCAGGAAGTGCAGAATCAAGCATCAACATTTACAATTTTAAAAACTGCTAGTAAAGTGAATAAGAATTTATCTCTCTTCTGGATCAGAGCCTTGACTTACAAACGGGTCCATTCAGCTGTTTGCATGAATCCAGCAGTGGATCTCCGTTCAAGGATTTCTTATGAAGCCTCCATTAGACCTAAGAAGGGCTTTGAAAACTTATTTTTAGACAGTAAAGGACAGAAAGGATCAGCAGAATGATGGAGTCTGACCTTCTGCATAATCCTGCACCTCCTCCACAGCAGGACATGAGCTGCTTTTTGTAATGAGATGAAGTGAAGCCAAAATTTGGAGCACTGGTTGCTGCGTCTGTTTGAGTTGCCGTGTTGTGCATATGCCTCCCTGGATTTAGAAAATGACCCTGCAAAACTCAGGAGTAGCTGGACACATTAAATTTCTCTCCTAGGACGGTATAATAAACATTTCTAAGCCTGACACACAGTCTGTGTGACACAGGAAAAAAAAAACCAAACCACGTTTAATTTTATTGCAGACTGTACTTCTGGGTCTCTGAACAGTTGCAGTGGGTGAGGGAAGGATCTTTGGCCAGGGACTGTACAAACACTGAGAAATCTGTAGTCTAAAGGCAGACAGAGGCACAGTGTTGAGGCACACAAACTAACTTCAGTATAGCTGGATCAGACACTGGAAGTAATAGAAATACTGCTAATGCACTGAACTGAGCTGCTGCTATTTTATATTTTTGCTAAATGTGAAAGAGCACTAAAACATTTCAGGTGCTAATATTGAGACAGAAATCTGTATATACATCATGTTGTTAAGTAAAGAATGAAAGCAGAAAGTAAAACAATTTCCCCTGTTGTCACAACTCAGTCCCAAACCTACGCTTATAAAGTGTCCTTAATGAGACATCAGGTTCCAGAAGGACCTGGGCTGCAGCCAACTGCCAGAGAGAGATCACAGGAAGATTTGGAAATCGTTCTAGAGATTGACTGGAGTCTGCTGAGAAAAGGAAATCAATCTTGCAGGGGGATGAACAGAGCTCCTGTATGGGAACATCACTAACAATCCAAAACCCAAGAGAGAAAGACACCAGAGGCAGATCACTTTGCATCTCTAGAATGGAAGGTAGTTCATGAAAATTACATACATGGGCACATGGTGTGAAACAACAATGACAGCTTCTTAAGTGTATTGTGTTAGGAGAAGATCCCAAAACTGGACTAATCAACAAAGGTGGACAGCCCTTAAGCAGGAATTCATTGTGTTCCCTCTGAGTTTCAGGGTGATGGGGGCTAGGTTAGCCAGTGGCAGCAATATGTCTGAGATGGCACATGACTGGTGGACGTTCACACACATTCACAGGAAGAAAAAGGAGACTGATGCTCCCTGATGCTGCCACAGAGTACAGGAGTGGGTGTAGCTGCAGCAGTGGAGGCAGAGTCATGCTTGGCAGCTTCTCTCCCGAGGTGTCAGGGAAGAGCCTGTGCTTCCAGATATGCTGAGAAAAGGGCAGAGTCTACAGATGATTGCTTAAATGCTTCTGCAGTCTATTTCTCAGCAAATTAAAAAAATGAACTTCTTGCCTCCATAGATTTTACAAGTTCATTATTTTGTGGCTCATTCATATTCTATTATTGTATTGTATGTATTATTGTAGATGTAATGGGTACAGCTTTCTTACTGTCATGCATTACACAGCTGTAGAAATCAGGGGAAAAAGCAACATACGAAAGAATTATAATGAACCAATTCATGCAAATTTTGTTTTCGCACTAAAACTAAAACAAGTTCTGTGTCTCAGCCAGCTCTATTAAAAACATTCCCAAAGCCTCCTTATGTACCTAAGCTCAAAATCAGCATTTGACTTCTGATTTCTTGAGGAGGCAGTTTCCTTTAGTGCTATGGATCTGCCTGACTCCTGTGCTACTTTCAGCTGTGACTGTGATACTTTGCTTCCCTTCTTTTCTCTCTGATTGATTGCTTCTTCAGTGTGCCCTTCAGATAAGTTCTTTTTCCTTCCCTCTCCCCTTCCATTCCATGCTAATTTTCCAAGAGATATCCTCGAAGTTTCTCCTCATCCCTTTCTTTTTCTATTCACAGTGAACTAGTTACTGAGATGGTAGTTCAACAATGATCCTTACCCTGACAACTTATGGATGTCTCTATTGCTGTCTTGTCTCTTTCTTTCCAGGATAATATTTTTCCCCATCTCCAAGATGGGGAAAAGCTCAAGACAGTTCACTTATTTGTCTACTGCTTTCTTAAATGATCATTTTGAACACCACCACCATACAACCACATTAATCAAAGTGAAAAACTGATCCAGAGCCCATTCCCATCCCTCTTTAAACTTGTATGCAAGACTGCAAACAAAAAAAGATCATGAAGCTGACCTCCCTATATCAGATCTAGAATTTGATACATCTGTGTCCATTCTCACAGATGGCATCTTAAATTCTTCTAAAGCAACAGACAAATTTGGAAGGACCATAGCTTTAATAGTCAGTGTTCTTCCAAGCTCCATTTTCAGGCAGAATGAATTTAAGTTACTGGAGGAGAACCTATAAATATTCAGTAGCAACTTTTTACTTAATGGTATCTCCACAGTTTTACACCTTTGCTATTAAAGTTGTGCCAGTAATTAAGGAATAGTGATTGTGCCAATTATTTAAGTAACTGAGTTAGTGAACTGAGATTACTCTACAGTTAATGAGGTTAAAATTGCTGGCTCCTGCATATAGTATTTAATCCTATGAGTACTGATTTTGAGTTTGTTATTGCCTGCACCAGTCCCTTAAGCTAGCTTTTATGCACATATTTTGTCTTGAAATTACATGCACCAAACTCACAAAGTATTATTCTAAGTGATGAAAAGTGTTGATGTATTTGTGTAACTTTCAGTTAGGTTTTGAATTATAGCAACACTTGAAGGGGGGAATTTGTCATTCACTAAACTGTCATTGAAAACACACTTGTACCATCAGTGCAATGCTTAAGAAGATGTTATACTGTTGACCTGATGTCAGCTCTTGTGGGTTGAGGCTTTTTTTTTTTTTTTTTTTTTTTCGGATTTTATNTTTTTTTTTTTTTTTGACAGGAATTTTGAGAGGATCGAATATAAAACCATTTTAAAGATGAAATTGGTGGTTCAGCTGTGGCCTTCCAATAGTGATTTCCTGTACCTGGACTGCCTTTAAAATCTTGTTATTTCAAATAATCTAAATTGGAATTCACTCAATAGCTTTTTAAAAGAGTAAATGAAGGGCCAAGTCAGAGCGGACAGACTTAAACAAGGAAGTCATATCAGTCATCCAGCCCGTAAAGCATTTTCCACAGAAGCAACTGCAATGTATGGAGCAATGCAGACAGCAGGGAAAGCTCCCCCTTGCCTCTGGGATTGCAGTGTCAGAGCTTGGAGCATGATTCCACACCCCTTGTAGTAGTTTGGCCCTCTGCACTCAAGGCCATGTTTCTGGTCAGAAAGAGATATTTGAGAAGCCTTTTCTGTCATGGGGCTTTTTAAGCAAAAGCTGGAAGAAGGCTTCTCATATCAGAGGCTTCCCACAGCTGCTTGGGAATGAGGTTGGTTCCTCCTTGGGACACTCTGTAATTGGCGTTGCAGATTGTTGTTTGTGTCTGTCCCCACACTAGATCCTGGTCCTGACTTCTCAACTGATTTCTTGACCTCAGGCCTGATGGCTTATTACTTATTTGGGATTGTTCAGCCTGGAGGGTCTGGGGAGACCTTACAGTACCTAAAGGGAACTTATAAAAAAAGAGGATGAGGAACTTTTTACATGGTAGGACACTGTAGGACATGGTAGGAACTT
This sequence comes from Sclerurus mexicanus, assembly GCA_013396755.1. Taxonomy (NCBI): domain Eukaryota; kingdom Metazoa; phylum Chordata; class Aves; order Passeriformes; family Furnariidae; genus Sclerurus; species Sclerurus mexicanus. The sequence goes on along the minus strand of VWZF01000445.1, from coordinate 1,308,267 downwards.
TTACACGATAAGACAAGGGGTAATGGTTTTAAACTGAAGGACAGTTGATTTAGATTAAATATAAGGAAGAAATCTTTTTTAAAATGAGAGTGGCAAGCACCGAAACAGGTTACCCAGAGATGCTCCATCCATGGAAATATTCAAGATCAGGTTGTATGGGGCTGTGAAAAAGCTGATCTAGTTGAAGATGTTCCTGCTTATTGCAGGGGAGTTGGAATAGATCATTTTTAAAAGGTCCCTTCCATCTCAAAATATTCGATGATTCTGTGATGGTGGACTTGCCTGTTCTGGGATCTCACCACACACAGTATGGTAAGACTGAGCTCTTGATGCTGATACCATTGCCTTTGCCAGCTTTGTCATCATGCTTGGCTCCTGGCTCCCTTTTCTACATGGAACAGCTCACTCTTGGTGCTTCCTGACATAGTAGGACTAGAGAGCATCATAGCACATCCAGGTAGGATGCAGTTAGGGAAGCACTTCCCTCCAAATTCCTGTGCATGAGGCTGACAATTACCAGAATTTGCATCCTCTGAGGGCAGCTCGTTGATACTGCTATTTTCAAGTCTGAAAAGCAGAAGAAGAAAATCAGAGACCCTGTCCTTTGAAAAATATTGCAAAGACCAAAGAAAAAATTACTTCTGGCTTGCTCAGGCATTCCTTGCTTTTTGCTTGCTGGCTTCTGTTAGTGGCTGGTCCACCAGTGTATTTTCAAAACTGCCTTTGGAAGTTTTTGTCACAGGATACTCTGTAAACCAGAACTCTAAATAGCCTAAAAAATGTTACAAAAATAAAAGAAATATCCATAGTCCCACCTCAAGAAATCATGGAGCCAGTGATAGAGGAGGGAAAGATAATTCTTCCCGTTTGTGGCTTCTTAAATGCTTTCCCTGTTCAGCCATCATGGACCATTCATCATGAGCCCTGGAACCAGACTGCTAAGCTTTGATCTTACTGAATTAATCTGTTCTAATGCCGATATCATGTTCTATTCCTTAATGTGGGTAATATTCTGGGATGCTAGAATAATAGTCTTCTCATGAATTCTGATGGCACTGGCACACAGGGAACATGAGCTGTTGCCTTTGCAAGACTTCTGCCTTTGTTTCCCCCTTAAGTGATTTGATGCCACTTAAATACTTAATTGCTGAGACCAACACAGAGATGCTGTTGGCTTTTTCCTCACCTGAGTTTTTGCAAGAAGTCAGCAGAGCCTGACAAGTTCTCCTGGGAAACAGCAGGGGACTAGATGAGGATATACTTAGTAGAAGTTACTTGCTTCTCTAGGCATGCAGGCACTATGTAAAAGGTTTCTACCTACTTGTCCATGAGATGTTTGGAAGATAATGTGGCCCACTTCTATTACATGCCCTCCCAGGAAACCTGTAGCTTCTGGTCACAAGAACTCTATGTGTTTATTTGTTTCCTCCATATGGTGTGTGAAGGGGGAATGGGGAGTAGGGGGGATCAGAAAGTAAAGATGGCTCTCTTTTACCCTTCTTTTTATTCTTATAACAGTATATGAAGATCACACACACTGGCAAAACTAGTTAAATTTCAAGTGTAGCACTGAAGTACCATGAGTGTCAAAAGAAAACTGAGAGTCAAGTACCAATGAAGTATGTTGTAAGATTCAGTCATCATGGATGTCATGGGTCATGCTCTGGGACAGGAATTGCTATTTGAATATCTTAATTGCCTTAGGAGGAATTTTAAGGCTAATAAAGGCACTCAGTCAACCCTCTGAATGGTTATTTGTTGGTTTGGGTTTTTTTGGAGGTCGTTTGTTTAAATGACTGGTCTTCTACCTTCTTAGCATGTATTAGAATTAAGACATATATATATATATATGATTTGAAAACTACACAGCTTAAAAACACAGGCTATTTTAAACTATTATCATCTGGTGAGTCTTACTGAAGTGAATATAGCTATGCTTATCTACCACAGGCACAGAGCTGGAGAAAGCAGCTTAGTCTTATTTTCAGGGGTTTTTTCTATATAAAAACATAAAGATTAGAAGATTCCTTTTTTCCTTACTTTTTTAAAATGACCTCCCAAATTCAGACTTAATTTATTGACTGCTATGCTTAAAAGAAATAATATTAAAATAAACATGAAGCTGGTTACATAAGCCAGTTCTGCTTTTATCCTACAGACATTAGTCTTTCCTGTGATTTGCTCAATTCTCTTCATAGATTTATAAGGATCTATGAAGATCATTTCTTCACAGCTGTGAGGGTATGGATGAGTACAGTCAGCTTTATTCTTCAAGTCACAAAGGGTAAGAGTAGTGGTGCAGTACTAATCTGTAGTTCTTAATCTTAAGTCACAAATGGCAGTGTTGAGCTCACCAATAAATATACTTCGTCAAGGAATTTTGTTGCTGTTAGAAGATGGCATGTGGAACCACAGAAAAAGCCTTTTCAGCCTGAGAGTGACCAAACACTGGCACAGATTGTTCAGGGAAGTTGTTGAGTCTCCATCCTTGCATCCTTGGAGATTATCTGAAGTTATCCAGACAAGTTCCTTGGCAGCTAGCACTGGGTGGCCCTGTTTGAGTTGAGAAGGTTGAACAAGGCCACCTCCAGTGGTCCCTACCTACCTCAACCATTCTGTGGTTCTGTGGTTATGTAATATTGAAAACAAAACAAACAACAAAAAAAGGCTTTGTTGTTTGAGGTTTTTTCACTTCAAACTGAAATTTGGAAATATGTGGGTGTTTGTGTGAAAGTTCAATGTCAGCAACATTGCTTGCTGGGTTTTAGAAAGGAAGCCAGGGAATTTGCTTAGCGATGTATAGTGAAATTTAGTTCCAGATTGAGAAGCCTATTTGTATATGTGAAAGAGTTGTTTAAATTCTGGTCAGTGTGGTCAACACATGGGCAGCAGGGTTGCTTGGCAGCACCCCAAGAGTGATTCAGGCCTCTGTAGAGCAGAAGGCCTTGGGGCAATGAGCTGAGCCCCTCTGTAGACATCCCTGAGTACAGCAGGAGCAGCAAAACCTGCCACACCTAGAGTCTTGTGTTTCAATCTCTAGCTGAGTCCCACTCAAAGCATCTCATTAAAAGTAGAGAGCATGCAGACTGGAAAATGTGTCTACTCAAAGCAGAATTTGGCTAAAATGGGAAGAGTAACCGGAAGGGTCTTCTTGTAAAAAATGTATAATGGCCCAGGGTCTTTGATTACTCAAAGGACTGTATTTTCACATTTTCACATTCACAACTTTAGCAGCAAATTGTACTCCATGCATCGCTTGAACAAAGATTTCATCAAACAGATGGATTTACTTGCTACTGATGTGGGTAACAAGTGAAAATTGCCCTGCTTGGGATGAGCTCTCAATCTTTCATTATGTTTTTTGATAAAAATCTGTAGTTATCAGATGTGTTGGGTAACCTCCAGTTATCCAGAATCCTGTACCTCCTGGTTCTGTTTATTTATCAGCCTCACTGCCTTACATGTATCCAGCATGAAAAATGGACATAACCAACTGTGCAACACTATTAAGTGCAAACATTAAAAACTAGGAGAAAACCTCCCCCACACCATATAACTGCAAAGAGTTCTACCTAATTTTAAATACTTAATATCCATCTCACCACTAAATCATGAACTTCAGAAATATATGTAATGACCTACTATAAAATCTGACTTCTGTATGCACAAAATATGGGGAGATTTCCCTGTGAATTCAGGGACAGGATTGCTTTTGGGATGACTGAAAGTTAGGATCCAAAGCCATGTGCTAGACACAGTGAGGTGAGTTCTGGATGTATTTGTTTTATTTTTTGTATGTTCTGACTGAGAGGATGGTGGCTTGCACTGCCATTTTCCTATTGGAGCAGGAGGTAGCAAGAAATTAATGTGCATTTCATTATCCATCACTGAACAAGCTACCAGTCTGATGGTTTGCCTTTACTGAAACGTACAGGTTTCATTCTTTGTCTCTTGTTTGGGTGGTACTGACTTGGCTGTGAAGAGATTCCTTCAGCTGAATGAAGAATAAACTTCAGTTTTTTTAATATTGCAGCAGAAGAGAAAAATGTTAATGTTTCCCTCCACCATCAAGGAGGTGATTTCTGCATTAAAACTCTTATCTATTACACTGTGCTAATTATATTACAAGATTGGAGTGGGTTCTTTTACCTTTCTTCCATTGGTAAATAATCTTTGTACTAATAGCCCTATAGTAATAATGTGTTCCTTCAGTGACAGCATGCTGACATCCAGTGCCAGCAATGCAAACAATTAACATCAGACTGGGCTACTGAGCCTTACAGTATGTAAAGAAGCACTTTGTGAGCCAGTACATGGAGTTTTTCCATAGACTGAATGCAGTTACTCTGTGAAATAGTCTTCATAAGAAGGGAAGGCATCCTGCAAGTTCGATTTAATACCATACCATTGTTTTCAGTTGATGTTGATTGGACCTTAACTATCTAAATACAGTGTATGGAATGGTAAATCTCACTGTTACAGTTCTTGAAGAAGGCAGGTGTGAAGATGACGGACCAGTGAGAGTTGTGTCAAGAATCCAAGTGTGAAACAATATTTACTTGCAAAGGAGAGGAAGCATATATGTTTACTGAGAATTGCCACAAAAATGTAAAATGAGTTGAACTTAGAACAACCTGGTCAGCTGCAGAAAGATGGTTCTAGGTTATGGAAACGTAAAGATGTGTGGGAGTACCCTCGGTTTCCCCTGACTGTTTTAAGTGAGGAAAGCACAATGTGGGATGTGCATATTTATCTTTCTGGTAACAGATATTTATCTTTAGTGAGAGATATGAGCAGAAAATGAATGTAGTGATCTAAGATAAGACCAAGGAGAACTTGGGATCAGATATTAACTATTATGGTAATTTTATATACCACCAGAGCGAAGAGTCTCTACTAGGCTGGTCACCAAATCACAGCTGGTTTGTTGTCTGTTCTGAGCATCTGAGAGACAGTTGTCCTTATATGTGCTGTTAGTTTTCTCTAACTAGAGAATATTTTGTGGGGGTGGGGGTGGCTTTGAAAACCAAACAGATGAGGTGTATATTCCATCTGGTCAGACAAGCTTCTTGATGACAAAATCATGTGTTTATCAGTAATTTGGATTGGGAAAAATGGTCTGTTTCACTTAGTCCTTAATTCAGGAAATGTCTTGCATTCTTGTACTTATTATTTTTTTACAAGATTGGGAGGCGGGAAGTGGGGTGGGGGCAGAAAGGAAAGAAGAAGAGATAGCCCTGAAACAGTGCTTGAAGATTCCAGGAAACTGGTAGGCTGGACTTGTTAAGGCTTGTGAAATGGTTTTTGACTCAGGCTTTCAAATGAAAAAATGGGATATTAGAAGGATGATAGTCTTTTATCTGCTGAGGAAGATGGATGGGTATGACTTAAGATGTCATGTGTATGAATGAGTGCTATAAAGGGATCATTCTAATGACATGCTGTAAAAGACAACTGTCAGGAATAAATTATTCTTCTCTTCTGATGATATTGATGATAATGCACTCAAATTCCCCATGACACATTTCCTCACCCAAAGTTAAAAGCTTTTCCTAAAATGTTTAATGGGCGCAAAGGTCTTCGTTGTGCATTTCCAACTCCATGAAAAACATCAAGTAGTGCCTTACATAAGAGCAATTTTGCCTGCAATTAGTGTGTTTGCATACAAGTACACAGGCTTTGATTAAGCAAAGGAAAGTATTTAAGTGCATGTGTAAGTACCTTTCAGCAGTGGAGCAATGAAACTGAAATATGAAAGAGGAAAGCCTGATTTCAAAAGTAACGGGGCTGATAAGAACAGCAGTTCTGGGCAGCTGAGCAGATCAGGGCTCTGGCTGGGTTGGAGATGAGTTGTGTCCAGCTAACTCCAGAGATGCCTGCACAGAAGTCACATCCTGCCTATGCATCCCAAGATCAGCACCACACTTTGCTTGTTCAAAGGAGCAGCACTGGGAAGAGGGAAAGAAAGGCAAAGAGGCCAAAAACACTATGGGGGAGGCAAGGATCTGTCTGCAGGTATTGACCACCAGCTGTAGTGCGACTGTGTTAAGAGTCTAGAGGTGAGGGCCCTCAGGCTGAAGAGAACTGCCTGTGACTCCCGCATTCACAGTGTGTGGCTGCCTGCTTGCAAGTGCTGTGAGGCTGCAGAGGGAATGTCATGTGTGCCCATGGGCACTGGTTTGTTTGGAGAAATCAACAAACCTGCATGCTTGAACATGCTTGGGGAAAGGACACAACAGAGGGACTGTGGCCATGGTTGACCCACGATGGGACAGGGACATCCTTGAGAGATTGGGGCTCATGGGCAACCCGTATTGGGAAAGGGAATCTAAGGAGCAGCATGGCAGGAAGACACTGACCGTAGGGTCCTTACATTACTTCAGCCTCTTACACAGTCAATGCCTCACTGGAGGAATTTTGGTGCACTGAGATTAAAAAAAAGGCAAAAATAAGGGTACTTCAGAGCAGGAAGGGAAAGGACAGGAGTTTAAGTAGGTTTTTGCACAGTGATTTCTGTTTGGTTTTTTTCCCCCCTCATTGTGAACCAGTGATTGTATGTTTGTGTTGGTTGGCAGTAAATGAAGTCAAGAAAAATTCTCTGACTTGATGCAGTTTTACCTTCGACAGACTGGTACAAGAAGCGATGGACTAAATTACAGTAAAGGAAATGTAGCCTGAGCTTTTGGAGAAGTTTTCTAATGGTAAAGGAGGCTGATCACAGATTGGATTGCTGAGGGAGGCTGTGGAGCCGCTGGAGGATTTAAGAGCAGATTAAATGAACTTCTGTCAAGAACAATTTAGAAGAAGTTGATCCTGCCTTTGGGACGAAGAGGTGAATTAGGTGACCCTCTTGAGGTGTTGCTGAGCCCTGTTGCATTTGATTTCTATGACACTGACATGGTCTCGTGTACCCCTGGGAGAAAAGAGGATATTGAGCTTAATTATCAGAAGGCAGTTTCAGTCAGCAGGAGGTGTTTTCTGAGGAGAGATGGCTTGAGATAGAAGGCTGAAGATGTTAAAGAGGTGAAGGGTACAATTAAATGAGATTACATAATGCTGTATTTGTAATTAAGTTGACAGAAAAGTGAATCCCTTTTCATTTAACCTAGTACTGACCACGTGTCTCAGAATAGTCTTCCTTAATTCAATGTATATTAAAAAATTGGATCCTCGAGTGCTGTTTAGGCCACTCTGTGGGCAGTGAGGTGCTGGCCTTGATGGTACTTAAGAATTAGGGAGCCACTGAGGATGCACTCACAGCCACCTCAGACTGCAGTTGCTTTAGCCAGTATGATTACCAACTCCAGCTTCAGCTTGACTGTACATACCGAGTCTCAAGCACCTTGCAGCACTTCTGTCAAGGACAAGCACGATTTCATCCTTCTGCCTACTACATTAATTCAGATAGCTATTTTGAGGTAAAGGCCGTGTTGGCTTTGAACTGCAGCTGGTAATGAACATCTGGATGGACCTCTGCTTTATTTGCAGGTGACTGAGGTATTATTATTAATTATTAAATCATTTCTTGTAATATTTAATTATTTCTCCCCATGTTGTGATGCGAAACCAGTGCCATTATTGCCTGTAACCAAATAACCATCCCCATTTATCATACTAATTGTGTCTTAATGAGGAAGTTCCTGGGACTGGGGGAGTTGTCTACCATGAACAATTTTGGAATGTAGCTTCCTATGGTTATGATCGCAGGCTGTAATAATTAGGTATGCTAGGTGCTATACTTACCATGCAGCTTAAATGCAATAAACATTTATCATATGGTAATAGGGTTAGAAACCACAATGAATTGTCATAGTAAACGTGGAAATGCAAAAGTAGTATATGAACAGATACAAGATTACTTCCTCTTGCATGGTTTTCCCACACAAGGGGATAACTCCTTTTCACTCCATTGTACATGGAACTGTAAGAAAATCACAGCAAAGATGCTGTGCTGAATTGCACATATTGCATATAGCTTTAGGAGGAAGACTGGGTTTTGCTTGCAGATGAAGCCCTCCTGGTTTCCTCACTGATCCAGCAGTATTTCACTGGATGCACTTCTGTAGAGCCCTCGAATATGCACTATACCCTTGATAATCTGTGATGTTTTTTAGAGGGGAGCAGAATACTGGACCTGAGATCTAACTTATGGATTCAAAGGAAAAGTATGGTCTGCTACAAACCATCTGTCTGTCTGCAGATAATTACCTTACAGATAGATAAATCATACCCTTTTCCTCCTGGTTTTGCATTTTACCATGAAATAAATTCACAAAGGTTTTAACACAATAATGATCGTACAATAGGGAAATCCCAGACAAATATTCTGGAGACAATATCCACTTTAGTTTAATACAGTGGATAATCTACTCAAGGTTTTGTCTGAATCGTCAGTAAATATACATGCAGCTGCAGGTTGTTTTTGAAGTCCTTCCCATGAGGCAACAACAACCAATACCATCTGCCATCAGAAACAGTGGTTTTTCTCTATGCTGAGCAATTTCTACAACAGCACTTGAAATTATGTAGTATTAACTATTCAGTATTAATCAATACTGAATGGAGTATTTATTGGAAGAATAAAATGAAAACTACTGTAGTTTTTCCAAGATGTTCTTATAGCACTTGATTCCTTGTTTGTTTGTTTTTTTAAAAGCAGTATGGTCAGAGAAGAGAGAAATGTATTTTAAATATTCAGAGCTAGCTTGGAAGATGCAAAAGGAACATTTTGTGAGGAAAAACCTTCAGACTACTCAAAATGAGTAGTAATGCTGATAGCTGCAGGTTCAAATCTTGATTAATCATGTAGGCACTAGTCTGTACATAGCTGCAGGTTAATTCAGTGCAGTGTTTAGGTGTTGGAAATAAAGAGAAGGAAACACCTTTGTGGAGCATGAAAGCTATAAGGATGACATTAGGGAACATGAAGGACACAGATAAGACTGGTTTTTGTTATTCCTCTCTTATAATCGTACTTTCACTGAGCTTCAGTAGACTTTTCATCATCTCTTTCATTTGCAGATGCAGTCGCCCACAGTTAGAATAATCAACTGGAATCCCACCTGTCCCTGCTCGTCTTGACTGCAGATTTACATTTCCACCTTGTCTCTCACCTTCTTGCAGTACTGCTGTTGCTTTGGCAGGGCACTGATCCAAAACACACTCTTGAGCTCTTGAACCACTCCTGCCTCAGTTTTGGTTGCAGAGGTTACATCTGATGTAAAACAGGACGTCATTCCTGTGGACTGTGCTTTCCTCAGTGCCAGCTGACGGGAAGGAGAAGAGCTGTACCTCTCTCCAGCGTGTCAGGTTGCCACTCCATTGTAATTTTTTTCTGGCCTACAGGCTGTTACTATTTTTTTTTTCCTTGTAATAGTTGAAATACGGCATCATTGTAAGGGAGAACAACAGAAAAAAAAAAGTGACAAGACTGATCCTTGTGAAAAGGTGACATCAGTGTCCATGTAGAAAATGTTTGACCTTCCTTTGTTTAGCTCAGGATTTCACAGCTGGTGTGACAAGCACAGGACTCTCCTGGGTGCTCGGGTAGGTAACCATGCAAAATTCCTTCAGAGGCTGGAGCTGGGTAAAAGGTGGTGTGCTTGTCAGCCCTTTTCCTACTTCCAGCAGAGAAAATTACTCTTGTTTTGGGATACAAAGACTATTTAGGTGATGTTTTTGAAAGCAAGTGAAACCTCTTTGTTTTCAGGGAACTCTGAGGAACACTGATCAGGTGTCAAAATTAGGCTCTTAGCAATGCAGGGAGACATCTTTTTGTCTTCATCTCTCAACAGGTTTATCCCCCATTGTTTTTGTTCACAGCTTCAGCCTCACTGTGCTGTTTTGTTGGTGTGTGGTGCATAGGTAAAGCCATATGTGTGACAATGGTAAAGGTACTGTTGTGTGCACGACCGACTACATGTGGAGTTTTGAAAGACTGGACTGTGATTGTGAGGACATGAAGAGAATCACAGAATGGTTTGGGTCGGAAGGGACCATATAGATCATCTAATTCCAGCCCCCCTGCCATGGTCACCTTCCACCAGACCAGGTTGCTCAGGACCCCATCCAGCCTCGCCTTGAACACCTTTAGGGATGGAAGGCCACAATTAGCTCACCCCGAAGCCTTCTCTTTTCTAGGCTGAACAAACCAAATTCTCGCAGCCTTTCCTCATAGGAAAGGTGCTCCATCCCTCTCATCATCTTGGTGACCCTTGTCTGGACTCAAGAGAGAGCTCTCTTTCCCTTGTGTTGCCACAGCAGTCTGGGCCCTTACTTGGTAGGAACTGGGAGTGGTCCCTCAGCTAAGAACATTCATTTGCCATATGATTGTGAAAGTGACTCAAACCTCTGGGTACACGAGGAACAGATTTTTGTTCCTGGACTTTGGAAGAAATGTGGTGATCAGTAAAAACTCTCAATGTGACTGGGAGAGAGTCCGTACCAGCATCTAAATATTTTGGGCATGGATAGTTATTTTCTAGCTACCTTGAGGTTTGGCAAATGTAGTATTCTGTTTTAATCTGGCTGGAGGTCTGATAATATTCTGAATATTGAAGCTGCATGGTCCTATCATTTTCAAGGTAACGGTCAGATGAAAGTATGCAATACCTGCACTGCTTAGACTGCTGGTTTCTGCTCTGAAACATCTTAGACTAGCCACATCCTTCTGGCAAAATAGGCTATCTGTTTCAATTTGCATACTAAAAAGCTATTATTAAAAGCTATGGTTAGCTCTCTCTGTCTAGGCATGTATTACTCTGGTCATTTATTTGCTTGTTTCTTACTAGACTTTTGGGTTCTTTGACCTTTGCTGGTGCATATCATAAATTATTTGGCATCCATTCACCTCATGTCCTACTCATACTGTAAAATTTGTATCTTTCATCAGTGTTGACGGGAACTCCAGTTCTTGGCTGGGTTCCATAATCCCAAGATCAGAGAAGGCATATTTACTGCATTTACTCTTCAGTGTGATTTTTGTACTCATAGGAGTGAGCATGTGCATGTCGTCATCCTTGGAAAGTTTTTAGACAAGTGTCACATTCCTCCATGAGGGTAAAATATGTAGCTGTACATAGCTGCTGGAGATGACTAACAACAATGAGAAAGGTTTCAGGCTGGCAGCAGAGCAAAGGCTTCTGTTTCCCAGAGGATGCCCTGCCTTGCCGTGTGCTTCAGCCCTGGCTGGGAAGTCAATAGCCATGATTCAATCACAGGGATTTCCCGGGGGACTGCACAGCTGCTGCTGTGTCTCCTCCTGTGCTACTTGCTCTCTTCTCTTGTGTTTGTCCTCTTGGGTTTGAGTTTCTTTTTTCCAAAGCTACTCACTGTTCTTCAATTATTTTCAAGAAAGGAAAGAGAATGTTTACTGATTTGAATTTTGGGAGTTGAGTTCCACTGGAAAAATTTGAAAATGTTGCCTTTTGTTTCCCTTGTAAGAACAGAAGTATTGCATCATTCTCTCCTTCCTTCACCTAGTCAGCAAATGCACTAATCCAAATGCCAGTACCCAGAGGGAAGAGCAAGTGCCTAGAAATGTGGTGGTATGTGTGAGCAGCATTGTTGGTAAGCAGCTGCCACTCCAATTGAACACGGCAGTTCTGCAATGCAGCTGGGAGTGCTGAAACAACTGGCTGAGCAGTTCTCCAAAACACTTGAGTTCAGCATCTCTGGGAGTGTTACAGAAGATATGGGGGACACAATAGAAGCTAATGTTGTGTCTGTTTGTTTATAAATTGACAGGCTGCACTAGGTAGCTTTCAATTGGCTGGCGTTTTATCAGTCCTCAACAAATCATGAAAAGAATGATAACAATCAATGTAAGCTGTAATCCCTTCATTCTAATGAGCGTTATTCAACATTGTTTTATAATAAACAGTTCATTTATTTCTTTGGTATCAGTTTTAATTAAATTACAAATCCGTGTGATAAAGGCAACACGGTTGTCACAGACTCCAGTAAAACAACTGACTTTTGGCAGAGTGACATTCTGATTAGAAAAATAATTACTACCAAGTGAAATCAGTATAGCATATATTTATAGCATATATTAAATGAATTAAAATATAATAATTAATATGTTTCAATGAGCAAGGTCAGATGTTTTGTTTGAAATGATTATGCTTGTCCTTATTGATGGTGGGAGATGAAGAAGATAGGGTGAGGAAGCCCACATTCTTCTGTTTTTGTTGTTTGCTTTTTTTCTTTTAATTTTACCAGTGTTGAACAAAATAATTGCTGACAGAGTTTCAGAGAACAAGAAGTTAATGAAGTGGAGATGGTCCTGTGCAGGGCTAAGAGTTGGACTCGATGATCCTTGTGGGTCCCTTCTAACTTAGCCCATTCTGTGTGAAGTGTTAAGACAGATGAGCTATTTAGAAGTACCAGGGTTATCATGGGAGAAGATGGTTTTCCCAAAATAACATGAGAACCACAGCCAGAGATGGGGCCCAATGAGCAGTGAACAGCCCTTGCTTGCCTGGCATGGCTGGGCAGGTGTGGGGGCAATCACTCAGGGTCCCAGGAGGTGCAGTGACCGTGAGCTTGAACTGAGCTCCCAGTATGGGCTGGTGCCAGAAATGGCAAGTGAGGTATTAGCAAATTTCAGTGGGCTGCATATTGAATGAAAATATAGCCATGCTATTACTGTTTTGGTGTTCTGGCATTAATGAAAGTACTACCAGAATACTCAGTGCAATTGTGTTGTCCCCACTTACATACAAGTATGTTGACTAGCTGGGAAGAGCTCAGAAGACAGCTAAAAGGCTCCTTTCTGACATTTCATCATAGTATTTCTGGCAAGAGAGCAAAAAATGAAATCTAGTTCACTGCAGAGGACATTTAAAAGTAGACATAATACCTATGTAGCAAGAAGCTGTCTCACAGCAAGAGTGGTGAATTTAGGAGTGTGCTGGTTTTGGCTGGGATGGAGTTAATTTTCTTCACAGTGGCTGGTATGGGGCTGTGTCCTGGTTTTGAGCTGAACATAGAGCTGATGTTTTTGTTATTGCTGAGCAATGCTTACACAGAGCCAAGGTCTTTCCTGCTTTTCATACTGTCACGCTGGCGAGGAGACTGGGTGTGCATGGGAGGTTGGGAGGAGACAAAGCAAGGAGACAGGTGACCCCAACTGACCAAAGGGATATTCCAGACCATATGACATCATGCTTAGTATATAAAATGGAGGGTGGGGAAAAGGAGGAAAGGAGGATTCTGAGTTACGGTGTTTGTCTTCCCAAGTCACTGTTGAGGGCGTGATGGGACCCTGCTCTTCTGGAGTTGACTGAACTCCTGCCTGCCCATGGGAAGCAGTGAATGAATTCCATGCTTTAATTTGCTTGTGTGCACAACTTCCTCTTTTCCTAGTAAACTGTCTTTATCTCAACCCATGAGTTTTCCAGCTTTTACCCTTCCAATTCTCTTCCCGATCCTGCTGGTAGGGGAGTGAGTGGGCATCTTTGTGGGGCTTGGTTGCTGGCTGAAGTTAAACCACGACAAGGAGATACACTGGGAATGGACAAATGGAAGCTGAAGCTTGGGAATTGCAGATTGAAGTGCAAGTTTTTGGCAGTGAGGGTGTCACCTGGAGCAACAATTTTTAGGACCTTTAAAAAAGTAATGCATTTTCACAGTAAAGACATCAGGATTCCAGCTTTAATTATGAATTAATCCAAGAGTTCTCATCCTGACATTGTTTGTTTTGTCCCCCAGGTCTCTAAGAGGAATGCCTACAGTTCCTATTTTCCTGCCCATTACCTTGAAATTATGTAAAAAGTCTTACACTCTTCTTGATTTGCAATAAATTCACATGCTTTTTTTGAAATTATGCAAATTATTTATTCATATGTCTAGTACTAGCACATATCTGTCCAACAACAGCATTAATTTAAAGTTAATACAGTTATATTCTTACTTTGTTGATTATAAATCTAAACTCTTCTCATTTGTTTTCAATGTAGCGACTCTTTGCAGAAAATTGTAATAATTGTGTTCACCAAAGTGATTTAATTGCCATGGTTTTCACTGTAAGTGAAATTCACATCTCATTTCTATTTTCAAACAGCTCAGATGCACTACAACCTTCATGTTAGCTCCTTGCCTCTTTGTATTCTGCTATGGTTTTCCAATGAGGTGTTGGGGATACTCTTTTAAAAGTAAATAATGAGGAAAAGTTCATGTATGCGCAACAGCTTCTCCTTTTACTGGTTAACTACTGTATGTAGTTTCAGCATGTTGGCACCTTTTGCTGTATGAACAGGATAGGAAACAATTCCATGAAGGACTTGTTAGCAGCTGTTGCTGCTGGTTGGACCCACGTGCTTTCTGTGAGTGCTACTGCACTTGTGTAATTTACAGCTGGGGAGAAGAGGGTCTCACATTCAAGTATGTGGTGATTCATGCCCAAATGAGAACAGATTTCTCAGGGAAGAAAGTGATGCCCTCTTCCATTATTTCATGACAGTTTTGCAATATTTTTTACCATCTCTAAAACATTTCTGGCACAAAGCTTATCTGCCAGAAATTTTCAGTCCCTGACCCTGTTGTTTATCTCTCAGATTTACTGCAAGTTTTCTGTGATTAGTATTCCCAGCCTCTGCCTGCTAATACAATGTCCAGAGTTCAACAAGCTCCAGCTTTAGCATTTTTTATAAAACTGTGGGACTCTGCAATAAACTTGTCCTTTCTGTCTTATCGCAAATATTTATCCCAATTCTCTTCATAAAAATTCTGAGTCATCTCTAGTTCCGTGCTTATAAAATTTCACTGGAAAAACACACCCAACAAAACAGAACTCCAGCCTTCCAAAGGGTTTATAGAAAAGATGTTTGTTCCTAACTAAATATCAATTCCTTTATGTATAGCACACTTATTTAATTAAAGTATTAATAATGATAATTGTGTACTTGAGAGGAAAAAGTAACTATATAACCTAACAGGTCTGAAATATTTGTTGTTACTGGGCTTTGCTGGTGCCCCTGTGATTTACTGGAAGGAAGCAATATACTTTTGCAATCTCTGGCATATGCTAATTACCCTATTGTTTGGTTTTGTTTTGTCTTAGTAGTTGGTTTTGGGGTTTTTTGAGATCGTTTCCCCCCAAAAAATGACCCAGCTTATTTTTTGGAACTTAAGCTTTGTCTAAATCAGGGATATAACCAGGCATTTTCCTCTTGCCTTCCTTGATTTGCAGTGCATGGCCGTCTGCAGTGAGAAGTTTTGTAGATCCTGCTGATTCACTCTGGCAGATGCTAATAGTTAACTGCATCCTGTCTGCAAGGGTGTGGGATTGTCTCAGCAGGATGCAAACAAAACTGAATTAGGTATGGCCAAGCTTGGATAAAGGGACCCTTTTTTTGCTTCTGTTTTAAACACCAAAAGAAGCACAACAAATATGATGAGTTTTTTTGTATTGAATGCTTTAAGGACAGGTTCACTACAACACACACTAGCAGGATGCTTTGGATCTAAGTTTAAAAAAATAATTATTAAAGCATATCCTGATCCCATGGAAGACAATATTTCTGCATCCATTACACCCAGTGTTTTAGCCTTATGCTCAGTAGGAGTACCCATGCAGTGTTATGCATCTTCTGGTAATGAGAACATTATCTGCTAATTCAATGATTGGTAACATCAGTGCAGTTGGCCACAACTGCCATGGTGTTATTCAAGACTGTCTATATAAGAAGCCAGATCAGAACATCAGATGTCTCTCTTCTTTCCCATTGGAGCTGGTGGTGGAGCTTTTAAATATTCATTATTCTTAATAGACGCAAAAGTCTGCGGAAGAACTAGGTATTGGCCCAGATACCAGAGCACTGCATAGCAGCCCCTGCCCAGCCTCTTTGCATTGTGCTTCTGTGCTGCACAGGCAGGAATTTTTAAATCTGCTGTTTGCAGTTCAGCATTGAGGCTCTGCCACACTGCCAACCAATTAAAAATGTAATGGTAAGGAAGCAAAATTTCCTGTGACTTCTTGTGAATTCTGGAGTTTAAATCTGCATTTATGATCATGAACTCTGATGATGGAGTGCTTCACTTATTGATCAGCGTGAAAGGAAAAAGATATATGCCCCTCAAAATATCCTTTCCATGCACTGAGTTTAAAATTCAGTGTGTTGTTGCCCGGTGATGATTTCATCTTTATTGCAGGGAAACTAAGTGAAGTCGTCTTATCCAGTTTAGCTATGGCCTTTTTTTCCCAGGTGGGTCATGAAAAGAGCTCTACAGTAGCAGCCATTTGAAAATATTATCTCTTTTGCCCACCCCAGGATGTTACAGAGGATTTACTGGATAGTTTTATTTGCTTCAGCAAATACCTGCTGCACTTAAGTCATAAGACACTGAAGAAATATTGCAGTAGGGTCCTTTTTATATCACCAACAATGTAACTGCATTGTCAATTACTCCTGAAACAGTGCTGAGGAGTTTATGGGAGGGTTGTGAATCGTATTGGAATCACTGTTTTGGGATTAATTTCTCTTTTAAATCCCAACAGGGAAAGATTTTCATACACTGAAAAGGGATTAAAATGTTTTGTGCTCTTCTGTGGTACAAAGAGAAAAGAATTAATTTCCAGAGGGGTTACTGCTGATTTTCTAGACAATGTCCATGCAAGTGTTGCAAATATATGATGTGATGCTACACAACCAGCAGTGGATTTTGAAATAGCTTTGATCCTTTTGCTATATCTCTGGGACTGGAGATTAGGATTTGCTAGATTATAGCATTCCTGTTATTTGAAATAGCCTAAATTTTTGGAATAGTTCAGAATGTATTTTCTTCCCAGCATGGATCAGAAATGAACTGCTGGAAACTCGGTGGTTAGCACATTTGGGAGTGTTTGGGGAGATCTGTGTTCCTGTCCCTATTCTGAATCATGTCCCTGTGCAACTGGCTACTGTGAAATCTTTTTCTCTTTTCTTTTAGGCTCACAAGAAATGAATGTATTACTTGGGGAGAAAACACTTCATTGAACCTGATGTTTCCCCATTAAAGGTGAGGCTTTCTAAACAGTTGACATTTTTACATTGAAAAAATTCCAGAAATTTAAGGCTCGGCAAGTTGTTTTCGTAGAGCCTCATTATTTGCTCTGTCCCTTGAAACCCTGTCTACTCAATTCTTGTGAATATATACAGAAGGGAAGCCACATTCAGAGCAAAATTCTGTAATAAAGGCATGTGTGGGAGGAAGTGGATCATTTTCACTGATCTTTTTGTCTCTTTTTATTTTGTTTTCACCCTTTCTTTTGCTATAGCAACAACGATGAGTGTCAATGCCATATGTTGAAGAGATGATATGGACATTAACTTTAGCTCTATCAGTGTTCATTTCCTGTAGAGAATGGATTGCTACCTGTGAATACTTTCATAACCTTCTCCCTGTATATCCTCCCTCCTCCTTTGTATATTCTTCTCTATATACCTTACCTATAGGTGGCATATTTATCATAATATTTTATTTATGTGCAGCCAGATCTCATCTTCTGTTTTCAGATGCCTCTCATTAATATTTCAGATGCTAAAGGTCCCTTCAGGTTGGAATACATCACACCTGGCTGAGGAAAAGTGATGTTGCATCTTTCATAGAAGTCTGTCAGCTGTTCTGTCCTGGGATAGTCCACCTCGTTGAAAGTGGTGGACCCTGCTGTTTCTATCTATCTTTTCTTTTGTTTCCCTATTAAACAGCCTACCTCTCCTAATAAATGGCAACATATCTACATTTCCATCATGGATAATGGCCCTGATGTGGTCTATGTCACTGAAACCTGGGAGAGTGAAATATTTCCCTCCCCCCAGTTTTGACTCTATCATCGAGTTTGCATTATATCAGGTCATCTAGGAGCTACTGCAGTAATCCTTCATTCTTATTCTAGCTGTCCACTAGTGGCCTCTTATGTTCCATCAAGTGAAACACTGAAATAACAAGGTGTGCAATTTATAGCCTCATTGTTGATTAAGTATAGTAGCTAGTTTGTGAAGTAGCTGTTGGGAAATAGGATCTTAAATCAGAGCTCATTTTCCCCCTTCAGCCAAGATGACAAAGGAAATGAGATATTCCTAGAAATGTTGTCCACAGCTAGATATAATAAGGAACAGAAGGTACAGCTATTTGACTATATTAATTAACTCTTCTTCAGAGCTACACATCTGTCAACTGGTAACTGCAAGAGCTTCTCAACTTCATTACTTTAAGAAGGTGTCTTTAAGTAACCTTTTTTTTTTCTTTTGTTGGTTCATTTTTGTGTAGATCCTCTACATGTAGTGATACATAGCAAAATGACTTCTTACTGATCTATGAAATTGCAATTTACCATCCCCAAAAGAAGCAAATAAAAAAAAAAGAAAAACAAAAACAACAAAAAACCCTCAGAGCCTTTGCTACTTGTAGAATGTACTGTAAAAGGAAAATTTACAATGAAGCAGTCATCAGACTGCACGAGACATCAGTCTCCTTAATTTGTAGTTATATCTATGTAGTTCACAAATTGTCCTTTGGCCTGGTTTTCTGTTCTTCAGCCAATAGACCAGCTAAGAAGAATGTTGCAGATGCAAATAGTCCTTTGACAAACACATCAGCTTACAGATACAGAATGGCATTGAAGTTCCTCATGACCCAGAGTCAGGCCTGATACTGTGCCCCTACTGACATTAGGCTGTGTTCTAACTGTAGAGAGGATTAACTAGTGGCTACTTCCCAATGTGAACATTTGGGGTGAATTGCCCAGGATATTCCTTTGTTTCCTTTGTTGTTTCTTTTTGTTTGTTTGTTTGGGGTTTTTTTTTGTGTTTTGGTTTGGTTTGGTTTTGGGTTTGTTTTTTTGTTTGGTTTGGTTTTTGGTTTTTTGGGTTTTTTTGTTGTTGTTGCGTGCTGATACTAATATTATATCTTCTGACTCTGTGATGAACACTCAGGTTTCCCAAAAAGCTGTTCCTTTTTGATGTCTGAAGGCTATTTGCACCTTGCTGAGAAAAGTGCCTGGTCATGGTAGTCTATTTCCTAGCAGAGACTGCAACAGTGATCTCTCTTATCACTCTGCAATCTCAGGTCTAAGTAGAGCATTAGTTGTCCTTGTTTATTCTTTTCTCAGTGAGTATTTTCTGCCACTGCTTTGTTTTATAATGATGTTTGTGGTAAACATGGACCTAAGGCAGAGGTGGGTGGCTTTTCATTTTTCTTTTTTGAACAAGTGCTCAGCACTGTTGTTGGGTGGTTATTTACACTCTCCAAGGGTCTCTCACCTATTTCAGATGACAGTTTTCTCTCCGTATGTCTCCTCAAGAGATTTTGAGGGAAGGCATCTAATGTGGCTTTACCTCTTTGTATTTTCTTTCTGTTTGTGACAAGAAATAACAAATGATCACCTCATTATAAGAAAACTGGAAGTCCTGATTTAATCTGTCTGGCACATATTGTTCATTTAATTATTGCATGATTGCTGTGTGGGAGTGGGAGTAATATGGGCACACATTACTATTTCAGGTTGCGTTTTTTATGGTCTCCCAGAAACAGGTCACCAGCACCCTTCTCCAGCCCTCCTTTCTGCTAGCGGGTTCAAAACCTGCCCTGTCATGAAACCTGCAGATCCAAGAGCGCTTGCTTAAGTTCCCAGAGCTCTAGTAGTAAACAGACTCTTGATTTCATTGTCAAGGCTTGAAACTTTTGTTTACTCTCCAGAAAATTCATTTAATACTCTCGTTAAATAAAAAATTGGTGCTTGAACCCTTTTTTGAGAGTGCTGTTTTTAGTATCGGTTACCTTGGCCTGCCTAACCTTTCATTACAATTGAAACACTTCGACTCTCTTAGCGCCTAGCAACGTGGTGGTATGTTTTTAAATATAGAGGATGTAACACCTCCTGGCGTGGCATGAATAAGTTTTCAAGGCCAGGGTTTTTTGTTGTTGGGCTGTATTTTTCTGGTCAGTAAGTTCTACATATTTCGGGTTGGAGCTCATCAGCCTGAGGATTCAGAAGGATGGGGTGAAATCTGTATTTCTGAGAACAGATTAAGAATTATAACAACTGCAAATGAAATTTCTGCCATAAAACATCACTTAAATTACTGTAAATCCTCATTTGATTTACTGTTGATGTTCTACAGGTACATACTCTTCTCTGTAGCTGAACCCAAATCTATTAGATTTTTGCCTTTTCAAGTCAGTTGCTTATAGGTGATATTTGTTTTTTAATGGAAGTAAAATTAGATGATTATCTGCAGAACTGGATTGGAGAAACTGCAGAATGTGCTACCATGATTATTCCTATGTTCAGTCAGTTTGTGTACATAGTTCATACGAAAAGAGTTGCCTAGAAGGTTATAGGAGAAACATCCTATGAATGAACTATGCTTTGAGCTCTTAAAGGTGTGGCATGAGAAGAAAAAAGGACCTGAGTGCAATCTGAAGGGGCAAAAGAAGGTGAGAAGCTTACATCAGCACTACACATTGAACTACAAGTAAATGCAAAAGGACTAAAGTGAATGATCACATAAACAAAAAGTGATAAAATATGACCTGAAGCTGAAAATAAAACAATATGCAATGTGTTTTTGAGCCATGTGTTATTGATCAGTGGAACACAGGATCATTTTTTCTTACTAGTGTGACCTGAAAGATGGTGTTTCTTGTCCTCTCTTCCCAAATAACGCAGATACTGTAGTGATACTATAGGACTCTTTTTTATTTTTTTTTAAAATGTGTTTTCTCTCAGTATTAACAATGGCTCTCGCTCTTTGTTTTCAGTATATATTCTTAGACTGAGTCATGTCCATGTATGTGGGCTTTGAATTCTCTTACCTTCAGTGGAATAGTGTTGGTCAACCAAGATCAGACAAATACTGTTTAAGGAAGAGCAGAGGAAACAAAGGTGAAAGAAGAAACACCTCTGTGTTAGGAGGATTTTTTAGGTGGGGGTCTGAGGAAGTTGCTGACATAGACTTGCAAACTGTGGTTTCAGCACAGAGGACAAAATGATGATGCAGTAGTGAGGTTTCTGATGTTTGTTGTCTCATTTGAATCAGTCATAAGCTCATTCATTTCATATAGGGCAAAATCAGAAAGGAAGGCCTATCAACATCCAAAAGTGTGACACTCACTTGATAAATACGTATCTTGTTTCAGAATGACTTCTAATTGTCTTTTGGCTCATGGTGGGTAAAAATCTTTCCGTTTTCCTTCATTTTAACAAGAATAAATATATATAGACTTTCTGTTAAAATTCACTAACTGTGGTATTGCTTTTCCTTTTACCTTCTCAGCCAGGTTAATAAGATTCTGTGCACACTGCAGAACAATAACACTCTTGTCTGGTCGAAAACACATTTTATATTTTCTGTGAGGAAATAATCCTTATGTAAATATGCTGGTTGCACTGTTCATTGGGAGTTTGCTCATGTGCTGAAGAAGCAAGGCTCCTAGCTGATTGTTTAGAAGTAATTAATGCTTCCAGAATTGTTTCTCATCCTACACTACTGTAAGAATACTAATATACTGTAACTACAATGTCCCAATTCAGATTCAGTGGCAAAACTACACTGTGAATAAGTATAATATATCCTTCTCTCAGAACAAAGATAGTTTATGTTGGTAAAAGGGTTGTTATATATATCTATATTCCAGGTATTTCTACTGCCATAGTAGCGTCCAGGTGGCACATCTTTTTACAGCCTGGTTCACAAAGAAATGGAAGTTGTAGGTGATAGTAGACACAGTACTCATTACAGTTCATTAAAAGATGCCTAATAAAGAACTTTTTGGATCTCAGCTCCGTCCAATTGAATCTCTTTGTCCAAATGTGGGATGGTGGCACTTGCAAAGTCTTCTGGGCAAAGAAAGGCAGTAAAGAAGAGCGAAAGAAATGGTAAGAGCTTCCAGAAATAACCTGTTTCGTCTTGCAACTGTCATGCTAGGAGGATCACTTTAGGACCTTAGCAGCCACTAAGGCCAAAAATGCCAATTTATAACTCCTTCATGCAGTCCTTGTGAAACAGTTTGATGGAGCTCATAACATCTGCTAGATGTGTGAACTGTAATAAATAGTTCCAGCCATGGGCATTAAGAGTCACGTTCTCATGTGCAATGGACGTTTGTCCTGCTGACCTTGTGTGGTCCACTACAAGGAAAGAGGTCTTGTCCAAGAGAAAGATTGGTGCCCCTCTCCTTGCTTCATATTCGCATGCATTGGTCCAGCTTTGAAGTGTTTACAACTTGATTCATATAATCAGAATGAGTTGCTTAGTGTGCCTGTTTAGATCAACAAAACGTGAGCTACAGAGTAGGAATTACTGCAGCTAAGGAGGAGAACATCTTATATGAAAGCTGGATGTTGCTTGGATGCTGAGTCTGAAGAAATGATCTTGACTTGTGCTTCTAACACAGACTTTTGGGATCACCTTAGATAATGAAACTATGTCTCTATTCTCATCTGCTACCGGGAATAAACCTTACCTGATCCTCCTACTGCTTTACCTAATCAGATGATAAGATCTGGGGACAAGACTGTCACTTAAAATAGTGTGTTCTGAACCCAGTTTGCAGGTGGAGCTTCTAAGCCTTGGAGGCCACAATCATGAAGGGAAGTACATTTGTGGGTCTTTTTTTGTGGGTAACACAGTAAGCATCAGAAAAAAACTTGCAAGACTATTTAAAGGATTATGTTGCAAAGGCAAAAATGGATGGCATAAAGAAACACAGCAAAACCCCCCTAAAAGAATAAAGAATTTAAAAATAACAATATGGAAGTTTTTAATATTTAGATGTTAAAGATCAAACAGACCATGCAGTAACTTACAAAGCAGGCTGTACTTAAACTGCATTGAAGGTTAAGAACTTAGTACAATCATTTCATTCGTTTGTTTGCTTCTTTTTTTTGTGATGAAGAGCACTGTGTGTGTTATCCTAGGATAAAAAGATGATTCAGGCCATGCAATATAAGTGGAGTATTGGTATAAGGAGGCTTTTTTTTGCTGCTGTTACAGTTTTGGTGTGAAATCTAAGCCCAGATCTTAGTCATGTCCAGTGACTTAAATCTTGCTAATAAGTGGATTGATTTTGTAGAAAATCTAAGGTCCAAGTTTGAAACAAGACACTGAAAAGCATGGTGCTGAAGATATTAGAGAATGGAGTCCTTCTCCTTTAAAGGTTTCTGTCATTGATGTGACTGAAACAGCAAATCCACTCTGATAAAGCAAAATTCTCCATAGCCAGAAAGGATTGGACTGAACTTCCCTCTCTGAATGGGGAAAGACGGGAGTCCAAACATAAGGGAAATACTTTGCCAAACTAGTGCTCTGCTGTCTTAGTCAGCTGAGCAACAAAAACGTATGACAGTACCTGCCTCACATGCCTTGCTTCCACTCGAGCCCTCGCTTCCCTCTAAATAAGTATTGTGGAAAAGGAAACAGGGACAGAGCCCAAGTGCATGGCCCTCATCTCCCCCACTCCTACTGCCTCAGCTCAACCCTGCAGCTAAAACTTAGGTCATGATCAGAGAGAAAGGAAGGGAACTGTTCCTCTCCTGTGGGTATACACTGCAATGAGTGTAGTAGACTAATACGTGAGGCCTTTTGAATGTGAAGACAACCATGTTATTGCTTGTGGAGTTTGGTCCCCATTCCTCTGGGGAAGACAGGGAGCCTAGTGAAGTCAGCTGCTGCATGACTTTGTGTGTGATACATTGACATAGAGTTAAAACTGGAAACCTCATGAGAAATCTACAGTTATTTTGCTGTCAGCCAAGATTCTGTAAATTGATTTCTGGCTCTGTTTGTTTGTTTCTGTCTAACTGGATATTAGTTGTTTTTACTTATGGCCACTGACCTCACTTTTTGGTTAAAGGGTAGGAATTTAAAAGGGTGTTCTGATGATGAGAAGGCATAAATTTAACACTCCGATGGGGATCTAGGAATGCAAATCTCCTTGTCTTCCATGAGAATTTTTATTTATATTTGAATCCTAAAACCCCCTTCTTCTCCAATCACTTCAAGGCCAGATCTGAATTTTTGCTTGAAGAAAGCTGCCTAACCAGGTTTTCAAAACCTGTATAAAACCAGGCAAAACAACTGCTATTGTGCTGTAGCAATATTGGAAACAAAGGCACTCTCTCATTTCATTTAACACTGTGGATCAGCAAAGAAGGAATGAAAGGTATGCTGATTGCTATTTGATTTTATATCTCCCAAGAAAATTAATTACATTAATGCTTTATTAAATGATATTTAATGAAAAAAAAGGCCAAACCCCAAGAGTTCATTTGAATTATTCAACCAGTCAGGTCTGGAAATCCTATTGAATCACCTTTGAAGTCAAACTGAAGTGCTGCAGAAACAGACTGTGCAGAAAGGAAGCAAGACAGTTCTCCATTTTCTTGGGTGGCAATTCAACAATGAAAAACTACATTATGTTGAAAACACAAGGAGTAGATTTACCACTCTAATCCCTTCAGTATCTACTTTCCATGATTATGGTAAGTATCTACTTAGGCCTCTTTCAGAAGTATTTGGTAATTATGGCTGTAGTCCTGTAGTTCAATGAAGCTGTGACTGCATGGGGTCTCTTGCTTAGTTATATTCACACAACACATCATGGCTGTAGAAATTTGACACTACGAAACAGTCTTTATGTCCAAATGTATAGTATAAAATGTCACATTTGCAGATAAAGAGGGTACGTTCCTATCTATGCGGGCAGAACTGATTTTTTTGCTCCACGTAAATACCACAGTTCATTGGGAAACTGTCTTTTATTGATGGATCTGAAAATAGCTTCCTTAAGCCTTTCAGTCAGACTTAAACCTTTCAGTCAGACTTAAACCTTTCAGTCAGAATGGTCTGATGTCAGATCTACAAAAGTTATGGTGCCCAAATTATAAGCTTGATTTACTTTTTGGATGTATGAATTCAAATATGTTCTTTGCAAATCCTAGCAATTTTGGTGTAATCAGACGAGATTACATGCAATTTCATTGTCACTGAAACTAACATCCACAAGGCTGCAAAACACAGACAAGACATCATTCTGTTTTGTAGCAATAATAGCCTACTGTGTGAAATAGATGTAAGAATTCTGTGATATATTGGGCTGTCCAGTGGTGCCTCAGGTAACATCAGTTTTATGTGTGTAACGAAGGTTCAAAATCTTGCTTGCTCCATTTCTTTCCATTTGTGATTGTCCTCCATTAACTAATTTCTCTCTGGTTATGTTTTCATCTTTGCTGACAATCCAGTCAAGGAATTGGTTCAGATCCCATTCGTCTGGGACTTTCTAAAGAAGAATAACTACAGTAGTGCTTAAATATGATTAAATATTAAAAATATTTTAATGATGCACTTTTATAAACTTGATTTGCATTTACTGCATTTTGCAGTAATTCCAAGTCTTTTTTCTATCTCAGTGTAACAGGGTCCAAAGTGCCCAAGGAGGGTGACAACATTGTGACCTATAAAATGCAGGCTTGGCTTTTCTGATTTACTTTAGCATTCTGCATTATTTTCTTGCACATGAGTCTTCAAAGAATGATTGTGCGTCTTTTTTTCTCTGTGTGTGTGTGTGTGTGTGTGTGTTGGTATGTACAAAAGTGACTTAAAGCAATGCTGGAAATATGTATCACAAGTGGATGGTGCTGATGCTTTTTTCCACTTGAGTAGGAGTGTTTATTGGGTGATGGAAGGGTCTGGTTTTGTTGTGATTCTCTCTCAATGCAAATGAGCAACTAGTTGAAGAATGCAAGATAAAATTACTTCACCGTACCCAAAACTCGGACTTGCCAGTCTCCAGAAATCTTCCAAGACAAATCAGGTAGAACAGGTATTTCTTTTAATGACTTCAAAGCAAGTGTATTGGATTCCTTTGGAGTAGTCAGACCCTGGATGTGGAATTCTGCGTCACTGGATCCCCCAACATGGTGAATGCCGTATCAATACCAGTTCAGTGCTTTGCTGCCTTTTCAGATGCAAAAGTGTAACTTTCAGTGCTGTTTGATTCCCACAAACAAAATCTGAACTTTTTCGAGTCTGTTCTTAGAAGTGTACACTTGTATGAAATACTGCAATGGTTATAATTGTGTGGGGAAACTGACATTACTGTCCTTGGAAATGTAAATTAACCCATTTTCTAAGGGTTTCATGCTGCCATTGAATATGTGTATATTTTGCAAGTCTTTTTGGAGCAAATTCCCAAATTTATACCACACAGAATAAAATCCACTTGAAAAGTTGATGGTTCTTACTGAAGAAATTGTCGTTTGTGGTAATTTTAAGTTCCTTACTTTCCTTTAATGTTCGAAAGATACTATCAGCTGAACGCTAATAGTTTTATCTTTATTAAATTTTGTAACAATATGGAAAAAGAGGAGTCATTCAGACTATTTCCAGTGAGTCTCTAGTTTATGATAAAATCTATAATCATATAATTTGAGTTTTACCCAGCTTCTAAATGCTCCGAGCAATTTCTTTCCCGTATTGAAAAACCTGCTGTCAGGTTTGAAGAGGCTGCAATGAAGAACTGTGTGAGTGCTTAGGACTGTGAGGATATGAGTTATGAAGACAGATTAGACAGACCTAGCTACAGGCTGTAGTATATTAGACAGCATAGATAAATTGAGGCTAAGAGGGCATTTCACAGTGGGATGAAATATACTGAAGCAATGCTATAGATTGATACCTCTTAGTGTTTTAATACTAGTTACTTCAAAAGCGTGAGGTCACAGACCATGAAGCTGACAAGTAGACTTGGAAACTTGTAAGACAGGCCATTGAAGTGAAGCATTTGTGTTCAAATAAGGGAAGACTGTAGCAAACTGTACACATCAGCAATAAATACAAATTGTTTCAAGAGGAAATTGAATTAAACAACCTGACAAAGAAATAAAAACATGATTTCAGGTGAAAAAGAGTGAAAGGACTAGGATAAAATAACCTAGATATAAACAATCTCTCCTCAAGAAAATACATTTTTTCCACAATAATTAAGACATCTAGCTTCCATCTTGCCCTACTGACCTTGTACAGTTTCTGCTTGTGTTTCAGTCAGTTTGGATGTGCTTTCTGCTGTTAAAGCCTAGGACTCCCCCAAGGTTAAGTAACTCAAAAGGATTGTGGGTTGCAAAGGTTTTTGAAGTACTTTTAAGTTACTACTATGTAGTAGTATGTACACGTCTTGGACCCAAATTAAACTGTACCCTTTTGTCTATTTACTAAGATTAGCTCACATACCTGCAAGTAGAAGACTTCGTATTCCCCATTTGGTGCTTTATAGAATTTCAAATTATAGTTATTTGTACAGAAAGCTGCTCATATTGTATTACAATAATGATTTTTTCTGTATCCCATTAACTTTGTTAAAACAAGCATTGAATCATAACCTCCTGCTGTACAGATCTCTGTGTTAAAAAGTTCATCTTATCAGCTATACTTATGGTGCAGAACTAAAAAGTACCTGCTTCTTGATAACAAAGTGGAATTTGCTTTCCTTGGGGGTGTCCAGTCATAGGAACAGCTTATGCTGCTTGCTGTTACCTTGACCTGCATTAGCAGGATGAGACATACCTGTGGTGGGGTGCAATAAGTTGGAAGCTGGGAGGTGGCAGCAATAGGTTTTCTTCGGTTCCTCTACTCTGTGTGGTGGGTTTTAATGCTTTGGCCAGCAGCTGGATGCCCACCCAGCCACTCACTCCCACCCCCAGCTCAGCAGGACAGGGGGAGGAAGTTAGATGAAATAGCTCAGGGGTGGATATTAAGACAGGGAGATTGCTTACCAGTTACCATCACAGCCAAAACAGACTTGACTTCAGGAAAATTAGTTTGATTTATTGACAATTAGATCAGATTTGGGTAATGTGGAAAAAAAAAATACAGAATTAAAACCTGCACTCTCCCCACCCTTTTCCAGGCTCAAATTCATTCCTGGCTGGAGCCTGCTGTGTCTGGCATGGCCAAGCCCTGTACACTCCTCCGAGAGGCTGCCCCTGACAGTGCCTGGGTACTTGCACCTGATACCCTGAGATATATTAGTATTTTTTTTACTTACTGTTAGGAATCTTAAAAAGTATTTTTGACAATTTTAGCTTTTTCTTTTATGCAGTCTGTTTTCTGAGACATTAGTTTGGTTCCTTTAGAATTCAACCATAGCTGAAATCTTGATGGAAATTAACATAGAAGGAAATCCTGTTCTCTGTCAAAACATTCTTTTAAACTGAAATGATACTTAAAGTCTTTAGTTTTGAATGCACATAAAAGATTGCTAGCACTTTTCTAATTTCATTGAAGAGGTGACCCTAGATCTGGCTTTTTTTTTTTTTTTTTTTGAATTAGTTGCTTAAGCACTGCCAGATATCTAATTAAGTTCCAAATTATTGTGAATATTCTATCCTCAGATGGCTTCTTATATTAGTAAATAGTTCTCACAAGGTCATTGTTTCCACCTGGCGTATAGAAACTTTTTCCTGTTTTTTGAAGCAACGGTAGTAGGAAATCAGCATATTACACTGCCTTCTTGCAATTAGATTAAAAAAAGATCTATTTAAGTAACTTGAATAAAACTGTAGTGGTCACACTGCCCACATGATCATGTGAACAATGTGATCACAGTGGAGAATAATTCCTGCTGACAATTCACTTATGACAAATTTTACAGCTGGCCCAATATCATGCCCAGGAGGAAGTCTGTATGTTCCCTTCCTTCAAGAATACAAACCTCAGAATACAGTAAAAACAAACTAGAAGTCTTCATATTGAACTTATAAAGCCAAAGTTTGTCATCAGTCTTATAACACAACCTTCTTACCCTGTTGTGTCCTGTTAAGATGCTGTACCTGCCTTTTTTTCTTTTTTTT
>VWZF01000445.1:880540-1279412 GCA_013396755.1 Sclerurus mexicanus | reverse complement strand
TTTTTTTTTTTTTTTCCCCCCCCCAGAAAGAAGCATTTAGTTCCTTTTCTTTTGGCTAAGCCTGGAGTGCAAAGCACAGCAGCTGTGGTCCATAGATAGTAGACTTACAGGTATGTGTTTTGCAAATGTGGAAAAAAAAGTTCAGCCAGAGATGTTTCTTTCCCTTACTTTAGAACTTGCTACTCTAGTAACAGGAACAGCTTCCAAATTTCTGGTTTGGTTTTTTTTTGTGTTTTTTTTTTTTTCTTTTTTAACTAGGGTATGTAAATACCAAACCAAATATAGAGGCTTCCTTCACATGTCCAGCATTCTCCTGATGCAAGATCCTCTAATATAAATGTCAGTTCCCTTGTTTATCTCCTGGCAGAATATTAAAATTAACACTTGCTTTTTCACTTGCATTTCCACACCTTCATCTCAGTGGCCAATCAGACCTGCAGAATAGCCTTTTTCCTCCCACCAGTATAAATGAAGCAATCTATGCTCTGAAAAAGTAATTTTTTCAAGTGTTTTCTCTTTTTGCTTGCATATAGGATGTGATTTGAAACAAACAAAAAATATGTAAGGAACACAGAGCTAGAAACAAAACCTTAAAGCACTTGGGCGAACAGGAAAATATAGGTCAGGGGTACTTCTTTCAAGCTATCAGCATGCTTTTAACCAGGGTGAATTTGAGAGATACTAGAAGTTAGTTTAGGAAAAAATACTGCAAGAAACAGCTTTCCAAATTCTTTTTTGTGACTGTGACAAATGAGAGGCTTTTTGCTGTAATAGAATATGGAAATTTGCAACTGCATCAACATAATGTCGAAAAATTTTGCATACCCTTTTATCCACACATGTCCACTATGAGTTCCTCAGATTGGCTGATATTTAAAGTTTTATGTGAGCTCTGAATTTTTGAAGAAGGTGTGACTCAAATATATTGGTTATGGATGAAGTAGAATTCTCAAATTGTTTTTCAAACGTGCATTTAGTATAAAAGTCAGGAGTCAAAATTTTCCAGCTTGCCTGCATAACAACATGCCCTGCTTTTCACAACTGCCTACTTTCAGCCTTGTTTTTTTCTATGGTTTGCCCTGAGGCTGAAGCACTGGGATTTCTCTTTGCTGCTACCTTTACACCATGGTGCTTTTCCAGTGAATATACCTTCTGTGAGGGGGAGAAAAAGAGAACCCATAAATCGGTGGGTGGCATTGCCTTCAAAGTGTAGAGACTGAACTTTATTGAGAGCTGGATGCCTCTGTGGCATTGAGAGGCTCCAGCTTTGTCAGGGATGCTGTTTTGCCAGGACGGTTGGGGAGTGCCCCCTTCTTGGGCAGCACATATATGGGAGAGGATGAGGAGGATCTGTATGAGTGCTGCAACTCAGAAAACCTCCGGCTCCCCATCTGGGAGAAGGCTCCTTCTGTTCTGTGAAACATCATCTTTCCCCATACCTGATATTTCTTTGCACTCAAGCAAATCCTACAGTCTCTGGGCTCTTTGCAAGACTCTGTCAGGAGAGAAGAGTCACTTCAGACCTCCCCCATAGGAAGGAGTGAGTCTTATCTGTGACTTGACTGGCATCTTGAGGTGCTTAGTGACCAAGAAGAAAGCTTGGTGATGATGGAGTGGAGGATGGATGGATTTTTTTAGTGGAGTACAGTCTGTGGGATTAAATCAAGCCTCTATGTGAAAATTGATGATTTTTCCCCAAAGTGAGAAGCTTAGGCAGAATACATCTGAGCAACGATGGGACCTGTGGCTGATAGTGTTGCTCAGAACCTTCAAGTATAGGTGTTCTGTACAAAAGGTTACATGCTGTATGTGTTATTTCTTCTTCTATGAGTTAAGCAGTTATGTGCTTATTGACGCTCTTCTTGTTTCCTCTTCTGTAATTCAGACCTCATTTTTTTTTCCAGTTTAGAAGCACAAGTTTCCTTTGAGTCATAATGTCTTGTTTATATGGTAAAAAGACTCCATTGTTTTAAATATGAGCATGATTTTGATTGTTCCCTGGTAAAATGCTGTAGTTAAAAACAAAACAAAACCAAACCTATCAAACAACAGCAACAAAAGAAAACAAACAGCAAAGCAGGAATATGAAAATATCCTTTCCCAAGCCTAAACAGCCTGTGGCTGGTAGGCAGAATTTAGGGTCTTGGTTTATAAATTGCTTAAGCTAAGACAATAATACATCATTTTCCGCTATCACATAGCAAAGACAAATCAGATAATGCAGATAAAATCTCCTTTCTGCAGATTAAAGTGAGTGAAAAGCAGAGAAAAATTGCAATCCCCAAATCAGTGCCAATACAAACCAGACAGGAACCTCCTACTAAGATGAATGTGATTGCATCTTGATTTCAAAGGCTCCTAGACTTGTAATTCCTAGAAAAATTAAGCAACAGGTTTCACCTAAAGATATTTTTAGTGTCTGCAGGTGTATTTTGGTGATGGTAAGAACTGTTGATATGTCAAATGTAATTTTTGATGGTGAGATATTGGAAGAGAGCACCAAATTGTATATATTATCACATTTGATGATGAGCAGCTGTAAGATCAAACTAACATAAATTAAACGTGTATCACATTTTTCTGTACCCTGGGGAAGTGCAGAACAAAGTCATGCAGTGATTACACTTCCACCAGCATGCCATTAAGAACTCCAGATGGCAGCACTTTAACTGCAAACATTTCCAGGTGTAATGAGAAGGCTAAAAATAACTAAACAGCAAGGCATGACCTAGTGACAGCCTAATTTGCAAAAGGAATGAAGAGACAACAGGACTGTCTGACTGAAGGCATCTGAAAGAAATGGCTTAAGCCGTGAACAAATTCATACAAATAGAATTTTTTCTTAAGGAAGGACATATGCATGATCTGTCTTTTCTTTCTGCATGTTTCACCATGAAGGTGAAAAATGTATGTTCATTCATGTGCAAGCCTATATGTCTAATGTGGTAGGAAAATACTAAATTCCTCTCAAAAAAAGATGAACCTTCATCATTTAAGACTTACTGTCATCCTGATAGGAAAGCAGAGGAATTTATATTTGCCTTTCAGCAGACTAGTTCTCTGGTTGGTTGGTTATTTGTTTTAAGACATGATACTGGAATTTAAATATATGCATTAAGAAGCAAGGATATTTTCATTTTTTTGCTTATTGCCCACGAAGTGCCTTGGGACATCTTAAATAATTACCATCCACTCATGACTGAATTTTATAGGATAATTTTGTTTGCTCAGTCACTTATGTGCTAGTAATCCTTGTATCTGTGGGCATGAAGTGGATTGACTGCTGTTCGCTTTGAATAAAAGTAGTGATTTCTGTCAAATACATTTTGCATCATCTTCAGAAAAGTTGCCAAGCCTAGAACAGAGGTGGGGGTGCAGAGTGCTACTGGTGCAGTAGTGAATGACATGCAAAGATCTTTCAATGAGAAACTGTTATTTATATAAAGTTCAGGTAAATCAATGAGAAATAATTGCCTCCCAGTTGTCCTCAGCCAGTAGACATGGCTTAAGGGTAAAGAGCTCCTTCTGAGGAAAGAGTAGTATATTGAAATCAATCCTGTTTTCTCCAAAAGTCTGTAAATTTGCAATTTGCACTAACATAACAATTTGCAATTGCACTAACATAACCTTACAGATTTAGCTGGACAGATTTCTTTTTACTGCAGCTGATAAAACTTGGAGGTTTATTTTTAAATTGTCAGTGGTGACTTTATTAGTGATTTTCAGTTCAGGACTGTTCCCTGTCTGTAAGGATCATACTCAGACATTATAATGGAAACAGTCTTGAATGTTTCTGGGAACAAACATGGAGAAAAGTTACCATTTTTGCTGCAACACTGAGGGTGGGTCAGACAAGTTTGGTTTCACAGTCTGAAACTACAGCCAGCTCCTCAACTGTGTGCTGTCAGTTGCCTCCGGTGTGCTGTAGCTGTGCTACAGTCCTGTCTCTTGTGAATTTTGCATTCATCATTTTGCTTCCTGCTGTTGCCATCATCCCTTCCTCTAGCACATGTCCGAAAAGGAGGGTCTTTCTTTTTCCCTGTCTCAGGATCAGAGGTAAAAGTCAACTTTTCCCCTTCCAGGCTGAAGGGATTTGTTCCTGCTGTGGCTTGCTCAACCCTCTTGTGATCCCCCCAAACTAGATGGCATACTCATGCTAAAATTACCAGTATGTCTCAGAGTTGACATGCCTATCTTGCTAAAAGAAGAAAGAGAAACTTATGCCTATCAATAACCTGAAGTGTGTAAGATCAACTTTTTGAGGCAATGGGAACTGTTGTGTAACATTCAAAAGACGAGGTTAACAGTTCATCTTCCTTGTCTTTCTCTTGAATTGTAGCTTTCAAAATAGGCAGGCAAAAGAGATAACATTCATGATACCACCGTTCCAAAAAATAAAAAAGGCTCACTGCAAATGTGATTTTCTGTTGTGAACACTGGCAAGGTAGAAAAGTGACTTCTTCTGCTGATAAAAACACCTTAGACAAAAAAATCCAGACTTGGAAGAGCTGTGCATTCCCTGTCTGAGGCACGAGGATGTCATGAGCTCCCATTCGTTTATGTTCAAGCTAAGTAACCTTGCTAAATTAAGTAAAGTTTCAGGCTTATGAGCCTTATGGTTTAGACTCAAGAGATAAGTCAGGCAAACACCAACACTTTGGCTGCTTATCCAAATTAACCCTCATACCTTCTGAAATTTGTTCATGGCTCATTTTCCCAATGCAGGAAGGGAAGTTAATGAGAGTTTTCCTTATATTAATCTCACTTCCAGTTTGACATATGTGGATAGCAAATATAGATTTAAAGATGCAATAGTTCAAGCACACTGTTGTGATAGGCAAATATTTATACATAACCATCTTGTTATATTAAGGAGTTTATTATTCAAATATGTTCTGCCTTTTGGGATGTAATAACTTTTTAAATATCCAATAGCAAAATCAAATATGATGACTTTTAAAAGATCTTTCTGTGAATAAATGTTCTGATACTAGAAAAATGTATTGTTTGGGATTTATTTGTTGTGAAGAACTTATGTCTTTACTGGATATTGGATGCCTTCATCTCTGCAGAGACATTTTTATTTGAAGTTCCATCCATGCCTGCCTTCCCTTTCATAGCCACAAGCCTAAATAGAGGAAGATGTTTATCATTTTCCATTTAGAAATTAGTATTCCAGTCCCTCTGCAGTGCATATAAAATGCTCGTTATGCTGGAGTTTCAGTAGAGTAGAAATGATTGTACCAAGGGAAAAATTTCTTTCAATCAGGTTTGAAGTGCATGCCTCGGGGAAGGGGGCATCATCTTCCTTTCTTGCACACAGTCACTCTTCTTATATCAACACCAGTTATGAGGTAAGGTTCAAAGATTGCCTGTGAGTTTGTTCATATTCAAGCCTGCTGAGAAGGATCTGTCCATTCCTCTTGGCAGGCTCTTTTCTTACACTAGAACTCCCTTTCCTTTTCATATCTATATAAAATATACAGAAAATATCTCTTTCAGTCAAGGACTTTGAAAAGTCTTGAGTTCTGGTTAGTTCTTACCATCCTTCTGAGGTATTCCTCTGAAAATAATCTGCTGTGTCTTCTTGATTAGACTGCAAACTCTTTGGAGTTGGTGCACTGCTTTGCAAAATTTTGAATGGGGAACATTGACTTTTACTTAATGTGCATAAAAATTGGGGGAAAAGTTCTTACATGTGATAACCTATTTCTCTATGGGAAAAGTGGGAGTGGATTAAAAATTTGTTCTGAGTATCTGAGGGAAAACTAACATTGTTGGGACTATCTCAACCTCTAATCTCTTGTCCTCTCTGATAAATGTGTTTAGGAAGATGCCTGCATTTTGGGCCTCTTTGGTTCAGGTAAGTTTAAGTCAAAAATGATAATGTGCAGTAGGTTACGCTAGGAAAAAAAAGGCAGATTGTAAACCCAGTCTTGTGTTTTCTGACTGAATGATGATAATCTTATGTTTCTGCAGGAAACAAGGTAAATTTGTCTCTGTTGCAGCACAAGTCTCAATCAGCAGATTTGTTTCTTGATATGCTCAGTTAATCTCAGTTACTTTTTTGTGCTGCTTCGCCTTGAGTTTATCTTGTTAGGAAATTCCTGATAACCTTCTGGGATAAAGGCAATCCCACATTAATTAACAGCTGCACATTTTTATGAAACTGTGCCTGGGAACCTTCCTAGGAACCTCAGAAGGAGAGAGGTCTGTGAAAGACTAACAGGGTGCACTGCGATGTTGTAGTTCAGCGAAAATATATAAAAAATTGCTGATCTGTGGAAAAAATTTTTGGTTTTGTAAAATTCACCCAGATCTTTAGCAATCAGGAAAGGTTCTTAAAATAACCACTTGCTTCTTTTCTACTTCAATGACTTTAGTATGAAATGACTGTAACAAATCCAACCTAACTGAAAAAGTGCTGTCCACCTCCACTGCTGATTTCTGCAATGGTATTGATCTGCATTATTCTCCGGCTCTGGTTTCTGGCAGAATCACAAGACAACACCTATCTGACAAAATGTGCCCACAGCTTTACAGTTTCATTTATTTAAAAAAAAAACAAAAACAAACCAACTCTGAATGCTCTGAAATTCCATCAGGCTTAAAAAGAAAACTTGTTAGTTACTAGAAGGTTAAGAGGGAGAGTGAATTGAAGGGAATTCTGTTTTTAAAAGCTGAGTAGATTACTTGATCTTTTAACAGCAGAATAAAAATTTCATTGAGCAATGGGAGAATATCTTCCCTCTTGGAGCTCCAT
Source organism: Sclerurus mexicanus (assembly GCA_013396755.1). Classification (NCBI taxonomy): domain Eukaryota; kingdom Metazoa; phylum Chordata; class Aves; order Passeriformes; family Furnariidae; genus Sclerurus; species Sclerurus mexicanus. The sequence goes on along the minus strand of VWZF01000445.1, from coordinate 1,272,649 downwards.
GTAAACTGCATAAGGACACACTGCTTTTATTTGACACCATTAATATATTAGATTTCATGTTTGCAAACGTCATTACAAAGGAGATAAGGATGGAGGATGTGTTCAAGACCCAGTATGAGTCTTACTGAAAAAATGAATGCAAAATTAACATTACAGTTCCTTGATACACCATGATGTAAAACCTCTTTGATTTTCCTGTGTATTTTCTTCTGACTCCTACAGTGAAAGTCCAAACTCAGTATTTATTCAGAATCTATCCAGCTGGATGATTTTCTGAATCCAGAAAGGGAGACTTCAGGACCCCTCTGGGCAGCCTATTCCAGAGCTCTGCCACCCTCAGTGTAAAGAAGTTACAGTGACGAAGTACTTTCTCATGTTAAGGTAGAAATTCTTGTGTTTTAGTTTATGGCCATTGCTCCTTGGTGTGTCACTTGGCACCACTGAAAAAAGTCTGGCACCATCCTCTTGGTACCCAACTTTGAAATATTTATATGTATTAACAAGATCCCCTCTCAATCTTCTCTTCTCTAGACTAAACAGGCCCAGCTCCCTCAGTCTCTCCTCATAATCATCTTTGTAATTTTTCTTAAATAAACAAAGCATCTCTCCCTACTACCTAAAGATCATCCTGCAATAGTTGGGAAGCTGAGGGGAGAGGTAGTGAGGGGTGTCACTAAACCAGGGGAGGGCTGTGCAGCTTTCTCAGATGATGTGTGCTCAGAAAGCTTGTGGTGCACCTGACCTGCCAGGCTCCCACTGCTGTGCCTGGATGATGACCATGGCTTCTTTCTTCAAAATGTTGGGAGTGGTTTTCCAGTGCAAATGCAAGCAATATAGAAATTAAGGGCAGTGCTTTTCCTCCATATGTTCAGTGGTTGCTCTTTCACTCCTATCTATTCACCTCCACTGGGTTTTGCTTTCAGCCTTACATTTCCCCCTTTAAACTGCTCTCCCTTTTTCAGGGATCTCAGTATCAGTTTATCATTATTTTGCCTGAATGAATCCAACTTCCAGGACATCTCCAAGGCAGGATTTCTCTCTTTCTTGGGTGGTCAGTAAAGACTCCATAGATTTTGCTCTCTGTCAGGCTCTGCCTTGCATTTCTGGAGATCCAGCCGTTGAGAAATGCCAAAACTGGAACCTGCCCTCTTTTGTGGGTTTTCTTAGTAGTCTGTGGCATGATATTTGCTGGGCACTGCATCTCCCTAGTGGGATGTTTCTAGGGTTGTGTTGGGTTTGTCACAGTTTGTGTCTTCACAGAGAGAAGGCACAACTGGACAGTGCTTAGAGGTAACCGGACAGGATCAGAGTTGCTAAGCTATTGAAAGCAGTGCAATGATATTAGCAGATTAAACAAAACTGAGAGGGGCCCAGTGCTGATGATGCAAGGCCAATTTCAGCTTCCAAGGTCACCTAAATGTAGCTGCATGACACTGCAGTGTAGCACATACACTTGGCCAGAGATGCTTCCAGCAGGAGTGTCCTTAGAAAGCGGGAACCCACAGCCTTGCAGGTAGGTTCATTGCCAGTGGGTTTTTAGGAGTCTGCTGTATGTGCAGCGTCAGATATCTTGACAATGCATGAGGTTTCCCAGGTTAAGAAAATACCAGTCAGCACCAATATCAGCAGAAAGTGTATTTTCAGCTTTTGTGTTACTGCAGTTTACGAGCCTCATGATCAGCGAGGTTTGTGATGTGATTTACAACTTCTTACAGTGTGATCTGAGGTAGTAGAATGGGAAATGCATATTTTCTATGTGTCAGAGAAGAGGTGTTGACTAAGCTTGGCAAGAGGTAAATCCTGCCTATTTTACATCAGTGGAAGAGAGATAAAATGTTTTGTCCATGATGTAAAACCCTGTGAAGGGAATGCTGCAGCCCATCATTTATTTTAGTTGATGATATATTGTGAAAAGGTATGCCAACAACTGGTGACTTAAATAATTCAAGATTCTTGTAAAACTTACAGGAAATGTCTGCTTTGAAACTGTAATTGGTCATCTCCTATCCAGAATAGTTTGTGTGATGAATTTTGACATTTTTTCCTAATACTTTATCCCCAAATTACTGATTTTTTCATTATTCAAACAGGACCATCTTCGTGCCTGGTGCAGAATTATTTTTATTATTATAAACAATAGATTTCTAATTTAATGTTTCTTTGGCTTTAGAAAGAACTGGTTGATAAAATATGTCCATAAAAGTTCACATTTTCTCTGAAGCATCATTTCAATTATACGTTTAAGGTCCTTATTTGGTCACATTATTACATTATTACATTATTTCCTCCATTGTCCATGAGAATGTGTGTGTGCACGTGCCTTGAAATCACCTTGAATAATTCAAATTCTGGCAGAGATCAGCCTCTGCATAAATGATAATGCACAGCTTTTCTAAGCTCTTAAGAACCACAGGGCTGTAGATAAGAAAATTCAATAAAATGAAACTCTCAGTCTTGCCTCCTTCAAGTAATAGAATCACCACTCAGCTTCCCAAACTTAACACTTCTAGATTTTCGAGACCTTCGTGAATTGTGTTCCCCAGTTTTGCAACAAGAATCTCATAGTAGAGAAAGAGATGAAATCTGTGTAGGGAAGAAAGAAAGAAAGGTGTGGTGTCCAGTGGGTAGCCTGAAATATATATTCTAGGTTTTAGGTAGAAAGAAAAAAATAAGCAGAAAGAAAGAAAAAAGTGTTGTCACTAATTGATAAACTCCTGAGACTTCTTGGTTTTACTTTGTGATCACTCTCCTCCTGCTCACACAGACAGCCTGAAGGTTTCCTTTTGTATTTTACCTCATGGTCGTGTCGAGAAGCTGCTCCACGAAAATAGGATTTTATTATTTTCGGAAGTTTATGAAGCAAAGAATTGGAAGAGTTGGAAACATACAAAATAGTCTAATGTCACTCAGTAGTTCAGTTATAAACCTGAAATACGTAAAGTAATAATAGAACATTGGCATTTACCACTCAAAATAATATCTACTATGCAAATCATATTTTCAACAGGAGAGGAAAGTTTGTAACCAAATAAAATTATCTCATGGGACCTCCCCAGGCAAAATTCAAACAGCCTCTGAGACTATCATTGTAGGTGAAGCTACTGAACATCAAGCAATAGGTGATAAGCACTGGCAATCTTAAAAATGCATCATTTACAGCAAATGACTGAGGAAACGTCAGCATATAACTTTGCTATTTCATTCTTATGTGTGTATAACTAAATGCATTGCTACTGTTTATTTGCTATTACTGTTTGAAAGAATTCCTGCAGTCAAATATCAATTTTTTTTTTCTCTTAGAGTTCAAGAGGATCCAAAATGTGAGCAATGTGTGTCCATCGAAAGTCAATTTTATATTTTCTCAGTGGTATATAGATTGATAAGCTAGAAATGAATTTAAATAATTCTTAATATGCTTATTGATCTGAAGGCATGTTTCTTAGAATCTTCACATGCACAATTATGCAATAAAAATACATATGTTCATATATAGTATTTTAAGTATATAGCATTCATACCTGCTTAGTGTTTTGTCCTAGTTTGGTGAGATTTGGTCTTAAATTTGGGGTTGATTCTGGTATAATATAAGTAATAATACAAGTCTGGATACAGGAGAATGGGGACATCTGCATAATTTGAGTGCTGATCACATCAGTTTCGTTAGTGGGTGGGGGGATGAGATTCTTCTTGCTCCTCAAGCCTAAATTAAGGGCTGGGAATTGCAGGTCATGATGTGTTGCTGACTGATTTTCCTGGTTAGCCTGCAGGAGATCACAGTGGAGTTATTGAGCTTCCATGCTGTTCCAAGTGTGCAGTTATTAGAAGCTCTGCATCCCCACAGCCCTTTAGGGTCTAACTACAAGTCCCTTGAGCTCCTCCACAAAAGTGTGGATGGTTCATCACATAGTGTTGATTTTGCTGAGAGCCAAACTGAGACTGGCTTTCAGATTTAACAGTTTTGGATGACTCACTCTTTCAGAGAAGCAGCTGCAGGGTATTCACGAGTAGGCAAAAAAATGGCAAGCCAATGACAAATGTCGCTGCGGTGGTGACAGGAGTTGCTAAATATGGTGCAGCATCTGACAGGTGAATAGAGGTGGTGAGCCGATAACATTAAAATACCTGGGCACCTTCCCACAACTCTGAGTATCCCTGGCCAAAAAAAAAAAAAAGATCTGACCTTAGAACTTCATAGATAAATAATTAGCCCGTTGCATTTGGAACATAAATTTAAACATCTTTGTTGTCATTACCTGAAGTATTTTAATCTTTAATTTTGAGCTTTAGATCTGTTGTATCCTTAACAGTGAAATATTCTTTCGAGATGGCACTCTGGACTTCAGTAGAGATGAGCCAGCCACTGGAGAGGCTTGTCAGTGCATAAATTGTTGAAAGAAAATGCCTCTGCTGTTTCTTTAGAATGTGAACTAATGTGACCAACCTACTCGCCTGCCACCCTGTCATTTCTGTCATCTCTACTGAGCAACCGTTATTCAGAGGAATGGGACTAAAAGAAAAGGCACTGAACTTCCCCAGCCAGATTTACAGAAAAAGGACAAAACTCAAAAGCTTTATTTTTCTCATTGTTAAGGTTCTGCAGTCCTAAGAGACCACCTTCTTAAGGGTTGATAGAAGTATCTGTGGTGTACTGAGATGTCCCTGTGAAGATTTCTGACGTGGTACATGAGAAGACATTTAATCTTCCACTCAGCTGGTGACACCAGGTTACACAGGCTCCACTGAAATAAATCCAGAGACATGTAACCTGTTTGCCATGTTTAGTGAGTAGCCCCAAGCTCTCAGTGGAGTGTCTTTTCCCACTAATCTCTGGTTTAGTTTTGGATTTTTCTTTTCTTGCCATACCTATGTTACAGATTTGCGAAGTCATACCTTCCTGAGAGATAAAGGTCTTGTTTTAGGGATGATGTATTGCAATAGAAGCTCCAGCTGGGAGACAGGGCAAACAATTTACACAGTCTTGTTTTCACAGACTTTACGTAACACAGATTTTGGTATCCAGGTAAGTAAACACAGAGAAGAGTGGACAAGTTTTCCAGTATGATCAGAAATCCTCAGTGATTTGAAGCCTATTGAGACACAGATTTGATCTTCAATCCTGTACTCCCTCTTCCTTCTCCCTTACCTGCTTCTCACATGTCTAGAGCTAGGGGATACCCAGTGAAAGCTGTTGAAACCACACCAAGAATTCATCCATAACTGAAGCCCGAGTTTGTCAGTGCACATAATGTAACAGTGTTAAAAAATTGTCCAAAAGATTTATGGGAAGAAGGTGGCTGACAGCCTATTAAGCATGATGATGTGGATGTAACCTCCTAGTCTGGTAGTCCCCAAACTCCCAGAAGCGAGGAGGGCATATGAGAAGGAAGCATGATTGTGTGCTTTGTCTGTCCTTCCACTCCCACACAGTATCTGCTAATGATTGTCCTCAGAAACAAGGCCTTAGTTTCAAAAGTCCTATTGATGTGACCCAGTATGTGTAAAATTCTTGGCAGTCCTAAGCAGAGGGCTAAGGAGTGCAAGCAGCGCTGAAAGTAAATAGCCTTTTCTCCCTCAAAAGCTGTCTCTTTCTTCAAGGTTTATGGAAAAAATGTTGGCTTACCTTTACTGTACTATTCCTCTTTTGTAGAGAGTAACCTTCCTGTCAGGTACCAGCTCAGATTCTTTCCTAGACACAAATGGAAATTTTCTTTGATATAGTGCCCACTGCATGACACAAAGGGCTGCAGTTAATCTAAAGCAGGTAGCAATAACATCTATTCTAGATTCCTGTATTTTAGGACTTGATTTTTAAGACAAAATTATATAGGCATAAGGATTGAGACTTACTTGTAAAGAGAGTAATTTAGTCTAATGCTGTTTGGGAAGAAAGATTTATATTTTCATCTAATATGAGCCTAAATCTCAATGATCTACTAAACCTTATACTTAAATATTTTTGAAGCTTTCTAAGACAGAACCTTATACAGACTGTGTGAGATTCTATTACTATAACTGGGTTGAATCACTTGGTTTTAGACTCTTTTCCCTTCTTTTTTCTAATTGTGTAACATCGTGTCTTGACATGGTGGCTTAAACAAAAGGCAGACTTTAAAGCAATGAGGGCTGTTCCCCCACACCTGCACAAATATGTAAAAATACTCTTAAAATTATTCAAGAATGAAGCTTTTTATGTTGAATGTCCTCAGATACATTGTATTTTGCTTTTCAAGGAGTGAGTCAGTTTTTCATTTGCTCTAATACATTCAGTTTGTGAATATTGCTTTAATTTTTGCATTTGTGGAGCGTTGCAAATAGAGGCCTACTTGTGATTTGATCAATATAACAGCTTTAATGCTATACTTTGGGGAGGGAGTATGTTTAATTGTAAGAGCTGAAAGGCAAACGCTATTGAATTAATGAAAATTCCAAAAATAAAATAGTTAAGTTCCTGATAATTAAGTCATGACTGACCAAGAATCAGCCATGGTAATCCATGATGGTACAATGAAAAATGCATTGTAATTAGGTACCACAGCTTGATTACAAATCATCATTATTCCACAGATGTATGCCTCTTTGTTGGTTCCAAGTATCAAATATTTTTTCACTGAAATGGAAAATAAAGTAATAACAGCAGCAACAACAACAAAAAGGAAAGAAATTTATACAGTTCTCCAATATTTCATTATTTAATAAATAAATATATTTATTTATTAATTATGCCAACCTTCTTTTAAGGAAAACCAAAATGCTGTTCCAAAGAAGATACTTAATTTTAGGAAAGAATGTTTAACACTAAAAGGTTTTTCCTTCAAAGCTGCCTGTCTTTTTGTCTCTCCTGTATCGGAAAAAATGAAAATATGAAAATATCTGAATGCATGTGAAACTAATTCCCCTTCAATCCACATCCCTTCTGAACTGTAACCTCTGTTATCATTCTACAAAAAGCATAACAAGAATTACATACCTAGTATGCAGGGACTAGTGCTTATATTAACAATGTGGAGTATTTTATAGGTACAATATGCTTGTCTAGTGTGTCTATATGTCCCATAATTACTTTATATTCCTTGTCCCTATTACATAGCTATGAAGTTGTACAGAGGGGTAATACTGGAAATTTTGCATTTGTTCAAATTTGTTCACTTCAGTTAAAGAAATTCCCACCCCAAAATTTTGTTTTCCTAACTTACTGTTTGAGGTGTACATGTTGGTAGAAGTAGTGTATATACAGTGCACACTGTTGTATGCCTGTATTAGCAGGTGGGCATGATCCTGCAGAGGTGAACAGAGAATGCAGGAGACCCAATATCCACACTAACACCTTCTTAAAAATACACATCTGGCTGAATAAGTACCCATGAGCAGATGGAGAACATTCGATGCACCCCAGTTTTGTTTAATCCCAAATGAACACAGTCTGTGTGCTGAGATTGCCCTGCACTGAAAAGCACAATGAAGTAAAGGGATGTTCAGGAGAATCTCTTCAAAAGCACACTCCTGACCCCAGCTAAAATGGAAGTGAAGCTGGGATTTTCAACCTGAGGTAGAGGATTAGTTGCCCCAAGGGTTGTATTCAGACACATGGAAAAAAAGTATTTCTCAACAGGATAGACTGCTGCATCATTCATTTGCTGAGCTAGAACAGAAGTTCTGTACTTTGAATTCTACAGCAGAGTCCAAGGTTTTAGCTAAAATGCTTTTAGGTCTTAATACAGTGCTGTAGTGCAAGACCCAGTGAAGTTTCCTTACACGCTATCTCTTCCAGCTCTATCCTGCCATTTGTAATAGGAAAGCTAACTATTCTACCCTGCAGCAGAAGCTTGGAGCCCTGGAAATAATGTTGTGCAAAGCTTCAGTAAATATGTTTTCTGCACACAGTTCCAGGCCAGGCACGGTGATGGGAGAGGACTTTCATTTTTCCTACTGTATGACTTTGTATATGGCCAGGTGGGCTATATGCTCTGCCTACTGGCTTTCACTGGGAATTAAAAGTCCATCTTTCTCATGTTTTTTGAGTTGAAAAGCTCATTTTCATTTCATTACTATAGCTCTCTAACCTCCTGATGACTCAGCCTTTCCTCCTGCAGTAAGAAATATCATGTGGACTCAGTCATTTTCACATATCCTTGTTCAGACTTCATCATAATTTATTATTAGCAGTATTAAGTCTCTCATACATAAGTCTTGAACAGCTTACCTATCAGTATGATGACTGACTGAGAAGCTGGGAAAGTATGTCAGTAATTTCTTTATCTCATCTGATTAATATCAAATATTACAACTATTGCAATTCATTCTCGGCACCCACATTTTTTCATTAGCAACATACCGCTCACATCTCTTTTCTTGCTACCTACTTTAATCAGAGAAGTGAGTCGCTAATCACCTATCTGCACATTGTAGTAGAAATGAGTGAAGTGATCACAGTTTGGGAACTGTTATATGTAAGTGATGCATAACATAATTATACTGGTAGAAATAAGACATTCCCAGACAAAAAAATCACTTGTGGTTACTCTGGATAAACCAAAAGTCAGGCAGTATGTCACAATCGTGTCAGAAACTTACTTTTTGTTGAATGAGTGTTTTATTTTTTAAACCCTAAATCTGATATAAATGGCACAATTTTAACCACATGCCTGATTTTAAAAAGAATTTTAGATTTGGATTCCTTTTAATATTTTTGGGCATGTATTTTTATTTTAGAACAGATTATTGCTCAAAGGGGATCCCATCTTCACTGCAGCACTGCAGGCTAGTCTTTTCTACATGGAATTACCTAACTGGGTCAGAATAAAACTATGAGTTCAGCAATCATAAAAGTTCACAAAGTTCAAAATTCAATCTGCAAACCAGTACAATTTTGACTTCAGTAGAAATTTAGGTTTGTGTCTATTATTTTGAGCATTATTTTGAGGTTGGTATGTTTTCAGACTGGGTTCTTCCTTTGGGCTGTATAGAATACCTGCACATACAATATGAAAGGCAGTCTACAGGGCCTTCCTGTTCCTCAGCAAGGTTATCTCTCAGCAAGATGTGAGCAAAAAGCTCCAGAGTCTTCCAAGTGCCCTACCTCTTAGGTGATGTGTTTCATTTCTTTCACCTCTACAGTGCACCCTGGGGGCACAGCCTCTCCTGCACTGGTTCGGTGGGTTGCAGCCTTAAGGCATATCTGCTCCACTCTGGGGAAACAGGTCATGGAAGAAACTTCTTGCCTTCTGGCAGTGTTCATTACACACTTCAAGACAGCCCTTTTGTCAGGACCTGGTGTATTCTGTATCTCTCCATAAATAGTGAAAAGGTAAAACATCTGTACCAGTAAAGCCTATCCATCTAGGTCTTAATTCATATTTTTGTCTTTTCTTGTGAGTTCTGGCTACTTCCAAAATTGCTTCTGGTTGGTGGGTAAGACCCTGCTGTAAATTTCTTTTCCCTGAGTTATGTAACATTTCCCTACTTCTTCTGTGATTTAATGATCACTTACCTCTGAACACAACAGCTCTAAATGGTGGCTAAAAGGCAAACCCCATAGATCTGCAAAAAATAAGCCAATAATATGCCTGAAACCAGAGAGACAGTTATTTTCCAGGTGATTAAACAGAGGTTCTTCACATCAAGGTCCTTTCCCAGTTAATTCCTTAATTTCCTGTTTGGTTTTCAGCAAATCTGAATTAAAATGAGATGACTCTACTTACATCTTCCATCACGGCTGTCTGTCAACTGTCTTGAAAGGTAGGCTATATGTTAATTGCTGCATTACTGATACATCCCAAATCATCTGTTTGGTAGAAATACTGAATATGCTACAGAGGTTGAGCTAAAGAAATCTAAATACACTTAGAGGCTGTCCACAACAAGGGTGAAGATTTTAAGTACAATGTAGTAACTTACCCACTTGTATCACTTGTAATTAATTTTTCTGTGCTGTTTTGTGTATAGGTGTGAACACTATGACTACAAATGTTTGCATTTGTTTTATTCTCTATGATTTTCAAAAATGTAGCCTGAAAAGCACACATGCAGCTTTGTTTCAGGCAGTTTTGCAGAGGAACTTTCTCTGGATTCTGGATAAAAATATCCCTATGGAAAGCAAGGAGGAAGCAGTCAGGTGGGCCTCAGGGACATGAACACCCAGCTCTTATCATAACAGCACATGGTCTGGGTGCCTCACTAAAGTCCCTTTGAAAAACTGAACTGTGGAATTAGATCAGAAAGAACTTTACTCAATGCTGTAATTCACTTCCTTGCCATGCAGGCGAGAAGACCCAATGGTATGTCTTAATCAGCATTAGCTGTGTGGCAGCAGGATCAGAGTCCCAGTCACGAGCCAGGCAGTAGCATCCCACTGTGCTGGGTCTTGGACAGACGTAGATGAAGAAGCTCATGGCTTTTCCACAGTTCGTGACTTACTTGGCAATAGATCTATTCCTGCTTTGCTTTGCTTTTCTTTTCTCAGGAAAACACTGTATCATACATTGTGGAAACATTAAGAATACTGTCTTGCCTGTGCTGTTTAGTAAATGATATAGTGCTTCTTGGTAGAATATAGATGTCAACATGAATATTGAAAAAGTCCAAGGGTGTCGTGAGTCCTTGTATGTAGGGGAGAGGTGGCATGCTATTAATGATCCTTTCTTCCACAAGCAAATTCCAGTCATGTTATATAAAGTTGGAACAGTAAAAATAGCCTTTCATTAAAAGCAGCCTTGTCTGCTCTACCTATGGCATACTAGACTTATTTAAATAACATTGTGAATTCTTGGGAAAAAAGGAACACAGAGATGCAGCTATTATTTCTGCTGCAGTGTGGAAAGGGCTTTGCTGCTGTGAATAATAACACCCATGTTGATGGGTAGACCTAAATTAAAAGTGAAAGAGGTTACTCATTCATTGCAAAAATCCATCTTAATGTGAAGATGAGGGAGTTTGGGGAGTCTTTTCATTTTATTTTTGCTTTTAGGTCTACTGTGCACTATTTGGGGACTTTTTAAATTCAGAAAACTGTTAATAATATGACAGATCAACAAAGTTTTAAACAATTTTACTTCCTTTTTGAATTCTCCTCTGCTAGGCAATTATAAACTCAGTGGGGGATTTTCCTTGGTGCAAAGTGCCATATGTGATGTCTTAAATTGTGACATTTTAGTTCATGTGGGGGTTTTTTTGCATATATTTTTTTTTCCATATATTGGTCAACATTGATCAATGTGCTCCTTGCAGTAACTTTTGAGGTCCTTGTATCTTTGGAATTAGGAAATATCCTTGATATTTGACATACTAGAATGCTAACCAGTGACAAGTATCAACTGCTGCAGGGACTTAGGGAGTATAAGCAGCATATCTGTAAGGGCAGGGCTGGCTGGTGAATGTGGGTCAGTGGAACAAAGTGCCCAAGTTGTTCTGTGTGCTTTGAATGGTTTCGTGGCTTCAGAGACAACTCCGGTAGTGATGCTCAGTGCACTCCTTGTGGCCCACATACAGTTCACTGAGTACTTCTTTGGACTTCCCCCAGTGCCCATTGCCGCAGGAATGGCCATGCTTAAAAAACATTTCTTACTTTGCTACTGTCAGGAGGTTTAAAAGCCACCCGCTGCCGTGTGGCCCCTACTTGCAAAGATGAACCTGTGTACTGAGCAACTGTGGCAGCTGTTCAATGAGGAACATAGCTGAAATGAAGATACAGTTATTTAACCCAGATTCTGCCTTCCTGCCTTTTGAGTGAAGGTGGCATATCCGTGACAGATCAAGAGTAAGATGTCTGAGGAACTGGTTATGATTTGGGCTTCTGTCATTATGTAGGAGGCTTTCTAGGTGGCAAAGTACTCAAGGCAGGGGCATATATGAACAACTTCTGAAGTCCTGTAGCCACAGAAACATGTGCTGTGCCTGAGGTAGCTGTCTGCCTAAATAAATTGATTATTTAAATCAAACACCCTGGTAGAGGAGCAAATGTAGAAAAAGATTTCCACTCTACCAATCAAAATGTAATAGTATGACTGACTGCAGATGTAAAGAGGGAGGGAGTGATTTAGCTCTGCTATAAGGTGTAAGTAAAGAGAAAAGAATTTTCTTCCATCTTGAATTATGTAGAAAGTAATTAAATGAAGCCAAGTTGCAGAATTGGCTGATTTGTGTGCCTGAACATATTATTCCAAACACAAAAATAATGGAGAATGGATCCTGAAATATCCTTGAAATCGGGCTCTACAAAAAGGCCTTTTTATTTACTTTTTCTTTCTCCCTTTGGAAAAAAGTAATTTTGGTCTCTGCTGTATGTAAATGCATATGTGTGTTCATTGGTTCTGATAGATTTACTTTGCTTTCATTGGTGTCATTTCCTGAGGAGGGCAATATGGATTTTGAACCTGTTTTGAACTTTGTATGTTGGTAATTTGTTCAAGAAAGTGAACTTATAAAAAGCTTTCATCTTTCATTATTATGGGTCCTTGAAGCCAGAAGTCTTCACAGCAGCATCCTGAGAGTGTCAGAAGGAATCTGTTCTTTAGTCCTTTCCCTGGATAAATAGCTGCGGCGTTCAAGAAAATGCAATCTGAAGTCTAGCTAAGGAAATGAAAAAGCAAACAAGTAGGAGCTTTAGTTTTGAGGAGGAAAGGTGCTTGGAACACCTCAGGATCTGCAACGAGAAAGAGAAATAAGGCTAATAAGTGGTAAGATTATGCATCAGCATGCAATTAAAAACCCCCCTGATATTCAATAAATGTAATCCTAACATGTCAAGAAGAACAAGTACTCTGGACTTAGTTGTAGCTGGGTTCAGGAATAGCACCTAAACTTTGAACTAGAAGGCCAATTAGCAATACCAAGCACATATAAATAAAAATCACATTTTTCTCTTAAGAAAAATTCCCCAGTGCCTTATTGCTGGAGGTGCTTTCTTTAGTCTTCCCACCTGCTTATTTTAGGTAGAACCAGGCCAGTATTTCTAATGGACAGAAACATTTCTTGGCATTCTTGGAGTATTATCTTTACATTTTTTATTCCTTACAGAAGAAAGTATGTGAAATATAATTTCCCCATACGAGGCAGCAATTCTGAAGCAGAGAAGGGACGAAACATTTCAGGAAGCTTGAAGTGACTGTGTGACAGGCAAAGCATTTAACATTTTCTGTAAATTCATGTTAAAACATTGGTGCGTAGTGAACAAGTTGGGGCAAAATAGAGTGCCTGCTGGGTTGAAAGTCAAAGATGCAGTGAGAGCACTGCAAGCTCACGTTAGCCAGGTATAACAGATATTATTGGTTGTGCTTTATCCTGCTTTTTCTTCATCCCGGCCCAATGTTTGTTAGAGGCCTCTGATGCCTCAAAGTTGGTCTATATGCAAAGTCAGAGAAGGACACAGTAGATTTAAAAGCTCTCCAGTAGCAAAGGGTTTCTGGACCACGATGAGAAATTCATTGTGATGGAATACTTTGGTGAGTTCAGACCTAGTGCAGCACCTTCTGGCTGGGGTCTTGTGAAATACTAAGACAGTTTTTTGTGCCCTGAGTGTGTCAGAGCAAATCTGTAAGCAAGACAGGAGCAGTGGGTATGTGCTATGGAATGCAACTGCAAGTGAAAAGAATATATCTTTGTAATTCTGCCATTTGCTGTGATTTTGCATGTGTCATGAATGACTCTCACTGGCCTACATAGTTTTCTTCTCTGTACACTAGCACACAAGTCCAGGATTACCCAGCTGCCCAGACAGACAGGGTATTGCTTCTATTGGGTCACAGCCACACTAGCAGCAGATCTCAGATCTGAAAACAAACCTTGGCTGCTTCTTGGGAATACCAAGAAGAAAAATTTTGATTTTTTTTTCTGGGCTAAAATAATTTCCATCAAATTGATATAAATCCATTTGCACCTACCTTATAGATATGCATTTGACCATTTGTTTTTTTGAAATATTGAGAGTGAATTTTTGCCAGTGAATGATCTGTGAGAGTACTTTGACATTCCATGAAAGTGTCATAACTATTATTCAGTAAGAGGCTTGGTAATTGCTTAAGCACTAAAGGCCACAATAGATCAAATGCTGAATTTCTTCTGTAATTCTGGACTGATTGACTAGATAAATTGTGTGGTACTGTTTCTACTCCAGGATTAGATGTCTTCCAGATCCACAGACAGTTTTATCAAAAATGGAATCAACGTTTCTGCCCTAAATGGTCATAAAAAAAAGTGATGGCAGGGATATGCAAAATATTTTTTCTTCTCATAGCCGTTCCTTGAATAAAATGTTGTTTGCAAATTAAACTGTAGAATTGTTTGGGAGTTTTAATACAAAGGCAAGTAGTTCCAGTAACTTTAAAAAGACAGGAAGGGATCAAAAAGTGAGTTATGGCTTTCACCTTTAAAAGATTACATAGAAACCTGTGTTTCTGTAGCTAGAGGTGTTTATTTCTGTGGTGTGTGAGCTTTAGCTGACAAATGGGGGACATGCATGTGAATGTCTACAGAGCCATCGATTGTGACACCATTGCAGACAAAATAATCCAGTGACAGCTAGGTATCTGAAAACAAGAGTCTCAAAGATGAAGCTTTGATACCAGTGACAGAAGGATGTCAATGGATTCTAAGTATTCCCACAAGACTTGTCAGATGTGCCACATTAAAATTAAAATTTAGTGAATGAGGATAAAACTTTAATGTAGCTTCAATGCCCTGACCTACATAACATTGTTAATTTTTGATTTATAACTGGGTAGAGAATTTTAATCTACATTAAAAAGAGAATTTTTTTCCATTTCTGTGAAAATACGCATCTTCTTTAGAGAGTCTTAGACCAAACTCATAATGTGACACAGTGGCACCAAACCTGTTCTACTTCAGCAGCGAGTTCAAGATTTGACATATGCTCTGGACTCTGCCCATGCAAAACTTGGTTGTTTGCTCTCTTTCTCTCTGGACAAAACTGAATTTGAATATATGCAGTTTCAGATGCCTAAAACCCACTATGATATTTGCTCTTAAATGGAATTCTTTCTTGCTTGTATGAAGACTCAATTTTTCCTCAAGCTCTTGCCTCTCTTCTGTCATTGCCTGTTGTCTCCTACAGGATCACCTTGCCAGAAGGCTCAGTTACATACAGATGTGCCCTGACCTATTTATGTCTGCCCGTTGCATACCGAGCCTTACACGGGTTTTGCAAAATCCCACATCCCTCAGTTTAATCAAAGGGATTCCATTATAACAGGGTCTAACTCCACACCGAGAGTGAGGTTGCTCTCCTTTACACCGGCTAGCAGCAGAGCCGTGCCTGCTGTTGCAGACGATGTGCAAAGCCACGGGCACCGTGTCCGGAGGTGAGCGCTGCTGTCCCCTGTGCCAGGCTGCTGCCGGGACTCAGGTGCTGCCCAGCGCACCTGGAGCGCCCCAGGGGCCGTGGAGCTCTTCGGGAACACGGGATAGACAGGCTGCAGGACGGGGTGAAAGGAATGGGACAGCTAGTGTTGCATTGCCCTCTAGTGACAGCCTGCCTGATTAGCTTGTTTCCACCTCACCTTTCCAAGTGGTCCCAGATGTTACCTCCACTGGATTTGTAGACATCCAGGCAGGGGTAGCACAGCACTGCGGAGTAATGATGTGCCTCTGAGAGTGGACTCCAAGAGTCCCTAAACTGAGGTTTGGTTGTGTAGAGCCACCGGGAAAAACTCAGACCCGTTGTAAGTTTCATGCTATTGGTTTTCAGACCAAAGAAACATCGATTTCCTACCTGCCAACATCACACATTCAGTCTGCCAGGAAGAAGGGGATTTGCCTCCTCTGCGCCATCCTGTGATTAATACATATCTTTGAAAGCAAAAATGAGCTTTAAGTAAAGCCCATCCAACTGGAGTTACAACTCTCTTCTCATCTGCAGAATAGTAGATAAGAAAATATTCTCAGATTTTGGTGGGATGGTCAATAACAACCTTTTTTTTTGCTTTTTGCTAATTAAAAGTAAGGAAGTTGTATCTGACATCAGTAGTGATTCACAAACATCTAGTAGCAAGAAGGGATTTATAACTTCACATAGGGAGGAAAAACTGGCCATCAAGCCAAGGTTTTTACAAAATCAGTGAGGTTATGTTTAAAAAAATTACCTTATTTTTTGCTTACATTCATGATGTCTTTGAATTGTGGATATTCTTGGCAGCTTCTTAAGCTATATGGTATAATTCCAGACAATTAGAGAGTAGGTCAAAGGAAAGAGATTGATTTTATGGTGATTTTTTGAAGGTTATATATCTATTTTTGTTCCATACTGGCACAAAGTCACAGCCTTATAATTCTCTTATGTGAAAATGTTTGACTCTAAATGTCAGTTTTCAAATTGAGAAAGGAAGTGTTTTGATTCCTTTTTCTCTGCCTTGTTTTCCTTTTGAAATTGGCATGGACCCTCTTTAAAATGTCATTGAAATGAATGCTTCTCTGCATAACATTTTAGATTTACCAAAAAATAGTCTGATTGACTTTAATCTACATGGCTATTTCTCTGTTCAAAAATCCTGTTAAAGAAAATGTTCATTTCGTAATTACTGTTTACATTTTCTGATTTATGACTAGGTTCTTTCTCTCATTCCAGATTTGTTTCTGAAGTTTCAAAAATTGAGTCCTCCATGCTTTAGGAGAATACAAAAACAATTAAATCATAGTTCCATTGCAGTCAGTGGCAAATTAATGCTTCATTGGTTCACAGATTTCAGCTGTAATGGTATCCCAAAGGGCATTCAATCTTCTGTCCATTATTTGTATTTGAATGATGTTGTCCTGAACTCATCCTGCAGATTATTTTACTTTACCTTCTCTTATGGCATAGGAGCTCAATAAGACCTTGTTTCTTTCTTAGTAATGAACTACTTCCCAGTGTGCCAGGATGAAACTTCTTTCAGACAAACCACCTGGGGGAGAAGCCTCTATGTAAGAGTTAAAATTTTGATTTCTGCATCCTTGCAGTACCATTTACTGAAAGAGGAGCTTTTTGAGATACTCTGCTTATGACTGAGATGGAAAGGAGTGAGTGTGACAAAATCAAAATAAGGAAGAATGCAGCTGCACAAAAAAGAAGAGCATAATACCCATGTGCCCGCTCTGCCTTTCACTTCTGCCTTTGCCTGCCCTTTCTAGTTGCACTGATTGCAGAAAATACTCCTCTGAGCATGTGGAGGTGATGCTTAATTGTTTCCAGCTGAAGTTATGGGAAACCATGTGGTTTTATGTTTTAATTATGAAGACACAGAAATTTAAAGGTGTTTCTATTCCTTATGTATTTCTGCTTGGCTATTATTTTCCTAACTTTAAAATAATACATTTAATTGGATGAAATCATTACTCTGTCCAGATGTGCATGTGCATAATTTTATGTGTCTGTGATACTCTAAAAAGTTCCCAAGGCTGGGAAAATTCTCCTAGCACAAGAGTGTTTTCAGTAGGCTTTAGTTTTTCTGTAGAAGACTGTTGGGACACTGATATCATTTAGCCTGTGTTCACATTTAGCTCCATCTGAAGTGCTGTTTTAAAGGACTGGCATTATCTTTCCAATAATTTCTTGATTCTTGCTCTTTACCTGCATGCTATGGGTCTCCATTGACAGTACTGAAAAACAGTCAACCTCTTTTCCTAGTATATAGCTCAACACTACTGCTTATTTATTTTTTTTCTCTTTTTTTTTTTTTTGTGGTTAAATTCTTCTTCTAACATGTAAGGCTTAAGCTTTGTAAAGTCAAAATCAGAAAGAGGAACAGGTTGCCACACATATGGTGACTGTGGGTATTGCCATGTCACTGATGGGCATGTATAGTACATTTGAATCAGACCATCCCCTTTGCAACACTCAGAGGAAAGAGGCCAGTGTCTGAAAACCAGGGATGCCCATCCAGCAGCACTGCAGTTCATAAAGGCTCAGAGAGTTGGGGTTGTTCAGTCTGGAGAAGAGAAGGCTCTGGGGGCAAGGGGGATTGGTTTTAAACTGAAAGAGGGTAGATTTAGATTGGATATTAGGAACGAATTCTTTACTGTGAGGGTGGTGAGGCACAGGAATGGGTTGTCCAGAGAAGTGTCCCATCCCTGGCAATGTTCAAGGCCAGACTGGATAGGGTCCTTAAGCAGGCTGGTCTAGTGAAAGCTGTCCCTGCCAGATTGGAACTAGGTGATCTTTAAGGTGCCTTTCAACCCAAAACATTTAATGATTCTATGGTAAAGCGTGCTCACCTTGTACTGGTGAGTAGGAAACATATGCTGAGGCCGACTGACTTTCTTTTCGTTATAAGAAGCAGCAGGTAGTTTAAAGCTAACTCGGATTTGCTCACGATGCAGTAAAAAACCTAGTGACTGAAAAGGAGCCATACCCCTGGTGAGATTCTGGTCATAAAGGTGGAAAAAATGCATGAGGAAGTGAAATTCTAGTGCCTATACAATATAGGTTATTAAACTATAAGTTAACACTTGCCCTGCACAAGTTGTTGGAGCTATTTTCTTATTAAATCTTCTGTGTGCAGTAAACAGTCAAATCCTTATTCTGATTTTCTTTGGTCCTTATTGAGGCCTTTAAAGCTTTGTATGAATCTAAGGGTGGAGTAAGCTAAGTCTCAGTTCTTTCTGTTTCCAACCAAGCACTTCTTTTTTTCTCCATCAGCACAAAACCTCAGCTTATTAGGAAGGTCTCTCTTTCAGCAGTGTCTGAATGTACAAATTTTCGCACAGTCACAGCTGGAGTGGCTTAGAGTGGAGACAGGTCATGCTGGGATCTTTCACTTTGGCACCAATTAAATTCGTGTGTGAAAGCAGAGGAGGAAGTATGAGTTTGCGTTTTAAAGTCAATAGAAGGTTCAGAGCACAGAGCAACTTGTCTTTTCGTATGCTGTTCTTTGTAGATACAATATTGTTAAGAAGTGAAACTGATGCCTAGCCCTAGGGCTTAGTTGCCTGTCTTTACTGTCAAGTCTGTCCGACTAGGAGAAAAACATCTAAAAATAAGGCCCAAGAATGCTTTGAAGAATGTGCTATTAGGGTAAGCTGTGACAAGTCTTTGTAATGATCCAACTGGAACATCTTAATATGTGATATTTTAAAACAGTAAAATTATCTTCATGGGCTTTTTAAACCTCGCTGCTTAAGGTAATACTGAACTTCAGTGAGCCTTGGCATAATGACCCTTGAGACTTCCCCAAAAAATGGTAGAAATGCAAAGGTACAGAAATACTAATGAGTTTGTGGTTAACTTGCTCAAAAATTCAGTGATTCAGGACATATGCTTTCTTAGGGCTTTTGTCGCATGTCCTGAAACTTTAATTATAGAACAGCTAATCTGTTAAATTTTTTACTTGGCGTTAATAGATGCTGGAGCCTGGTTTATCATTTCCCTTCTTTTTGCCCACGAACACAGGCAAAATTTGCTTGCTTTAGCTGTGGTTATGCTTTGAATTCTTAGGTTAATTCCAAACCTCAAGAAAAGTTGATAATTTAGCTGAAGTCCAAAGTCATCAAGTCACATCTAAAATAAAAACTTAAGAATTTTTTGCATGATTGATTGACTATTTGCAATACTGTACTAGATCATGATAGTTACCACTTAATTTTCTGCAGTGACATGGAAAACTGCGATTTTTAAACAGTTTTGCTACCAGGTTAGCAACTAGTTTCAGATAAAGATAAGAAATCTGACTGTTTATCTGAATGTTTCACAGAAATTGGCTTAGTTTGCTCTTTATAGGTAGAAAATGTTGCTTCAAGAGCAAGTACAGGCAGTGCAATATATAGTCAAGTGACATTTTGACTGGATTAGGTTTTGGTTAATTCAGACTTTTTCTATCACAGAGTATGAATGTGAAATGTGAGCTCACGTGTGATATTTACACCTCCTGAAGTTAAAATAGTGGATATTTGCTCTGGAAGTATTTGCTCTCAGTGGAGCATTGACAGAACAATGTATGGCTCATTTGATCAATCATAGCCAATATAGCTAAAACGATAGATATTGAGCACTTTATAGAATAGCCTGTGATGCATCTGGAGATAATATCCTAAGTAATTGTTTGGATAATTGTGTCGTGTAATTGTTTTGGATAATTGTCTGAGTAATGAACATATTTAGAGAAACTGTGGTTTTCTCTTACTGTATAATGAACATAAAAGTTACCAATTAATATGATAATCTATTGGTTTTGGTCAGTGAGTAATTTATTTTAAATTGCAGTGGAGGAAAAGAGTGCTAATTCTCTTCTTGAATTAAACTGCTGTAGCAAATATTGTGCACAAGCACTCACATTTGAACCATGCTGCCCTGGTTTCTGTTTTCTTTACCTTTAATTTTCTGTGGAGGAGTTTAAAGCAAATGGACAGTTGTGCTTATCGTTAACTGGCAGTGTGATCTCTGCAGTCATGTCAGCTTTAAAGAGGTATGAGCTCAGCAGAGGTCCAGACTTTGTGCTTTGTCTCTCCTTTGTGTGAGGATTTTGATTTTGCTGTAATTGTTTTGGAATTAGATTGTGCTGTGGAATGAGTCATCTCCACAGACCATAGACCATGGGTGTCTTTGCAGTTTCTTTCTCAAATAATAGCTGCACTGTTTGCCTTTTTTAGTTTGTATTGATTATTGCTGTGGGGTGACAAGAGGTAAAGTAGCAGTGTGGTGGTACTGCCAGTTATCTTGGAGGAGCTGAGGAGGAAGGAAAGCTAGAAGCCCCTGTTCTCAGATGTACACCGAGATCCACCCAAAACTCTTCTAAATCAAGTTTACTGAGTTAAAATCAAAGTCAGTGAAAGCTCAGTTGCGTAAAGATAAACGCTTGAAAAATTCATACGGATCACTTTGAAAAAGCCTTCAAAATTTAGTCTAAAACCTCATGCTGCCAGGTATAAAAATGAATGTACAAGAAGTATGAAGGAAAGTAGCTGGGAAACTGTTCTGGGTTTGCACAGCTTTACAAACATGATATCTATCTAATTCTCCAATTTATTGGCAGTGGGGAGACTTCTCTGTAGTGGTTCAGCTGCAGCGGATTAGTTTTCTGGCATTACAAAGCCTGCTGATGGGTGGTCTGCACCAGTCAACACCACTTGGTTCACTTGAAATAAAAGATTACAGTCTGAATCACTTGTTCACAAGAATTTTTTCTGAGGCTCTCCAAGCTATATGCTTGTACAGGAGACAGGTGAGCAGCAAGGACATGAGTGCAAGAGAGGGAGACGCTCTCCTCTCAGGGAGGTGTAAGGGCAAGGCCCATTGAGCTGGAGGTGTGTTCACTGCCTCCCGCCTCTGTGTAACACTGAATAGAAAACCCTGCCCTGCTCTCACAAGCTGCCTGGGCCTGACATCCCTTTGTTGTGTGTTGCCCTCCATCAGCAGAAGCTTCTGGTGCGGTGACAGCTGGTGGCTCATGGAAATATCTGTCTTGGAGTGCAATGAACAGAATACGTCCTGCCTTGGCTCTGGAGGATGGGAGCAAATCTGCTGCCTCCCCCCCAAGGGATGGTACCTGCCTGTCTCAAAAGTGACTGGAGCTGAAAGAAGGTAGCACCTTATGGATGCTACCTCCTGCATGGAACATGCTGTTTGACGAGCACAGTGCTGTGTTTTGTCACCTTACAGTGTCACTGAGGCCCTTTATTGCTGTGTGGCACAGGGGTATACCAGCTTGCAGTCACAACATGAGTTAGCTGGGTGTACACTAGATTTGGCATATTTGGATGATAACTCTTCCCTGGATTAGTTCAATAAATAAGAAAAGGCAATTTTATGGCACTGTGTATGCTGAAGCATTAAGTACAACCATTTTTCCAGTAATATGAGTAACTAAATTACTATTGCCACATATTTATTTACTGTTCTTTATGCTCTCTGAACAGCTAAGGTTTTCCAGAAGAAAAGGGTTTAACAGAGAAGGTAATCTAAGCACTGAGAGAAATAATTATATTCTTCTGCATTACTGCTAAGCTAAGCAGGTTTTAATTGTATTTGATTCTTTTAAATTTGCAATGTATTGAGAGTATTAATTCCTTCTTTTTATAGGTATATATTTGTATGTAGGTATTTTTATATCCACTGAGTAGAAGTTTAGTTGCTAAACAAGCTAAAATCAACCTGTGAATTCATGGAAGTTTAATACAGTTACAATTTAATTCAGTTAATATGCGCTGAGTCCCTTGTGCTTTGATCCCTGCTGGCATCATCTATTTCTAATAGTATGGCAGTTGACTGAGCTATTGATGAATGATGAGCACAGTGGGACATCTGAGGATTTATATATAAAATCCCTACTCTAGTTTCTGTCTCAGTTCTTAACAGGGTTGTTACACATCTCAGAAATGGAATACAATTGTGAACTGATGGGGCCTATTAATGCTCAATCCTCAGAAAAGAGTTGTGGAAACAAAACTACCAGAATGGAAACCAAGAGAGCAAAGTACCAAAAAGCTTTCTAGGGCATATTTTAAAGGAAAATGTGAGAATCCAGGGATGTGAAGGAGGAAAGCTGAGAGAAAGGAAATCTGTGCATGTAATGCCTATTTACAAATATCTAGGATTCACATAATGTTACCATGGAACTGTAACTGAAGTACACTACCCTCTGTAATATTGCTTTGGACAATGCTAAAAGGTACCAGGGAAGACATAAAACTATTGGATGAAAGGACTGAGGACCAGTGTTCTGGCCTTTATTCTGAGAGCAGAGGTATCCTCATGAGCAACTGCACCTCCACACCCAGGTATCTCAGAATCATGCAGTCATAGTCACTGGGCTTCTGAGAGGGCTTCAGAACCCAACTGGAGGAAGCCAGGTGGGCTTTTCCAGAGCTTCTTTTACTTCAGAAGATCTGCAGTTATGCAAGGCGGAGTCTAAACTAACTTATTTGAATTCCAGTTCAATGTTGTGGATAATGAGAAATAGCCTTTCCACTTGACTGCTGTTTCAGAGGGAGCCAATGTCTCTGGAAATGCTACAGTGACTGCTGAAAGCTGGTGGTTACCAAGAATTCTGAGAGGCTTTGAAAAAAGTGGCTTTCTTCAAGTTCCAAGGAACTGGTACTGAACTGCCAAAGATATCAGCTCCCTTCTTTTCTTTTCCCACGAAAAAGACAAATCATATGCTTGACCCTTCCCCTCCTTCTAAAAAGTACATGAAAAAATAATTGGATTGACAGTGTGGTATTCCTTCCTTCCTGTGCTGATAGGATAATACAAAACCCTCAGAAGCATTCTGATAACATTCAGTAAAGCTAATTTAATAGTAATTGAATTCTTGAAAGTTCTCATTAGGATGCTAAAAGCAAGCATCTGTGTAATGTGAGTATGGTCAGCATCACAGTGGAGCATGGGGAACTGATGTTGAAGCTGCCTGTTCTTCATGCAAACAAGATGACTTATTTTGCTTCTTAGTGACTTAATGCAAATACATTTGGAAGGGTTACACTGGGGAAAGAAGAGGGAGAGAGAAAAAATGTTCACGTTGTTTTCTTTGCCAGAAGCCTATTGGTGTATGTGCAGCTGTATATATTCTCATCATATTCTAGGCCTGATCAAAAGGTATTGTACTCCCTCTAGCTTAGTTTCAGCCACTTTTTTGTTGTGCTGCTGGTATTGTTCCAGTTCATCATATGCTTAGATGACTCAGAGTGCATGCATTGTGGTATTTAACATAATATGTTTTCCTCTTTTTAAAGTAGTCTGTGGAGTATGGTGTGAAATACAATTCACAATTAGCATTTCAGCACTATTAAATCCAGCTTGAAGTGTGTTGATGGAAACAGCAATCTGTTTTATTATTCAGATTTCCCTAAACAAAGGAAGTGTATCAATAGCTAATAGTGTATATTATGCAAAATTAACTGGTGCCTTTCAAATGCAATAATATTTAGGGATTGTTCTTTCATAAGCCACTAGCAGTCAAAGAACCCAGTCTCACCTCTTCAACAGTATTACATTACAGTAGGTTTGATATGCTTTTGGTTTATCCCCATCACTTCTGTTGGAGATGATTGCTCATAACCTACAAAATACAAAAAACTTCCCAAAGCCCTTTTCTCAATCTAAACTTTAAGTATTTCTTCAGATTCATAGAGAACATCTTTTCTTTTGTGCCTTGCAAGCATTCTTCCCCAGATAAAACAAATCGAATAATTTTTTATTTTTTTTCAGAGATCAAATATCTTCCACTTTGTTCAGCATTCCCCTCTGGGTTCTCTCTTGATTGTCTACGTCTTTCTTGAAAGGTGATACCCAACACTGGACACAAAAGACCTGCTGAGACTCCAGGGCTGGTGAGGAAAGTAGCAAAGAGGATTATTTTGTACCTCTTAAAGTTTATACTCCTGTTTGTTTAAGGAATATAAGCTCATAGTACAAAAAGCATGAATTTCCATAGCAGTAGATCAGTGCTGAGTCATTTTCTGTTTGCATCCTCCGGATCCTTTCCAGCATGACTGCTGCCATGGGTAGTTGTTTCTCATGTTCTATTTGTGTACACTTTTCTAGAGATACACTTAATGAATTGCATTTTTCCAGACCATTTCTCCAGTTTGTCAAGAACATTTTGCATTTAATGTCTCCAAGTATTTGCAGTCCTGCACATCCTCTTGTCACCTAACAAAGTATGACCTCTGTTATGCTTGTGTTATCAAGAAAATGTTGAGTGTACAAGGCCCCATTATTACTGACCAGTAAGTAATCCTACTAGGAATCTAATTCACTTCCTGAGTCTGAGACCTTTCTGAACCAAAGTGGAGAGAGAAGATTCACTTTTGATCCTAACTAAAGAAATAATGTAATTGCATGCAAGGAAAATTGTAATACAGGAAAGGAGATAAGAAAAAACTGGAAATTATTGTCTAAGTGGTAAGATGCAGTTTTGCTTTCCAGTAGTTTTAGCAGCTAAATAGTTTGTGACCATCCTCTGTCTTTTCTTCATTTGCTTTGAATTTTGTCCTTATAATTACTTCTGACTATAATGTTGTACGTTTCATATGAAGCAGTTCAGAAGAAACTGACAGACTTAGAGATTCCAAAACCAGCAAAATTTATTTCCTGGCTCTAATTTTGAACTAATAATTGACAAGTCCTGAATAGGGTCGGTGATCCTTCAAATCATAGAATCATAGAATTGTTCCAATCCCCTGCCATGGACACCTTCCACCAAACCAGGTTGCTCAGGGCCTCATCCAACCTGTCCTTGAACATTTCCAGGGAAGGGGCATCCACAACTTCTCTGAGCAACCTGTTCCAGCGCTTCACCAACCTCACAGTGAAGAATTTTTTTTCTAATCTCTAACTTTAACGTGCCCTCTTTCAGTTTGAAGCCATTCTCCCTTGTCCTATCACTGCATGTCTGTGTTAAAAAGTCCTTCCCCATGTCTCTTTTAGTCCCTTTCAATACCGAAAGGCTGCTGTAAGGTCTCTCTGGAGCCTTCTCTTCTCTAGGTTGAACAGGCCAAATCCCTTAGCCTGTTGTCTGATCTCTGTTTTGGCCTCCTCTGGACTCAGTCCATCAGGTCCAGTACTTCTTTGTTGGAGGCCCCAGAAGCGGACACTGCAGGTGAGGTCTCACAAGAACAGACCAGAAAATCCCTACCCTCAACCTGCTTACCATTCTGCTTTTTGATGCAGCCCAGGACATATCTGCCCTTCTGGTCTGTGAGCTCACATTGCCAGCTCATATCCAGCTTCTCATCTACCAACACGCCCAAGTCCTCCTCTGGGCTGCTCTCAATCCATTGTCTGCCCAGCTTGTATTAGTGCTTGAAATTGTCCTGACCCACATGCAGGACTTTGCACTTGGCCTTACTGAACTTCATGACATTCACATGGGTCCACCTGTAAAGCCTCTCAGGGTGCCTCTGGATGGCATCCCTTCCCTCCAGGATCTTGACCATACCACACAGCCTGGGATTGTTTGCAGTCTTGCTGAGGTCACATTCAATCCCACTGTCCATGTCACCAACAGGTGTTAAACAGTGTTGGTCCCAACCCTGACCCCTGAAGAACAATACTCATCACTTAGATATTGAGCTATTGACTGCAACTCATTGAATCTCACCATTTAGCAGAATTCCTATCTGCCAAATGGTCCATGATCATAAGGGGTTTTGTAGACTGAGAACCTGGGTTTCTGCAAAGTATTTTTTGATGTCCTGCAGTCAGGTAAATGCAACAACAGAGTTAATTATGTGATTGACTTGGAATCTGAATTCAGTAGAAAGACAACACAAGATATGAGTTACCAGAATTAGTATGACAATTAAAACCCTATAATAACTCAAACATAAAGTATCGAAAGCAGGTACCACAGCCTTGAAGCATAGAAAAGATGAAATGGCTCAGAAAACAGATTTAAAAAAAAAAAAATCATGTCATTGAAGAACCGGATATAGTAAGTAGTATATGAAGAAAGAAGGAATGTTCTTTATCTACATTGTGTGACACAGACTAAAATGTGCTGCAGTTCAGAGCATCTGTGAGGTATATAGGCTCTGTACTCTTCTCCTACTTAATTTTGGTTTAGATTCAATCACTTTGGAGGATTCTTGAAGTGTGTTTAATGCATTATGGATGTTTTCCTCATTATGGATAAAGACTGTGTTTAGCACCCTGTGGATTAAGGAACCTCCAAGGATCTGGCCATGGAGAGGATTTGCCCTTTCTGTTTGATAATTGTATAGTTTGAAACAATGAGAGGCATATACAGACTCTAAGTTTAAAAAAATTGTTTGTTGTTAGTCGTAAATAATATCAGTTTACTAGTAGCATAAATAGGATGAGACCGTTCTGTAGGTCTCAAAAATAGAAATATATCAATGAATCCAAAGGCAAACAACCAGCAAACTTGTGTAACTGTTGCAGTCACCTTGCCATTTCACCCTTATTATGTTTCTGGTAGTGTCCTGTGAAGCTTTTCTTCCTTGTCCCTGCCCTGCAGAGTCAGATATTCTTTTGCGTAGGATCTCTTTGATGTATTCTGAGCCTTCAAAATATCAGGTGCTTTAGTCCATGCTAATGATTTGGCCTCCATCTGTCAGTGTGGAGAGAGCACAGCACCTCTGCAGAGGAATTTTAGGGCACCTAAAGTGAATGAATTGCTGCCTTGGAGCTGTATTTGGCTTTCCCATCCTCTTCTCCAGGTTAGAAGACACTGAGTGCACACCTCTGATCTCCACCTCACTCTGCATGCTGTTCATCTTTCCCTGCTTAGTAGCTCTCAGCATTCATGTTAGCTGATTCTGAGATTCAAAGCCTTTTTGCTTTTAAAGCCTGCTAAATGATTGTGATAGCCTCGTGCTGAAGAACGGGGAGGGCAGGGGAAACAAAGCAATTATACTCCTCATAGTGTGGAAAGTTTTGCACATCTGAAAATATATGTATATATAGGAACAGAGTAGTAAACAATGTATATAAAGCAAGAGTAAAAAGACTAAATAATAAAATGTACTCCCTCAGCTCTGAGGCTGCATTTCATTTGTGGCATTAATTTTCCAGAATTATCTGAGCTGATACTTACACTGTCATTTGCAAAACGGCTTTGCTATTACAGTAATTTCAGTGGAGAGAGACATTAGTCTGTCTCATAATCTGCATACTCTGTATGTGTGAGCATTACAGAGCACAGTGGTGAATAGGAGAGCTATTATGTATTATTTCTGATATAAATCAAGTGAAAATTAAAACCTGAGTTAAGAGTGTTTCTTTGCCTGAGAACTCCAGGTCTCTGGGGCTGAGTGGCTCCAGTTATGTTTTCTTGTGCTGGAAGTTGGCTTGGAAAAACCTTGTCTCCCAGCTTAACATTTTTTTGCCTCCTAAAGGAGGCATCCTACTAACCAGTAGGCATGAAGCATGTTTTTTATCCATCCTCTAAAGCAGTGAGGTTGTCAGGGTTTGTCCCACAGTGGATAAAGAAAACCTTGCTTGTAGTGAATCCTTTGGAGTGAACTCCTTTGCCCCCTTCACTCCTGCAGAACCCCCCAGTCCATTCTCCTCAGCTGCCTCCCCAGTGATCTCCTCTGTCATGATACTGAACAGCTCTGACTGTCAGCTCTGACTTCTCAAAGCAGCATTTTATGACAGTCTGCAGTACAACCATTTCCTTTGTTTCACTGGAGTGAGATTTTTAATATTGAGTAGCTAAATGCGCATAATACAGGACATAATAAATATCCTAATTTTGAGATTAATCAGCTTCATCACTCATATTTTTTGGACTTATTCTTAGTGTTTGGACTAATTCTGCATGTATGAATAAAGGCTAAGTGCATGGCCTTTATTGTTTGAGTCATTGCTTGTTTTAATCCCTTGCTAAAAGGGATTTTTTCCCGTTTTTGCTGGTTGATACAAAACTAAGCGAATCTAGGAACTCTGCAGAATTTTAGTTCCCCAAATTGATTTCTGAATAAAGACTTGCCTGCAAGATATAAAATACCTTGACTGTTTTTTCTTCCTATTTTGGCTGGTTTGTAATGAGTACACTTAAAGACTTGGTGCATACTCTGACTTTTTCCATCCCCTTATATATTGCTGCAATAACTTCTGACTAAGAGCATCAGTTTTGTTCACCTTATAGCATATTTGTGTGAATGTTCCTTCAGTGCTTCCACTTCTTGATGACTTCTTAAGTGCATTCATTGCCTTCCCCTTTCTGTATCTGATGTCCTTGACATTTAATGCTCTTCATTCTGTAATGTTATCTGCTTAGTGGGTGTTCAATGTACACAGCGTACAGGACACACAGTTTGCACCTAATTTCTGTCTTGTCTCTAGTATCTACACTTTTAACAGTCTGTCAGCTCCAACAAGTTGTTTTTCACTGAAGTTGATTTTGGTTTGATTTGGTTCTGATGAAATTCCCAACCCTCCAAAATTTGTACTGTGGACTGATAACACAAGTACATTATTTTCTCAGCTGTGGAATTAAAGACTGGAGAGATTTCTGAAATAGAAGTTTCAAAAAAGCATTTGTATTTATAAATAGTAAAATTTTGTGTAAAACATGATTTTCAGTAAAATCTAATTAACAAAAAATTATGAAAATCTCATTTTCAGTCTTACCCATAATGAAATGCTATGGTTTCTCATTTAAAAAAAGCTTCTTATTTTCACAACCTGTAGTCTGAACTTAAATTAGAATCTTAACACAAATATTCATTTTTTTTTGAAGTGGAGCATATTGCTTTATCCAATTATTTTTGCTTTATTAAATTCCCTTGCAAATAAAATTCAGCTTTTCCTTTTGTCCCTATCATAATGAAAACAAATCTGGTCTTTTCCAGTAGAACAGAAAGTCTGTGTTCAGATCAGCACACACTGACTTTATTTACTTAGCATTGTAGGTTAATTTTATCTGTCATGCTGTGTCGAGTAGATTCAACATAAAAATGGTGACTGTTTCTGGATATATATATGTCAGCATTTGCAAAGAGGGAGAGAGCCATAGCTGTAGTCTTTTCTGGGCTAGTACCTCCTGACCTTGTGCCTCAAGTGTATTGAAAATTACTTTTCTGATTTTTTTTCTGCTCATTATGTTCAATGTACTGCTTCTTTTATTTCTATTTTCAGAGTTTACATAGATGCATGAAAGACTTTATTCAGCTTTCTGTTATTTTTCTGTAATGGAAAGCAATTTCTAAGCAATTGCACCAAATTTCCATTTAGATTATTAATGATCTCCTTGGTGAAAAAGAAATTACAATGGAAGGAGATACGTGATGAGAACCAGAGATAGTAATGTGCAGCTTGACAAAGAACACTGGTTTTTGGAGATGCAGTTAAAAATTGTAGTATTTGGAAGGTCTGAAAATGGAAGAAAAAAGGAGATCTATTTAGTGCAGTAGATGAATGTGTCTCCTGTTCATATTAATTAAAGGCCTGGCCCACTTTTATAAGCCTATGTCTTGCAGCAGGGGGCATCCAGCCGTGACATTATGAGAGATGTTGTGACACATCAAAAATAAACTGGGGCTCTTAGTGATGTATTGCCTTGTGTTTGTCTTCACAGTCTCCTGCTTTTCAGTTTTACATATTCACTTGAAATTTAGATCTTCATTTTTATGTAAGTCTTCCTTGTAATAAAGGATTCATGACTTTCAGTGGAAAACAGGAATCTAGTTCTGGCCAAAATAAAGCTGACATCAAACCCACTCTCTCTCTTTGCTTTTGGAGTTTACTTGTAATACTAGGAAGTCAGATATCAGTCATTGCAATGAATGCAGATGACGAGGAATCTAATAGAGGAAAATTTTAAGCCCTTCATTGGAAAAACATAAACCTAGCTTTGAGAAAGGATTAAGAAAACTGCCCTTGAAGGAACAATCCAGTATGGGAAGCTCTGAACTAAAAGGCACATAAAAGCTTTTGTTTTCATTGCTACTTACCAAGATTGTTACTGTTTTACACATCAGGAGCCTAGTGCTGCTGTTCAAATCATTGCACCAGACCCTGCACCTCCACACTCTGGGTGCCATTATGAATCCCCTGTTCCACATGTTTTATTGAAAATGTCTTGCACATTTTTATGAGAATCAACAGTTCAGTGGAACACAAGTTTTAGTTTTTTGGGGATTTGCCATAGCTAGGCAAATTGAAAACCCTCATTCTATGATTCTAAGGCATAGAAGTATCAAAGATTTGTCTGAAGTTCATCCTTACAAAACACCATCTATTAAGATGAAGTCACTTAATGTCTTCAGACTATTTCCCACTACTTTTAGCATGAATGTTTTTAGACTGATGCCTGGAAAATGAATGTGCAAAGTGAAACAATATTTATCTCCAGCTTTTGCTTTGTCTCTCTATTATATCCCATCGTGGTTCTCTTTGTGAAGAGATCTGTGGATACATTCTTTTTCCCCTGATTTTTTTCTCATCAATACCTTCAGTTATGAAAACTACTAATTCCTACAGTGCATGGTTTTTAAAACAGAGTGGCATTGGGACAAGTGGAACCCATTGATAATGAAGTATCCAGAGAACTCTGGCCACGCTGCATTTGCATGGCTGTGCAAAGTGTTGATTGACAGGAAAATAATGCTTGCTAAAGGATAGTCTGATATTCAAAGAGAATTATGTTTACTCAGGTAAACATGACTTTCAGAACCAAGAGAAATCAAAAATTTTGAACATTTATTGTGGAGATATTCTTTATGGTTATTATTCTGGTTATATAGTATATATTTTGTTTAACAACTGGTGTCTTTAACAAATGATACTTTCTGTCTTCCTTTTTTGTTTTCATGCCTAGACATTTAATACACTGCACCATAGAATTCAAAGAGAATTTGCTATTTTTCTGACACAAATCATATTTTATGGGATAAAACAGCTATGACTTGACCTGCAAAGAACAAGGAATGACATAGTCTTTTGAAAACAACACTGCCTCTTTGTAACCTGCACTATTAAAACCCATTCCTAGAATGAAATTTCCTGACTTTTTGCTTAGATTCCTTTAGCAATGAAGAAATTCACCAGATTCTGTGCAAAAATTTAGCCACTACAGTACTTGTTGACTCAGTCGCGCCATTTGCATGTTTTACCATTCAGGAGCACAGGATGGCATTTTTCTTCTGAGGAAGCAGTATAGGTTTTCTCCCCTGTTTAATATTATGCTTAGCCTGGTACCATCAGACCTCTTCTCTGTGAAGCTTTCCTCATTCTTTGGTCATGTCCTCCGTGGTCACACTGAAGTTTAGCAACCTATAATTTCTCTGAGTCCGCTAGTTCAATGCCAACACAAAATCTCACATGTCTGTTCCTACTTTCCAGCTCAGTGCTTGTCTTCATTCCTTGCCAAATTTGTTCAAGATCAGAGTATGGAAAAACTGCACACCTGAAAGAGACTGTTATTTAACATGTTTTTCTCTAATTTTTGAAATTCAGAAAGACAAAAAGAACTGAGAAATTCCTCTAAATAGTGTTGGTATCTAACAAGGGAAAAATCAGCATCCTGTGCAAGGATATAGGACATCTATTACATTTATACATACATTCATGATTTCACTCCTCAGAAACTCTGAACGATAAAATTGCAGAGTGTCTAGTTAGAGGAACAGCCCCAAAGGGAGTATTTGAAAGGCATATGCAAAGCATAGATGATGTAAAAACTTAAATTACAAGGTTTCTTTTGTTTTTTTCTTTTCTTTCTTAAAGAAGTGAGAAAGTACTTTGAAATATTATGGTTCACTTCAGACTTTACTGGGTCATTGGCAGAGAGGTAAAAACTGGAAGGCCAGCCTAATCCTTTGGTTAGAAGAAGGTGTGAGTTTGTCTGCTTTAACACCTCTGGTTTGTGTAGCAAATTATAGGGTTTGAAGGAAAAAAATGAAGAATCTTTGAAAAATTTGAAAAACCTATTTTTAAACTTAAGGTAGTAATGGTGGTGTCTGGTTACCTCTCTACTCGTACAGTCTGCAATGATGCATCGTCTCTAGTGATGCAAGACAGGTGGTGGCCACGATTTGTCCATCTTTCCTAGACCTACAGTGGAGTTTATACTGATCAAACAAAGCATCCTATGATGACTATGATGACAAAACCAGTAAGAGTGGAAAACACCTGAAAATGTGGTTTGAGACAAACCACAGACAATGTAATGCTGTCCAATAGGACACTGCAAGTTAGATACAATTTGTACTGCGTAAATGTGTCCCTATTCATATGCTTTCACTCTTTACCAAAGGATTGAATACAGTTTAATCTAGATTATATTTTACTGATTTTATATAAAATGAGCCTAATTCTAAGGCAATTTACCTTGTCTTATTTACTGGAGCTGCACTTTTAGTTGAATTTGGTGTAGATTTTTCTTTTTCTCTAATAGAAGTGTTTTCCTTGTAACTCTGCAACCATTTTCCATTAGACAGTGAACTCTTTCTTGACTGTTTTTATTTTTCACATGTGTTATTTATCAGTACTGCACTGCATGAATATTTTACAGTTTATTTTTTCTGTTTCTGATTGTATTGTTCTTTCCTTACCATTAGCCAGAATTCACTATCAAGAACAAACAGCAGAAACTTTTGATGCCATTGAGAGACTGAAGATCTGCTGATCTTTATTGCAGCCCCTTATAAATTGTTTTCCTCTTCAAATTCACTTCCTCTCTTTGGCCAGCTTGCAGCCCAGTGGGCCAATTTTTCAGATATTTCTTATTTCTGCACTTTAACCTTTGATGAAGTGCTTGGCTAAATGCTTTTTGAAGATGTAAGTACTTCATTCTATTTTTGCCAAATCCTGTAGGACTGAAAATTCTGCAGAGCAAGTCAGACTGTTTTTACCTTTTTAATATTTTTTTATTTTTGTTTATAGATAGATGCTTTCTCAACAACGAGAACAACAAATAAATTAAGGACTTATATATCTACCACTAGCAAAATTATACTTGAATTAAATGTCAGGCTTAATTCTTGGGCCAAGAAAGCCTCATGGAGACCAAAAAAAAAAAAAAAAGGCTCAAACTTTGCATATGTTCTGCAGAAAAAGAAGGGCAAGAGCACAGCCAAGGTGCAGAGGAGGGCACAGCCAGGTTTTGCTAGAGAGGCAGCTGATGCCGGGCCAAGTCTGCCGGTCCCTGGTGCCAAGTGCAGGGCCCTGGGCTCTTGGCCTCTGGCTGCTGCCGCAGTCTGAGTGTTTAATGGTAGCAGTGGCCACAGGGGCATAACCCCCTGGGAGCTGCATCCTGGTTGCACTGCGAGTTCACAGGGTGTTTGCTTCCTAGTGTGTGTGTGGAGCAAGTTCCAGTAGCTGTGATTTCTAGTGACAGGTTTCCTAAGCAGCTGGGAGACAAAGTCAGGGCTCTTTTTATGCAGAGCTGATGGATTTGAAGGGAGATTTCCTGTGGTAGGCTGTCCTTGTGGCTAAGGCAGACCTCTTTTGGAGAGCAAATCTGTCTCTGCTGCCTGTTCCTGACCTATCTGAGGCTAAACAGGTTCAAGGCAATAGCACAGAGCTAAGAATGGGAGGCTGATGGGTTTGAGGAGGTGTGCTAGTTCCCTGTGTTAAAGAACTCTGGGACATAGAGAGCTCAGTGACACTCGCAACTTTAAAGTTACCTCTGATGCATTTAAAATCATAATAATCTAAAACTGATGTTATTTATAAACTAATGTATTTGATCCTAAACCTACTTGAGGCCCATCCTGCCTGTTTGCCAAAATGCCAAGTGGCAGTGCCACAGACTAATGATCAAGCAGTAGGGAGAGCTGCTGTATTGCAGCTGGGGAGAAGGATACTATGACAAGGCTGGGTTATGCTCCCAAAAGTCTAGACTAGCTTTTCAGTCTAAGTACTGCTCTCCAAACTTGACCATGCTAGAGGTGCAGTGGACTAATGAATCACCTCCATATTTGATGTTAAACCCATGCTTCCTGTTGCTATTTTGAAATGTAAACATGTGCCAAAGGCATGTCCATTCTTGTATTCATGAACTGGGCTTTAGTTTCTGGGAAAAAATGCTTTGCACACAGCTGTCAGCATATGAGCAATCTAAAAATTGTTTTGTCCTGGATCCACTGGCTTTGTTCTGAAAGTGATGCTTCTAGTACTTACCTATCAATCCTCTGCTGAGAGCACCCTAACTCTCAGTTATATTTGTCCCGTAATATAGCTTCTTGTCCTGTAATAGATTAGGTGCTTCTTTCACCACAGTCTGTGCGTGGGAATGAAGAAAGGAAGGACGGGGAAGGATAGGTGCAAAGGCTCTGGCACTTTTGCTGAGGTGTTTCTTGTCATCCACATGGCTATACCACTGTCACACACCTTGGAATTTGTTCAGCTTCATTTTCCTGTGGTACATACTCTCCTATATTGTCTGTGTCAGGTAGCTTGCTCCTTGTTGAGATGTTTTCTCCCAGGAAATTTTGTCTGAGATCAGAGGATACAACTGTTTAAGCAGCTGCACAACATGACCTGATGGGACTTATGGAACTGAACACTACAGTCCTCAGCAGCACTTCCCAAGCACACTGCCACAGTCTTAGCTTGTCTGTTCTAAACAAGGTCTATGCTCTAGAAACCGCTGTGTCTTCAGAATACGTATTCAACGTTTGTGGAATGATTTATCATTCTTTCTAGAATCAAAGTATGTTCCACCTTCCCTGAAAACATCCTAAGTTAACTCTTCTGGTGAAGGATTATGGACACAGCTATCAAAGCTTGTGTCGGACGCTTGGTCACTGCCTCACATCCTGAGATAGAACCAGAGGGATCTCAGCACAGGGATGGTTGTTGGGAGGAAGGAGGAGGAGAAGGAGGCATAGAACAGAAAACTGAGATTGAATAACAGAACTGGTATTTTAAGGGGATGGTTTGAAGGATTTAAAATTTTGCTGAATCTCATGTAACAATAGGGATTATAAAAAGAAATTACAAATTACTGTGTTTTCATTATTTGTTGTTGGTCCCACTGGCTTTTGTTGAAAGTAAATATTCATAGTTAATTTTGGTACGGTCCCAAAACAATCTTCCAGCAAAGCATTGTTCTTATTATAAATTTTAGAGTGTTTATGAAAACGAATCAATTAGACAGCTGGCAGAACTGAATTTTAAATGTGAAATGAGCCACCCATGTTAGGTATAGCCATACACAAAAATTGTGTGCACTCTGCCATAAATTACACAGGTGTTCAGTGCTGAAATGCTGAAATGCATTTCATTGCATTTGGAAGATTTGAAAATCCTTTAATTTGCATACTTTGAAAGATGGCTAATAATTCAGACATATTCCATGGAAAACATGTCTAGAAAAAAATGCCCTAAAAGGAAGGTTTTGTCACTATTTTGCTGCTGTTAAACAAGCTAAAAGTTTACCATAAGAAGACCTGTGCAGGTAAATCTTCACCCCCATAAAGAAATCTCTAGATGGGCAAAGAGATCAACCTAATACTTTTCAAATTCCAAGGACTAATGATGGATATTAGACCTCATTATTCTAGAGAGGTCTATTTAATTCTGTTTTCAGTGAAAATATTCTGTAGTTGGTAATCCCTTGCAGGACTGACTCATCAGCAGTAACCCTAATTCCCTCATGCATTTGTCCATTTTCCTTCTTCCCTTACATTCCAAATGAACAGATAACTCTTAATAAAATGAAAAATCAGTTTCCTGAATAAATCTGTGTCTCTTCAATGAAAAAGCCAAACCAGCAACAACAACAACAAAAAAAACCAGGCTATTTTTTCTTATGTTGATACAAAAGAACCTCCAATATCACATAGCTGAAAATTAATGTGCTGATATATGCAGAAGAGGGAGTGTGTTTTTGACAGGTTGTGCTTCAGTCAAGAGCAGAGAAGCAGGCAGCAATATATAGAGCGGAAAGCAGATCACAGCAGCACAGGAAACCGGGGTGATCTCTCAGGGTGATGTCCCTTGCCATCCTTGCTATCTCAGCATTTAATCTGTCATGGTTCATGAAGCAACATTTTAAAACCAGCAAGGTATCTTGCCACCATTGTTCCCACTGGCAGCTCTCTTGGAACCTGCCAGCTCAACTGATGGAAGCATCTTTTTAACTTCAGGCCTGAATACATAAGGGAACACAATATAATGTAAGGATATAAAAAAAAGACTGTTCCTGATCAGCCCAGAGCTCTTTCCAAACAAGCAGTCCATTTCTGCTGCAGAGTCAGGTGACTCTTCTGCAGGAGCACTCAAGCAAAGCAAACAAAATGATTTTTTGGTATATTCTCACCACTCTTTTTTGCCCCCGAAGAAAGACACTGGTTTGAGCAGAGATGTCCTGCAGACTGAATACAGCCTGTGTGTGGTCCAATATTTGGGCAATACAGTCCTCTGTAATAACCACAGAAAAAATTGTTCTTCTTAGACTATACTGTGTAGCCTTCCATTTCCCAGAGGCCAGGTGGTGATTTTCTTGCTGACACTGAGTGCTATCTTATTTCTAGGGAAGTACCACTGAGACCACTAGCAAGTCACATAAGTAATGGAACCTTAGATAAGAGTTCTGCATTCTAAGTTCAGAATTTATTTCACTCAGCATGTTGTAGCCTCTCATCATTCTAAAAAGGGTCCCAATTTCTATGCCACACTGTGAGGCTAATTATTCTCAATTTATTTGCACAGCCCTGCATTTGCCATCCATTATTCCTGAAATATAAAATGATATAAATTCTTTTATATCTGGCTGCACTACCTAATTATTCCTCATTTGTTTTTATTCTCTTCCAATTTAGTATCATCTGCAAAGTTGGAAATCATGTTTTCATATCATAATTAGACCTCTAAGAACCTAAGAAAGCTGCTTAGTGAATAAGCATGCAAAGGGCTTGTTTTTTTCCCCTCTTCTATTTTCATTTTAATGGAGATTTAAAGTGAGACAATAAATTAGAAATGCATGAAATTATGAGCTAAAAAATTTGTTTGCCTGTGGGCCATAATGTTGCAGCAACCAGAACTGGTATGAAGAAGTAGTTATGATAAGAAAGTTGGTTAGGAATGACTGATAAGGATGTAGAAGATGAGCTGACATGTGCCCAACCATGCTGCATTAGAAGATGTTCTTATTTGGGCAGTGTATTGCTGGTGTCAGGAGCATAAAAGTTCCTCCACTGCCCTAGCTATGCGTAGCCAGTGTGCAGAGAGAAGTCAACTAGCAGCTGTGACTTTGACGCAGGTGTAATTTTCTACCTTAAGCAAGTAGTTTTCTACCCCCAAAATGAAAGATTACCTCACGTTTAAAATACAATTCTTCCTGCATCTCAGAGATAGACGTATCTCATGCTAAATAACAGAGCAGATACTAGCACATTTACAGTATGACAGAAAAGGGCTACTTTAATTATGTTACTTAGCATAATGCAGCAGAAATCAGCTGGTTTGACATTTTCCAAGGCCAGAAAGGCAGAGCAACTCAGGAGCCTTTGCTTCAGTCATCTATATATCTGGCAGTCTCTATCTTAAATAGAATGAGCACCAGATAGTATTTGGCTTTTTTTTTTGTCTCCCTTTGGCTCAAGCTGTAGAAGTTGAATGCATTGTTTCAAGATGTGACAGAACTGTAAGCAATTCAAACCAGGACCTTCCAACCCAAACTATTGTATGATTCTGTATTTTTTCAAATGTGCAGAAACAAAATAAGAGGATAATTGTCCCATAAACAAAGAAACAAGCAAAAAAGCAAAGCACACAAAAGATCTCTTTCCATTGTCCACATTTCATTTTGTGTTCTTCTGAACAAGCCTAATGCTGGGATCTGCAGCCCTCTCAGAAGAGGAGCAAATCTGATGGACCAACCCAGTACAGGATCAGCCCTGAAGCCAAAGACCCTGTTCAGATGCTGCATTACTCTTCATTTCCAGGTGGAAGAGATGATGTTCTACATCATGCACTACAGGCATGTAACAATCCTCAGCTTTTCCAACAAGGAATCACAGAATGTTCCTGTGCGAGTTCAGACAGGTGTAGAATTTTATTTGTGCCAAAACGTTTATGTTGACTGTGGTACCCTCCTCTTCCCAGTTCAGACAGGGCTGAGAACTAGGCAGTTGCATTACATTTCCCCTTCATGCTTGCCCATGCCTTGGCTTCACTGTGAGAAATAATAGAACTAGGGGACCGGCCATGGGAGCTCAGCCACTCCTTGATGTCGGCTGCTTTGTGGCTCTTCAAAAACTTGACATGAAAAGTGAAGCTCATTTTCCAAGGACACTGCTATTGGGTGCAAAAAATGCTGTTGGGATTGAGATAGGGCAAGCCATCACACTGATGGAATCCATTTGGTGATCTGAGCATCTCTGGGCCTGATTCTGAGCTCCCCAATGATGTCAGTCTAAGAATAGCCCTTTCAAGTTCAGAACAATTGTGCTAGTGACAGTATTGTCAC
Source organism: Sclerurus mexicanus (assembly GCA_013396755.1). Taxonomy (NCBI): domain Eukaryota; kingdom Metazoa; phylum Chordata; class Aves; order Passeriformes; family Furnariidae; genus Sclerurus; species Sclerurus mexicanus. The sequence continues at coordinate 1,233,845 of VWZF01000445.1, read as the reverse complement.
GTGACACGAGAGATCAAAGTCATGACAGACCTGCCAGAAGGAATAGATATTTAAATTGCTGTCTGTGGGTTTTTTTGGCCCCCACTTTGTAGGCACATTCAATTACAGATGCAACTTAAGTCATTTATATGTCTTCCTGACTGACAGATATATTGGTTAATGTCCTAGCTGCAAAATTATGCCCACAGGTATGTGCAGCTGTTGTTCTGAGCCAGCAGAAGGAATTTATAGGTATGGTACTTTAGCAGCTTTATCTCTTCTCTGTAGGATGCTGAAGAGAAGAAACACATTTTTTAAAAATCCAGTTGATCCTAATAGGATAAGTTATTTAAATGTAGTTATTAAATATCATCTCTGCAGGACAAGGTTAAGGGCATTTGTGTAATATAACTTCATATTTTTCTCTAAATCTATCAGATATTACGCTTAATTGTAGCTTCAACTATAAATTTACAAGATTTGGAGTGGCTTGGTTTTAGATGGTGATATTCCTGCAAAACCAATGATGTTGCTGGGCGAGTGAGTCATTTATCTTGAAAAGTAAAAATGTTCATGAAATGGTTGCAATGAATACTTTAAAGTCTGACTCTGTTTCTGTAGAGATCACACTGAATATGGATTAAATTGTTCTTTGATTGCATGGTTAGTCTCCTAAATCTAACACAGCCTTTCTCTTCCTTCATGAGATGATTCAAAGATTTCAAAGGGAGTTAATTAAAAATTACAGATTTCAGGAAAAATGCTATTAAACATTAACACACACCTTAATTTTTTATTTATTTTTAAATTCTGGAACACTTTCAAGCATACCCAGTATTTCTTAAAATATTTGGAATAATTCACAATGAAATCCAAAACATCACAGTAACCTGGATGTTATTCATATGTGATTAAAATGATAAGGCAACTCTAAGAGTTGTCCAAAAGAAAAAAAAAAAAAAAGAGGGACAAAGACAGCTGAAAATACCATCTGAATTATATAATTTTAAAGCTTGGAAATAGGAACTTGATTTTTATGATGGGAAACCACATCTTAATAAATAATAAAGGATTGTTTGCAGAGTTCTTTGCTTTCATTTTCACCAGTTTACCACAGTTCCTACTGTTTATGGGACAATACTGAAATGTGAATAAGGCAAGTACACAATGCCATTCTTTAAAAGAATCGGCACACTATTGTTTCGCTTATACCCTAAATTGTAATAGAATAAATATTGCCTTAAAGTCCATGGACAACAAACTTCTCATAAAAATTGACTCTGAGATAGTAAAATAACTGAGTTCAAAGGGAAAACTTGAGATGAGATCCCTTATTAAATCCAGTGTGCCCTAACTGTGAAAATCTTCCACTACTGACTTGACCCATCTGAGTCCTAAATGCATCATTTTCCCTCTCCCCACGTCTCATTGAGCCAAAATAACTGGATGAAGCCACTAGTATCTCTGAGTGATCTGACTCCCATGCCTTTCCTGAGGTGGTCACAGTTGCTCATAACCCTTCCAAACCCACAGAGGAGCTGATCATCTGTGAGATCTCATACCCCATCTTTTCTATTGTGATCAGTACAGACACCTTGCTGTGCAGCACCTGGTGAAAAGCTAGCACAGAGATATTTTCTGTAGCAGTCATTGGCCCTAAAAGTCCAATCCCATCTTTTCCTGTATTCTTCCAGCCCTCTCTATCCAGCACTATCGAAATATAAAGTGTTGTAGAGAGCAGTGAATCGCTAACTTTCTACAAATTTTATCTGCAAATGATATTCAATGTAATTAAGGAGGGATTACACCACATTCTCACATTACGGCTGGATTCAGTAGAGAAGGCTGTGGAATAGTTTTGAAGAAATTGGTGTGTTCTTAGGCTCTCTGCGATGGAAGTTCCTTCAGATTTCATGGCTTTGTTACGCTTGAGATTGTGTGTACTGCACTGATCAGCCGTAAAACTGTCCTTTACTTGAAATTAAATGTGGAGAAGTTTAAATTGTTCTGTGTGTATACAGACAGAAGTAGCTCATCTTTGGCAGTGCTCAGATTATTTATACTGCAGCTGCAGTAAATTTGAGTTGCACCAAATGTAGCTCTCTAAATGTCAGCTTGATTTTCTCAAGACCTACTTTTCACTCGTTATAAATATTACTTGTTACAGATGCTAAAACTCCTCAAAAGAGGAATGAAACTGGGTGCAGAAATACATATAATGAGAGGACTTTTTTTTTTTCCTAAAAAATTTGTAAAATTACGGTTTTTATATGCATTTAAAGATTTTGGCATTGTGGGAATTCACCTTCTCTGTAGGTAGGTGCACAAAATTTTCCCGTAACTTCTGATGACTACAGTTAGTGTTCATGTAAATGTTTCATATGTATGTATGGAGGCACATCCAACAATCTTTTCTAAAATTGAATTAATGCAATCAAGTCCAGGAAATGTTAATTTAAAAGCTGACAAAGGGAAAAAAAGAAAAAGAAACATGAATGTCAATTTTAGAGACTTCTTACTGATTATATTATTTATTATCTCCAAAAGCTGTCTACTTTTTTAATATCTATAACAAAAGCAAGAAGATAATTCACTGTTTATAATTTAAGATCTTCAGTTGCTGCCAGGCAATTAGATGGTCCATAATTCACAGTTTAAAAGTGAAAAGGAATAGCCAGCATCTTTTTCAGAAACTCAGAAAGCACTGAGGTTAGTCTCAGTTCAAATTTTTTATTCATTGAGACAAATAAAATGTTCCATTCTATGTATAAGACTTGGATTAAAATAATATTGTCATTTTCTTGATGGAAGTGAGGGTCAATTTTCATTTTTACACCAAGTGGCAAAGCAGAATTGAGGAGAATTTGTGTGCTTGTGGGACAGATCAGCCACATTTGGAAGAAAACCGACATATCTTAGAAGACAGCTTTAAAGTAGACAGGTCACTCTTAAACTTCAACAAGTGTTCTGTCCCCCATCATGCAATTCTTGGAGCAGGTAAAAAAAGCTAACAAACAATTGTGTTCTTGGCTGTAGAGTTTTCAAGACCCCCACTGTCTTGCTTATTACTGTGGATGTTAATTCCGTCATGGGGCAGTGGCAGTGTGGCAGAGCTTGCCCTTCTGCAGCTTTGTCTATCACATTACATTGATCCTAGTTCCTGTTTGTGTTTTCCTTTCTGACCTGTTACTTGTAATTACCCAAAGTCTTAGCTTCACTTCATTGTTAAAGACACTAAGGCTCTAGAGTGAAAAGAGGTATTTTTCACTGGGTTTTCATTGGTTACCTTATTTGTCTAAACCAGTGAGTATTTGAATGGGATAGTGTAATGGAAGAAATGTCAGTTTGGGCAAAGGTCCATAGAAATTGTCATAGTTGTATGGTTTTTTCCTGCTTCATATATTCATTTCTGAAATACTTCCAAACCATTTTATTTACTATGTTAAGGGTTTAATTTATTGATCTTGCAGATCACTCATTGAAATTTTCACCAGAGTTACATCAGCAGATATCATCCTATTGCTATGGCTTTATTATTATAACTTCAGTTATGCTTCATTACTAGTCAAAAACAATTCTAGCAAGGTTTGTGACTTCTCTTGGCCATCCTCAGCCTCCAGAGGGGTCAGTGGTTGCTGACTCCAGTGACTCCTGCAGGGGTGATGCAGAGTAGTGCTGAGCACATGAAATAATTTCAGGCACACTCTAGGGGCTAAATTCTGCTCCACATAGTCTGGGGTGAATTTCTGGTTGTTAATATATTTAGCAAAGTTTTCTGTACAAATTAAAACAGAAATTGTTCCTTGTTTTATGTCCAAGAAGAAAAGAAAGAATTTGAGATGATTTTTAGTAAATATTCTTATTTAATTTATGAGAATTAGGGAAGCCTGTCATGTATTCAGTGATGCCAACCCTTTTACCTGTGCAGAGCTAAAACACAAAAAACCTGAAAATAGATGAAACAAATTTTTATATGAGATAAAAAAGCAAGAGAAAAAGAAATCAATTCAGCTAGAATATTCCAAACCAAATTCATGCTCTGCTGAAGGATCGAGTACCAGGACTTTGAACATTTGGTTAGCTGGGGGACATCATCTGAATTAGATCCACTTGAAAGGGTGAAAAAGCATCACTGCTCTATTCAGTAATGCCACAAGTCTTCAGCTTTTGTGGTTGCTGTTATTAATGCGGCATCTTGCTTTCAGTAAGGAATGTTTACATTTCAATTGAAGCTTCCAGCTTGAGCTCACAGTTCACATTTTTTGTAATAGTTAAGTTCCATTGCAGTGAAGCCCAGTTTAATTCTTCGTCTTGTGTTTGCTATGTAATCTTGATTTCTTAAGCATATTTTCCAGTTCTGGTATTCTCTTATTACACTCAGGATATTATGACATTTTCAAAATGCTTTCTATTTATAACTTAACATTATACAATGTCAAGAATAATCAAAAGCATAAAGAGATGACAGAGAAAAATCCCATTTATATGATCTTTCCGGGTCACAGTTCTGAGTTTCACTTCGAATGCCTGCTTAAGGAGCTAGAATTGCCTTTTTCACAAGTGAAAAGTGAACAAAAGTTAATAGAAGATGGTCATGATCACTCAATAACTTTATTGGCACAGGTTGTCAAAGTTTAGAGCTAGGTGGTTTTATCATAGGCAGTTCAGGACCAGTGTCCAGCTCACAGTGTGACTGACTCCCTCAGTGCGTGAGGAAATCACCCCAGCTGACAGGTACTGTCAGGGCTTTGGGACAAAGCTTCTCTGAGGTTTTGAGAGGCGGTGAAAGGGGGAGAGTTAATATCTCACTCTGTCCTGCTGACTATGGAGCTGATGGTGCGTCTGACTGGGGAGAGAAGACCTGTAAATGATATTGCAAGTAGCAGCATAAGGATGTGAGGAATCTTGAAACCTTCCTCTTCCCTCCACTCCTTTTGAAATACAGACCCTGTACAATGGGCTGTTCTTGCAGTACCTACAGCTTCCAACCATTTCCATGTATCTGACAGCTCTGCCCTGCTCTTTTCCCCTGCCCCGCTACATCAGTGGGATCACACAAGGAGTACATCAGTGTGTTGCCTGACAGTGCTGATATGCATATACCTGCATGCATATCCTGGTCTGTTCCAGATGCTGAAATATATTGTGCCTTAATGATCAGAAGCATACAGGTTATATGTATAAAATATGTAATTAGGTTATAGACATTTAAGTTTTGGTCAAACAAGAACTTTGAAAATACATAGTACTTGGAGGCTCATGGCAGAATTGGTAGCCTTGAGTTGGAGCCATGAGTTTCCTATACAATGGCAAAGAATGTATGATTCATAATGTTACACACAACTCTAAGCAGTGAGCCATCTGAGGTAGCAATAGCAAAGCCCTGAGGACTTACTCATATTTTAAATCCCCACCCTCTCAGAGGCTTAAGTGCTTAACTGTGCGTTTCTCTTCATGCATTTCTCTCCACACATGATTTACAGCCATGAAAGCATGAACTTAATCCTCTTCTTCACAGAAAAACATAGAGAAGAATCAATCTTTTCTTTCAAAAGGGAACCAGAGAAGTAGGTGGTGATTCCTCTCACCTCCTCCGCAGCTCCTTTTCAAGAGGACATCCCGTTTCAGTCCTTTTTTCTGCTAGTACCAGCACAATCTGACCAGGAAAGTTCCCCAGCATACAGGCTGCTGGGGAGGACAAGTACTTTAAAACTCTGCCCTGGAAGACATGGCAGATTGTATGAGAGATTTAAAGATTCAATGAGCTAGGGAGTAGGGGTAAGTGATTTTGCAGTGTGGTGGTTAGATTGCTTCCATGGGTTTGGAAGACTCCAGTCTATGCTTCAAGGACAATTTAGTTATATTACTTAGTCAGAGACTGATATAGAGAACTCTTTGGAAATGGTTTCCCCAGACAGCATCCCTACAGAGCCAATCTTGCTTCTTTATCTCTGTCCCAATGAATGCAAAAATGCTTAAAAATGACCTAAATGAAATACCTAAGAAAATTATAATGCAAACCTATGCATTATGCATTTTCTCTGGAAAATTTTGGGAACTGATCAAAATAATTTAATTAGGTACTTCATTGTGAAAAAGGTTTTAAGAGCCAATTAGACAAGTGTCGTGGTGTAACCCCATCCAGGTAGCAAGTACCACACAGTAGCTTGCTCACTCCCCCACCAGGTGAATCAGGCAGAGAATTGAAGGATAAAAGTGAGAAAATTCATGGGTTGAGATAAAGACAGTTTAATAGAGAAAGCAAAAACCACACACACAAACAAAGCAAAACAAAGAATTAATTTACTGCTACCTATGGGCAGGCAGGAATTCAGCCATCTCCAGGAGAGCAGCGCCCTATCACGTGTAACAGTAACTTGGGAAGACAAACACCATCACTCCAAACGTCCTTCCATTCCTCCTTCCTACCCTCTGCTTTATATACTAAACATAATGTCATATGGTACAGAATATCCCTTTAGTCAGTTGGGGCCGCCTGTCCTGGCTGTGTCTCTCCCCAGCTTTCCATGCACCAGCATGCCAGTATGAAAAGCAGAAAACACCGTGCCTCTGTGTAAGTCCTGCTCAGCAATAACAAGAACATCTCAGTATTATCAACCCTGCATTCAACACAAATCCAAAACATAGTCTCATACTAGCCACGGTGAAGAAAATTAATTCTACTTCAACCAAAACCAGCACACAAAGCAAGTGGGGAGAGCTGCAAGGTTGAAATATAGAAGCAATAAAGTGAAATATTCTTCTAAGGGAAACGGTGAAGATGACAGTACAAGAAAGGGAAGTGATCTGCAATTGAAAGGAACAATAACAACAAAAGTCACACAAGGAGGATGATAGCAAGAACTGATGGGGAGTGCAGGTGGGATCAGGGCAAACTCACAGTGTCACTGAATTGCACTACTTGCAAACAACAAGCTTGCATTGCAGCAGTCTCAAACAAGGTCTTGCTACTGCTCAGGTAGTGATCTAACTGTGGAGAAAACCATGCAAAGATAGTTATCTAGCATATATATAAATACAAAAATGCATATGTATTTTAGTTTAAATAGTCAAATGCTTGCCTTGTCCTGTGATGTGTCATTGTTGGACTTTCATAATAACTGTCTCCTTGTGTGTTTTCATGATTTTAATTGTTGTTAGTAGTGTAGTTTCTCCAACCCCTATACACCACACAGATATGTATATACATGCAGATTCTCTTTTTCTGCATATCCACAAAACATTTGTCAGGAAACATTGAGTGAAATAACATAAAACTAATAACATGGGATCTCTCAACAGGCCTGTGTCAGAGGGAGCACCAGACAGGCACTTCTTACCTGAGCAGCATGGAAAAAAATCTGAATCGAAAGGTTCAAGTTTTCTCATGTGTGCAGTAGCATACATACATACATTGGCCCAACCTCTATCTACAGCACAGTTTCACAGCTGTCAGTTGCACTACATGAGTGAACAGGCTGAGCAGGGCATGTATGTTATGCATCTTTTTACTCCAGTGCTCTGCACCACTGGCAGAGCTGCTGGCCCTGCAAACTTTTGCCTCCATCTTGTAACACCCAACATCACATGCACAAGTCTGGCAGTGTGAAGCAAATTTAGAATTTCTCCCTTTCTGTGTGTGTCATTATGGATGGCTGCAGATGGTTCTGTTCTGTACAACGGTCTGTTGCAGAAGGTAAAAGCTGTGAAAGTATACACTTACGTATGTGAAAAGGATGTGAATGTCAAATGTAAGCCAGATTGGTTGGACAAGATAACCCAGAGTTTACCTCAAGTTCAATAAAATTACTTATGGAAGAAGAAAATGCTTGAAAATGCATGAAAAAGGGAGAGCTCTTGTAGCTGCAAGAAAGGCTGAAGATATTGATAAACTGATAATAAGCAAAATTTAGACTTTAATGTTGCAATAATAGCACTAACTAATGACATCAATATGGTAAAAAGAAAGCGTTTTAAAAGCATAGAATATGTACAGTTATCTGTCAAATCTAGCTGGTAAGGTCATAAAGCAACATGAATAAGAGCTATTGTTAGTAAAGAATGTATTTTAGAGAACTCACTGTGTTTTCCACAGTGTAGGCATTTCTGAAAAAAGTTGAAGGTCACATCTGGAAGATGGGAATATATTTTCCCACAGAAGGTATTAAAGGCTTTATGATTTTGCCAGAGCACACAGTTAAGTATATGGAATCATTAAATTTTGACAAGGCACCTGATCTAGATGAATAACATTCACAAATTCTAGAGAAATCATTAAGGTGAAGTAAGAAAAGCCTTTAGAATATATATATATATATATATATATAAATATTTTTTTTTTCTTCCCCTCATCTTGTTAACAGCTAGGGAAGCATCAAAAGGCAGAAAGAGGTGTTTCTGTATTTTTAGAAGAAAGTTGGAGAGAGAAGTCAATGGAATGTGTAATGCAGAAAGAGCAATCACTGTTGACCAGGCAATCAAACTCGATGAATGAGCAATATTTCTGTGTGGACAGCCCTGAATAGCCAGAGAAAAGCAAACTAAAGGACATGTTTTGCCTGGACATAAGAAGCTCTTGAAAGTATGTCATATGCAGACATGAACAAAATCAATTTTTTTAAATAGCTAGGCTGAGATAAACAGGGATGGCTGGTGAAATAAATTTTGAATGAATTTAGGAGAAAAAAATGAAACACATAAGCTAAAGGGGTATACCTTACAAGAAGAGATGAAACAAATGAGGCAGAACTAGAGGTCAAAGCTGAACACCAATCTGGTATACAAGAGGCAAAGGTATACGCTCTGGAAAGAGTGCTGATTTGGGGGGGGAGGGGGGGAAAAGAATAGAATGAATGCAAATATATGGCTGTGTAAAGACAAATAACGGTTTTAATATGATGCTGGTAGGAAAATGTGTAAAGTTGAAAGTGGTTGAGAAATGAAATTAAACCCATCCCCAGCAGCAGAACACTGAATGTCTATCAAAAATAAGTGCTGGACATACACACAATAAATGATCTGTGCAATGCTTATCAAGATACGTAATATGGAATACTTAATTTCCACATATAAACATGCTTATACCATATACCTGTGTGTAACACAGTTATTCTCATAAGTGCTAAATCCATATAAGGCAGACTGATGAAAAAAGATGAATGATACTCTGAACTCTAAAGCTTTTAATGTGCTGTGCAGAGTATCCATCTATCTGTTTTCTTTTGTTCAGAATCATTCATAGACTCATTGACTCATAGAATAGTTTGGATTGGAAGGGACCTTTACAGGCCATCTAGACCAACCCTTCTGCAATTAGCAGGGACATCTTCAATTCATCCTTCCAGCATCTCTGTCATGTTCCCATTCATTGAGCAAGTAATCTCCAGGTAGAACTCCACAGTTCTTTAATATAGCTATAGTTTATTTTTGAAGTTAATCTGTGTCAAGTTTGTACTGCTCCTTTGATTTTTGGATGGTAGCTTTAGGTCGTGGGCAGAATCAGAAAAGCAGGTTGCACAAATGGTGAATTGAGCAGTAAGCATTGCAGTTCAGTCCAAATGAAATAACAATAAAGCCTTTAGACCATATCATATTTTCATCTTCATGCCACATATGTCACAGATAAATGATTTTAAGAATACAGAAGAGAATTTTACCATATATTTTAGCATGCATATCTTTCTGCTTGTAAAGCTTCATACTTCTGTACATTAAGATCAGCTGTGCCGAGTGAGTTATCCTTATGAAGAGGGAAAAAGACATAAAGCTCTCTAAAATTAGTTATAAGACCAGCTTGTCTCTCATAAAAATGACAGAGTTTTAAGTGCCAGTTTCTCACAGATCTGCAAGGTCAGAAAAAGATGTAAAGCTGTACATGGGAGCTGGGAGTCAACTCTTGTGAATATTGTCAAATGAAGCCTTTCCTGTTCTCCCTTAAGGATGATGCATTATTGAACTTCACAGCTGTGCTGGTTTTGGGAATAGGAAGGATGCTGCAGACGGAGAAGTGAAAGCTTCTTACAGCCTTTGTGCAGAAGTAATTTCAAGGAAAGAAATACATACTTTGGTGGTTGCTATTTTTACAAGTTTTTAAGGTTGTTTAAAGCTGAGTCTCTGGCTTGGACTGTTAAGTACATCCAGATAATGAGGAGTGGGCAGAAGAAAATAATATCTAGTTTGAGCTGTAAATGGGGTTGGCAATACTCACATGCTGACCCGATATATCCACAGGTCAAATTCCCTTCAATAAACTTACTCCATAGCTCATATAAGTTTCAAATATACCTTATTAAAAGTGCTGTCCAAAAAAAAATATTTTAAAAACATCCATTCTTTGTGGAAAATGTATCTCACAATTGAAGCTGCTCAGGCAGTGTGCTTGCCCACTGCATTATCTTTGCATTTTAACATGTTTATTTATAAGAATACAATTTTTAAACAATTCTACAACAAACAACATCATGCTCTCCAGGCAAATGCATAAGATGGGCTAGAATCTTCATTTGTCTCTGTTGTGCATGCTCATTTAGATTATGTTAAAGTGGGTATAAAACACTACTGGAACACAATGCAAATGATGTATGCCTCTTTGCAATGAGATAAACGATTATATGTGGTATTAGAGCCATAATTTTATGCTTGTTAGTCATCCAATTTTGATTAAGGGAGCATTTATTTTAAGAATAAGTCTGCACCACTGTTCAGATTTTCTCTTTCTACATCAAGTTGTATGTTAAAGAGCAGGACAAAAAGCAATTCAAAAATAGAACAGTTGGGACTGATGTGGTGAAAACAGCTCAGCACAGACCTGAACAATCCTCCTTGCAGTAGAAGAGGTACCAAATGGAACTGCTGATTGCTGGCTGTAAAGGTAATTTGTATTTAAAGGCATTTGGGCCCTTGACCTAAACACTGTGAATTTCCACATTGCTCATAAAATTCTAAAATGGACACAAAATATTTTCCTTCCAAACACAAAACCTTTTCAGATTAATTCCACAATTGTACATATTGTACAAATTGTACATTTGATAGCTTCCAAAGATTTCAACAGTTACATGTGAGAGAGATACTCTTGAACCAAGTCAAAACCAAATGAAGAAAAAGTGAGAGCTTTTAGCCGGGATCATATGGGAAAGAGTTTTAAAATTTTACTGCTGCCTCCTAAATCTCTCTTGTGCGAGTGTTATAAGTAAAATCAGGAAATTTTCTTTTTTGCTTCCTAGATAATTGAGTTGACATAACACAGAGGAGTAATTATCCCCTCTGACAGGTAGGATGGGTAACTCAGTGCCAGAAGGAAGCAGTTCTTAGATGTGCCATGACTAGAGGAGTGTGAACACAAGTGCCACATACACTGCTATTTGAATTCAGAAAATCCTGTCACATGAAAGATATAGGAGAGGTCTTCTCTGAGGCCTAGATCTGAATTTGTGTTCACTTCCTTTGTAATGGACTAGCTGATTCTTAGTGCTATCTGACCCCTAAGCACCAGAAAAATAGAAGGCATCATTAAGTACAGCTGAATGTAAAGCTTTGGTTCAAACATATGGGGAATAAAGGGTTTTGAAACACAGCTAACACAGGTTAACAGCTAAACTTTCTTTATATTGTATCTTAAGCAATCAATTTGCTCCTCTGTTATACAGGCCAGCTAAGTGGGGCCAAAATTCTTATCCTGGCTCACAAAGGTAATAGTGTGACATAATTTAGGTCTTTCAATTCATCTGTTATTTGAAGTATGATGCAACCTTTCGTGACATACCTATAAGGGCTTTAAATTCCCAGCTCAGGTATTGGTCACTGTTGAGCTGCTGCAGAGGGTCAGCAGGGCAGGGGATGTGCCCAGGCCCCGTGATGCTGTGGCTGCCCTGCAGTGGAGAGCTTCTCTGGAGCGCAAGTTCAGAGCTGGCTTGGGCAGCTCCTGCGAGCAAGACTCGAGCCTTTGACAGTGAAATTTGCTGCCTGGAAGAAGTGGCTCCTCACTGAAGGGGAGTGAGGTCCCCTGACGCCTACTTAGTACACACAGGTTGTTGGGAAATTTATAACGCCAGAGTTTTCAGTCCTGGCAGAGTGACTTAATATATATTTAAACCAACATTAGCAAGGACATATTTCATATCCTGGTTTTCTTTTCCTCTAGATACTGCCACTGTTTCAGTGAGCCCGCAGGGCACATTTTCCTGAAAGACAGATATGGTTTTTCATGTAACACCCCATTAAGTAAAGCCCTTTAGCAAGGACAAAGAGTCTCTGAAGATCCTCTTCTGGCATAGAATGTTTACAGACTGAAACACAAAGATGACTGTTTCATTGAAAAAGAAAAAAAAAATTCCAAAGTTCCTGGTTAATCTGCTGATTGCCCTGAAATGTTCTGTTTGTTTCTGTTTGATATTTCCAAAGAAAGCTGCAGCTACTTCTTTAACCTCTTTCTAATAGCTTTGCCAATACCTTTAAAGCATTTGTTTTTGTGTCAAGTTTGCATACATCAGAAATATGTAAATGACAAGGGTGTTGGAAAGGGAAAGGGCTGTTGTAGATGTGCAAGGCTCTGAGAGCTGAAAATTTAGTGAACTGCAGGTGTAGAATATTTGTACTGTGATGGATTTGGCCTCCAGCTGTGGAAATAGGGGAAAATATGCATACAGCTGAAGTGTTCACACAATAGTGTGGGATGTCAGGTAAATAGCTAGAGAATGGCACTTTGGGGTCAAAAGTACTGTCTTGGTGCAGTGCAGTGATTTCATGAGCCTTGTCTCTTCTCAACTTGCATATGTGGATTAGTAAAGAGCAGCAGAAGCAGTGAAAAAAGTGTGACTGACAGTTTCAATGTATTGCTTGGCTGCAGAGCTGTTTGAAACAAATTGTACCATGTGGAGCTGGTAGCCATGAGATCAGTGTCTTCCTGATGGACGTGTTCCATGTTCTTAGCTTCAGATCAGCCCCGAACAGCTTTTTTTCTAATTTTTCTCTGCCTGCCAAAGGGCTCCTATCAGCCATTCACGACTTCAGTAGAATTTATTTCTTTCCACTTGCCATGCACAGGAAATTTGACTCAGAAAGATGAGATGCAAATATTATGCAGGGTTGACCTTTTCATTTACAGGGTAACTAATTAGCTTGACAAATATCACATTTAGTAAAATACGTATATGTCATTAGATAATCCTGCCTACCCCTTTATGACTGCTCCCTAAAATACATCCTGGTTTTGCTGCAATTAACTGCAAGCTTGCTGTTGATTTCAATATGAGCAGGACTACAGACTTAGACCAAATGCAAAGTAACAATGCTCAGTCTCTGATCTGGCAGCCTCATGGTTACTTCTTTAGTTGTGCTTTGGTGCCACAGTATAACGCTGACTGAGTACCTTTTCTAGTTCTGCTTACTTTTTGCTATAGGACAGGACATATGTGTATGTGTATTTAATATGAAAGACAGTAAAATAGAAACATTTTTAAAGTAAACTTCAGGGAAAGTTAGAAATTTCTGAGGTAGACTAAACTGAAGTGCCAGTCTGAACGTGACTTTCAGGAAAGCATGTGCCACAGGCTGGGCATATTTCTTTAGCTGGGCTATGTGATAGTGTTTATGCATAGACTGCTGTGCTGAGGTCTGCACGGGAACTGTAATTTATATTGTTACTTCGCTGCAACTATGCAGAGAAAGACATGGTTGTGTTCATTATTTACTGTGGGTGGTATCCCGGTGGCATTCAAAGGGTTTGAGGAGGGGTGGTTGTGCCCTTCACTGAAGGAAAAGGACAGAAGGTATGTAGATGCAAGGGGTCAAAATAAATGGCCAAGGATTGGACCCAGGTCTTCCAGGCCAACAGAAAGATGCTGGCCATGCCAAAAACACAAAACCCACTCCAGACTGCCTTTGGGAGCCATTTGTTGCCATGAACAGATGTTCTCAACCACAGTTAACCTTGAATCCTGCATGGTCTTGGGTCTGATGTAGGATGATTAGCATTCCCTAGCCCTGGGTTGCAGCATGTGGTTTTTGGTGCCACCTCACAGTATGGTGTGGCAACAGAGATAAATGGTACCCTGCTGCAAGTGGTAAGCAGTGATACTTTGCAATTCTAATGAACCCATCCTGTGCTCTTCAGTGTCCTTTAAACCTTGACAATTAGGAAGAGTAAAGAAGGGGGAAAAGTCTTACTAGATGGGAGGCAACAGGGAAGCAGAGCCTGTGAGTGCCTACAGAGAAGAGAAAAGATTGATTTCATACTGATATTTTTCATTGTCCCATTCCCATTTCAGATTTGTTAAAGAAGAGGCTCTTATTTTTATGATAAAATACATCAGTTAACTGCTTCAATGCTTTATATGCTTTTTTATTTTTATCTGGACCTGAGCCTGATGGTGCCATTAAATCATCTGCTTTGTCCTTCTTTATTTATATTCTTCCTTGTCAATTTATTGCCTCTTTGCCTTTAATGAAGCAGAGGTGGCACCTTTACAGATGGGAAACTAAGTTACAGAGAAGCTACGTGACTTTTTACATGACCTATGCACAGAAAATTAATAATCACTCTTATTGACAGGTGCAGGCACTACATGCCAGTATTGTTTAACTATGTAGGTTGTGCTGATTTGTGAAAAGTTCAGGTTTTATGAGAGAACATATGAGATACTAGTGCAAATTTTCTTCTTTTCCTTACGTTTCTACTCATGGTCCCTCCATTCAGTGGAGGCTTTATGTACCTTTAGGTCCTCTCCTGGCTACCATTGAATCAGATTTCTCTCCTCTGTGCCATTGCTAAATCTGCACCAGTTCTGGCTTTTGACATGGTCCCTCAGCAGAACTGCTTCTTCGTGGAGCTCTCTTTATCCTCCCTTCTCGCTTTCCTTTTCCTTCACCTTAGCTTTCCTTCATCCCTTACAGCCTTTTCTCATGCTCTTGTTTTCTTCTTTTCAAACAGCAGTGTCTCCTGTTTGAAGTGTAGAGCAGGTCTTCCCTTTCTGTTGAAACATTTCACTGCCCTCTGCCATTCACTTTGTTCTTTGTCCCTCCTAGAAGTGGGTGCCAGCCAGTCTCTGCTGCTGTCACCCCCCCTAAAGATTGCTTTGCTAATTCCTATGACAGAGAACTTGTTTTTATTTTTTTTTCTAATTTTGCGTTTGCTTTCTATTTTGTCCTTTCTGCAGTGGGCTGATCATTCTCTGGTGAGCTCAGCAAGGTCACTGGAGTCATTGGCAGGCTTTTATAAGAGTTTGTCCTATATGATCCATACAACATGCATGCAACAAAATCTGTGATGTCTATTAACAACTACCAGTATTTTGTAAATACCAGCACTTTAGCTGAAGCCTTACTGTTCTTAATTGTCAGAACCGGAAGATTGCTTACCATGTTTTACCTGAGTAACTGCATCAGGCCTTACATGCATAAAGGAGTTGTCCTTGGGTAGATTGTAACCTTACTTAGCAATATAAGACTAAGGGGCCAGGGTTGAAAAGGAGCTTATGGGAGGTTACCTGGCTAAGTAAGATGATTTTAAATCAGGTCACCTGTATGGATGCCATTGCTGGATTTTTAACAGTGAGGTGATGATGTCTGAAACTTTTTTAGCAAATATATTTGAGAAGTGATGAGATTGTTGAGGTGCCACTAGGTGAAAGGCAGATATCTTTCAAGATGCATAAAAAAGAAGAACAAGGAGAATGCAGATCTGTCAGCTTCTTCAATAGCCAGATGAATGATAATTGATGCTAGAGGCAAAATCTTATTTTGTGGGGATCTAGAAGGTTTTTCTACCAAGTATCAGTTAAAAGTTTACAAATTAAAGTCTGGCTGAGATATACTTCTCACCAGAGGTATCATATGGCTCTGAAGGATAGAAAGATCTTGGAACAGCAAGGGGGGATATGAGTGAGACAGGAAGTACAGAACAGACTAAAACTTTCACTCACATCCTTTTTTTCTCCAAAGGAAAAACACCCTTCCTTTAGTCATATGTTCATTGCAATGCCTGGAATTTAACTGTGCAATGGCAATGGCTTTTCCATGTACCAGAGTGTTTAAACTAAAATTTAGCCTAGATTCTTAGAGGTGAGAATTTGGTAATCAGCAAATGTACTGCCTTGCAGATGTGGCTAATTGTGTGACCCATGACTAAAGTACCATTTTGAGAGCATGAATGGATTTCATAGAGCTTCTCTCATTTTCCCTCATAAAAGGCAGAAATGGAAGAAGTATATTGGGGCCTGTGACAGCCAGGGAGCAGTATGTGATATATCATCACCATTAAACAAATTTGCTCTGAGCCCAACCTACAAACCTTAAAGTGTCTGATAAGTATGCAAATACTGGCATCTTCCTTTTGTGCTTATCCATTATCAATAGCCCCCATCAATGAACTGCTCCTACCAAAGGAATCATTCCTGTTAGATTGGAGAAGAGCTAAAGTCTTAGTTTTACACCTCTGCTATAGGTCAAATAAATCAGGCTGAATTTTTGTACATGACAGTGACAGCTGGAAAAAACAATTCATTAAAGACAATTGCATTTTACCAAGGAACTGTTGTCCAAAATAAAAGATTCAGTGTAAAAAGAAAAGAACCTAAAATACTATTGGAATACTTGTCCTTTTCAGATCAAATGTTAATATTATTTGCAGCACTGCTGTGCTCTGGCTAAGCACCACTGCTGGCCAGTTACCCATTTCCTCCTCTGCAGCACCAAGGGGAAAGTCAGTTCACCAAGAACCACCTTTATCTCCACCTCTTACCCATGGGGCAGATAAGAGTGCCTGAGGCCTTGATACTGCTTCTGCAGAGCCAGTTTTACTGAGAGAGAGAGCTGGAGAAGTATCCAACCCTACTGGCTTTAAATTTTCATGTTTTGCACCATCTGCAGAACAGGTGAAAAGGCAAATTAAGAATCCTTCACTTCCAATCCTTGACTAGGAATCCCAAGGTCATGCAACAATGTACTGTGTATTAACCTGTGCAGGTAATAATGATACAGACTGACTCTTGTGTCATAATTGTTTTATTTGACGACCTTTTTAAAAGAGTGAGAGACAGCAGATTCAGTAATCTAAACTAAATGTATGGTAGCATATATAATGTATTATGTAGTTGTTTCTGTATCAAACATTTCATAAAGTGATGGCAGTATGAAAATCTTTGCTGGATTAAAAATGCAGAATTGGAGTACTGGAGGAAATTACACCATGCTTAAGTTCCAGAGTTCTTTTACACACTCATATAACAGCATGACAAATTGTGTATAACACATGACAAATTGTCTACCAATCTCTACCAAGCAGACTCCGCTCCACAAAATATGCACAATACCAACACTGGAAAAGAAAGTTTGTCCATTCTGTTTTAAGTATCATCCTCTGTTCCTCGCTTCTATAGGGATCAGGGACCTGGTCATGCTATAACTAACTCGTTTTTCCTTGCTTCTTGGCTGAAATATCTGGATTCCTTTGGAGAGTCATCTGATGAATCTATTAATAACTTTTCCATTGCCTTTCTGAAGTAATTTGGCTAATGTGCAGAGCTGAACTTCCAGCCAAGTCTGCAAGGCTTTTTTCCCCATTTAGAAATTGCAACTGTTCCTTATGTGCAGCAATAGTTTTCCCTTAGAAGAGGCTAAGATGGTTCTATTAGAAGAGCTTATGGTTTTCAGATACGTCTCTTGGGTACATTTACACAGAAAATGATCACAATGAAGTACTCATGAAAGGCAAACCCTTTTACATGTTTTGAAGCTGGCATGGTGCATACTAGTTAGGTCTGGATGCCTGTGCTTTGTTTTTGCAGGGCCCTCCTCTCTAGGACAAGACAGCTTTGAGCACCATTAGAGACATACCTGCCTTGTTGTTATGGCTGTACTAGCTTTGATCTTCAGCTTCTGAAGATGAAAAACTAGTTGGTGTCAAAAACTGCAGTGACTTTTTGTTAGTTGCCAAGCGGTATCAATGAGTGGAACATTTTTGTTGGGATTGCATCAGGATATTGCCTCATGCAAGTGGGATGGAGGCAGGCTGGGCATATAAGGGACGGCTTTGCCCCAGCCTACTGTGGCTTTCTGTGACAACACAAAGGCAAAAGCAGATTGTTAGGGTAGATCCTGGGGATGAGCCAGTGGCAGGAAGGCAGCAGGCAAGAGGCTGCATGCAGCATCCAGTTCAAGCTGGCATTTCTGTCTGGTCTGCAAGGTTCCCAGCCTTTACCGTCAGGCATAGTGTGTGTACAGCTGGCTGCCAAGGGGAAGTGTTATCTAAGAAACAAGAAGGCTGGTGAAGGGATGATTGGAATATTTTCCCATAAATATTCTTTAAGCATAAATGATTGTGATGAAATCATAAAAGTAATTGGCTCTTGTAACTCCTTTTTTGAAAACAAATTAAGCCTAAAAACATGTAGAGACCTCCTTCCTTTCCAGAATATTATTGAAAATTAATAGACCATCTGAGCCTGAAGTATCATAAAGTCTGTATCCATTTTTTTCACATACCTGGAGATTCATCTCCAGCAGCTCTCCATCTGTTTGCAGGCTGTTCTCTAAACCAGTGTGATGCCTCAGGTGCAAAAGAGAGAGACAATAATTAACAATGTGGCCTATAGCATCTTGGGGAACAATTAATTTTAGTGAATGGACAGGGAGAGGAAGAAGAGGGAAGGCAAGCTTTGCTCATTTGTCTGCTCGTGCATTCACAGTTGTGCATATTGGATAGATGTACATACAGACGTATTTATCTCCCAAGAAGACTATTTTCAGCATTCCCACTTTCACTCTGTTGCAATGGCTGTTGTGCGCAGAAGCTACTTGAAAATGACAGTGCCATCTGCGCTGAGGAGATTAGGGGGTGTCAAGGAATATTCTTTTTCACTTCTCACATTCCTGCTTCTCTCCATCCTGCCCCTGGAAAAATCCCAGCTTTTAACCTGTCAAAACAGTTTTAAAGCTGGTCTCTGATGTATAGAAACCTGTGAGACAGAACCATGACAGCTATGTACTGTCAAAGGAGTATGACTGCATAAAAAAAAATGGAAACCCAACACTGCTGAATAAAAGAACAGGGAAATGTAGGAGGCTGCACTGGCATGGGGGGTAGTTCTTTCATGCATATCTATGCACATACATTGATCAGGCAATACTAAATTTATACATAGGAAGACCATTTGACTGATTTTTATGGAGAGAGATTATAGTGCATATACACAGAACTCAAAATTAAAGATATGCACATCTAGAGACAGGTTGAAAATGAAAACCATATGATGAATTAGGCTTTTCTCCCCCCAAACATAGGTCCTGAAATTAGAAAACTAAATCCGTTTATAAGCTCTTAAATGCAAGTGGCCTCATTTCCAATGTGCTGAGCATCTGCTGCATCTGCCTGTTTCTGTTATTAGCATTGACTCTATTTCTGAAAAACAGCTGTCAGGAAGGAGATCCTGTAGGATCTCCTCTGCTGTGTCTAGCTGGCAAATAGCCAAATATGACTGCAGTACCTGCGTGCCTTGTGAGTACAGCTGGAGATACAGGGGGGTGGTGCCAATCTTTCTGACTGGCTGTGTAATCTTCAGGTAGGCATCTGGCAGAGATGCTGAGGGAGGAACCCCACCACACTCTAATTAAGTATTTTTCTGCTTTGACTTCTTTACTTCTTTTTCATATCCCTCTGTCCCTTCTTCTTCACACACTGGTTCCCATGTTGAATGCAGAGACTATTTGAACCAGAAGAAGAAACTCTTGCAGTGTTGGTTTTGAGAGTAAGATACCACAGATGTGACTTCTGGATTGTGCACAGGCAAATGCGGTATTTCAAAACTGGTTCATCTCACAAGTGCATGGCCAAATTTGACAAAGGGCACCAGAAAGCTTAATTGTGAGCCCAAATAAGGTGGATTTTATTCTGCAATTTTGTAATTGCACAAGTGTGTGTGCTGCAGAGAGAAAGCGAAGTGTCCCACTGGAAAGCTCCTAGTGCATTTATCCCTTCAGAGAACAAACACATTTGCCCTCTTCTTTTTATGTCTACTAATTCAAACAATTAAATAAATTTTAAAAAAATCTGCTCTGAGCCACTCTCTAATGTTTTTGGGCAGTAAAATAAATGAGAATCAGTAATCTAATGTAGAACTGATTTGGGCATGTTTACATGTTATTATGAAGCTAAAAGGTTTATTCATGCCTTTGGCTCTGTATGTATGTAGAAACAGCTGCATGAGGAGGCTGCTGTTGGCTGACTGCTTTCTGTGCAAAAAAAAATCCCCAAAAACTTGGCCATTTGTCTTTTTCTCCTCCAAATGTCCAGGCTATGACAGCAGGAAAGACTATAGAGTGTCTTTCAGGATGTAAGAGCTGTCACTTGTGCATCCAAGAAAAGATTGTGCTGTGAAGGTAGAAGTATTTTTCTATAAGGAAATTACATGCTGGGAAAGAATGTGAACTTCTCTGGAAAGTGAGGAGCAGATTATGTTAATATCTGCAAATCAACTTTGCCCTCTTGATTCACTTCATTCTGCATCAATTATACTGTAACTTCTCAAACTGTTGTCTGTAAGTAGTATTGTTAACTCTACCCAAATGTTAGGAAAATATTATCCTTTTAAAAGTTCATTGCTTGCTCACCAGGAAAGCAACTAGTAGAAAAAAAGAGAAACAACTTTACCAGATCCTGTAAAGAAATGGTATTCTATCTATTTTCACTTTTAAATAGAATAAACCCTCCAGAAATTCCCTTTTTTGATGATATAAAATATCGCAATGTGAAATATTATTTTGGTTATAATATAAACATGATATTGCATAGAAGTATAAATACATATCACACAAAGATTCTTTACTCTGCCAAAATGCAAAATGCAATATTCCACTCTCATAACATCTTACTCAAAACCAATTTTATATGGGGAAATTCATCAAAATCCATAGATTCTCATGAATTTTCTCATACACCTCAAGTCGCTAACTCCAATGAAAGCTGTTCAGTTTAAACATTTTCAACCTGTCATAAGTTCCACAGGCTTATTTTGGTTTAAAATGTAGTTTTTCACATCCTGGTTTGTGTTACTCCTGTTTTGCATTATGAATGGAAATGAGTTTATGACCTGAAAAAGAAAGCAAATGGTTGCGTAGGGAGCTCTTCCATAATGTAAAGAGTAGAGTATAGAGCAGACTGAGTAAATCCCAGTATGCAAGCTTTGCACAGCTGCAACTTCTGTAATTCAATGGTATTTCTTTAATTTCTTCCAGTTCTTGGTGGAATGGCTGCTGAACGTAAAGCATGAGGTGCTCTTAACTGATACTTTTTAGTAAAATTACTCTTTCTCTTTCACATCAGTAGGGGTTAATGTCACTGCCTGAAACAATATCAAGCTTTCATGATCCGAGAAAAGCTTCCTCAGTGCTAAACATTCACTTGTGTGATTATAGGCAGTCTAGGTACTGTCCTTCTGGTGTAAAAGGTAACACAAAGGGAGCTGTATGAATTACACTGCTGAGTAAAAGGTGAGAAGGAAGAAAAGGTATAGCGGGCATGACATCCTCAAAAGATTTACTAGAAAAAAATGCTTACTGGGAAAAGCTTACCATCATTACTAATCAATGAAGAATCTAACAGAAGGAAAACAGTACAAAGGTGGCTGTTGAAAAATTAGCATTTGAACATAAGGAAGAATAATATGGTAAGAACTGTCCTAGGCACAAATTCTGTGCTTCTTGAAAGAACAGTTGGAACCTCTGCCCTCCCTGATTAGCTATGATGTACATAAACAGGGAAATGCCAGGACAAGGTATATTCTTTCTGAGAGGTTAGACTTGGGTGTGTCTGTTTTCAGATGTCTCCGCATGTGCCCTGAAGACAGAACAAGACAAAAATCCCAAACAGACAAAACCAAAACCACCACCACCACCACCAAAACATGATCATGTTCAAAAATTGTGATATTTATTATTTCATTGAAATTATATGAGCCAAAGGAATTTCAGGGCTCTTTGGTCCTGCAATAATAAGACATAGAAAATGGAGAAATCTGGTAGCAGTACCGGAAATGTTCATAAATTATTTTGTACATGCCTTGTTGAAATGTTCTTGGTTTCAGAGAGAACTGGTTCCTTAGTCCTGTGTAATGATGAACCTGGCCTAAAGCAGTAAGAAAGGAGAGGAGGCAATCAAATGAATTATAAAAAGGAATTCAACGTGCACTAGTAAAGGAGAGGGCTTTCTTTCAGTGCTTGTGTCTTTCCTGCTGCTTGTGTCCATGATTATATGGCAAAGCTACCATGTACCAAGCAGAAATCAAAGGAAAAGATGCCAAATTCTTCCTCCTCGCTATTTACTGTCAGTGATAGACCTCTTTGTTTACACCTCTACCTACGAATGGCTAGTAGTTACTGCATTACCCAACTCCTGACCTCCAGTGGTTCCTGAGCCATGCTATGCATATTTTAGCTCATTTAATTTTTCCTTTGAAGTAATTCCCTCCAGCCCTTTGTCATTGGTCTTGCTTTTGTCTGAACCACTTCCAGTTCATCCTGGCATGAAGGTAGTTGGATGGGGGTGTTTGGGGTGTACTTTCAAGCGTATACTATCAGGAACGGCTATCCAACCCTTGCCATCTCCCAGGTCGCCTTGGTAAACCCATGGGATCACTAAGTGAGGCCCTGGTGCCTCTCTGCTCCTAAACTCCATATCACAGACTGCACACTGTGGAGTGCCTGAAAAAAGATCTGCAGATTGCACTGGCTGTTACTTTGGGTTAATTTCTTGTTGTTACTGAATACAGCAATCCCAGTTCTGATCCTTCTTCCCATGTATACTCCTTAGATCCTTTTCAGCCTTGCTGCCTTTCTCTTTCCTTTTTCCCACAGAATATCTGTGCTGCAGTGTATGATTCATCCGATGCACTCTTCCGCATTTTTCCAATATGCATCTCCTTCCATGTTTCTAGACAGTATCATGAGGCTTCTCAGTGCACTGCCTTAGGTATTTGTGTTTCTCCTCTGTGGGCTCCTCCCATAAACTAAGACATTTATTATTGTCTAGATTTTATGAGGTCAAGTCACATAATGACCCCCACATTACAAACAGCAGATTTTGGCTCAGTTTGCTGCTCTTTTTCAATTTCCCAAGTCTCTCTCCAGAACCTTAGTCAAGAAGACAGGATATGTGATTTCTCAAAATATTTCCCTGCTATGCTTCTCATTTGGAACTGAAATCAATTAATAATTCTTTCCAGCACTTGGTGACCTGCAGTGATGCTTGAACAGTGGGTTCTGCAGCCTTGAAAGTGAGACTGTAAATAACTGAGATCTCTTTGGTCAGTTTTTAAAATAAGAGAATGCTGTCCCATCCGCAAGGAAAATATTGTTATTCTTTGTAAAACTAACACACGCTCCACGCATTTTCCCAAATGTGAAGACAGTGTCAAAGGACAGGGTAGTGGAAATACTGTGTCAGCTGTCTCAGTGTGATATTACAGGTACATAAAGCATTGGTACCCTGAGTATGTCCAAACCAATGAATGTAAGAACATTTCAAAGTGTTTCAAATGCCTCATTAAAGTCAGTCTTGTTTTTATATCCTATCCCATCAACCATGTAGTTCATAGTTCTGCCAAAAAAGCTACCAAGATGCTATGCATTATTTATTCATTAATATTTCATGATTCCTACAATATATTCATCTGGATGTTTGTTTGCTTGATTCTCTACTGTGCTTGCTGCTGATTCTCTGAACAATAACACTTAGATAAACCTGTATTTTGTTCTGAAGATTCTTGCTATTTTGGAAGGTCTCCCTGCTTACTGCTTTCTTAGTTCCTTGTTTCTCCACAGTTTTTGAAAAACAAAATTTAAGTGTTTCTCCAAATGCTGATTTTTTAATCCCCCATCTTGTCTACAATCTCAGTCTACTGTTTCTGAAACATAGAATGAGAGTGTAGATCAAGAGCAAAAGCAAAGCATGGTAATTGGGAAAAACTGGGAGATTTGGCTTTGAAAATGTATTTCTCATCTGAACTAAAACCTTAATGGAGACCAATGTGGAAAGCTCATTTATTAAACATATGTACTCAGAAATACAAAAAAATTGTGTGCAAAGACAGATTTATTTGGGTTTTGACACAAACCCATGCTATGCATTCATGGAAACAGATACAGAAAATTATTTTAGATCACAGAATCACAGAACCAATTAGGTTGTAAAAGACCTCTGTGATCATCGAGTCCAACCCTTGACAGAACACCATCTTGTCAACTAGACCATGGCACTAAGTACCACGGCACTAAGTACCACATCCAATCATTTCTTGAACACAAGATAATCAAAATAATTTCAGCAATGCCATTAAGGACAGTTATCAGATGCCCACAGATAATTCTGAAGGCCCTGTGAGCTGCCTGTAGGGCCGCCAGATGTGTGCCCAAGACCAACCACTATCACAGGGGTCCTAGACCATTCCCTGGAGCATGACCTAGGACTGGTCTGGGAGCTCCACCCAAACAACATGAGGTGCCTGTGTCTAGGCATCTGAATCCCAGGAAGGCATCCAAATGAGATCTTCCTAAGGAGCTCCTTAGCATTCACTAACTAAAAATAGAGCTTAGGCATTTGCATGTGAATGCCTAAATGTAAATGTCTTCACACCAAACTGAATTCCTGCCATGATGTCAAATGTATAACTCAATATGAATTATAAAGACAAGGTAGAAAAATATATGGTCGCATCCACAGTCATTCTGTTTCATTTTGTGCAATTTTTTTTCTTTGTTCAGATACCTGCACTAATTGCCTCAAATTAATTAATTTCATCACTGTTAATTTACAGACTTTGAGCAAGCAAAGACAACTAAGCAATTGCTTGGTATCATCTCTTGTTCTGCACCTGGTGTTATGTGTAATGCTGTGTCACCAACGAGCAGATCTTGTGATATATCTGTCATGTTGGGATATGGCAAAGGCCAGTTTTCAGAGGATCAGGGCACAGAGTTAAGCAGGATGGATAAATACAGATATAGGTCTAATNTGGCCAATTTTTCAAACGGTCACATGCTGTCAGAAAATTAGCTGTTCCAGTAGTCCCTGATCACGCTCTGCTGGACCCGTGTTCTACATATCTATAGCCATACCCTATACAGCTATAGAGATGAGTTTTCTTATAATAGTGACAGTGGGGCTGATGAATATGAAGCCAGTAAGAGACCAGTCTATTTCTGTAATGCCAAGATAGCACCTTTTTAAATAAAATGAGCTCTTGCTTCTGGCTGAATGCTGCTAAACCTCAAGAATATGTAAGGTTTTATGAACTTCAGGATCATCCATCTTTTCTCCGTGTCTTTCTACACATACTCCTCAATTTCTCTGTGGGCCCTTTTCATGGGTGTGAGTGGGGCTTTAGACACAGTTTATTGGAGAAGTCCTCCCATTGAGTCACAAGGTGCAGAAAGGATCCCATTGCTTTTGAAACTCCTTCTCAGAGAGGAGCCTAGGTACAGCTGGATCCAATCATAGTCTCAGACTATATCAACAATTTTGAGTACAGCTTTGTCCTGCAGAATTATAGATGGCATACCAGGTGTACTTATATAAAATGAATTATTTATTATGGCAAATGATCAGACAAAGGATCTTAATTAGAATTATATACTACACAATGTGAAAGAAACTACTAGTAGTGTATAGTATAGTGTATGTTATTGAAGTCATATATATAAAGTCCTGCTACAGCCCTGTCCTTTCCTTTCCTACCTAGCAGGAGGCACACTGTCCTCATTCATCTTGGACCTGATGTACCACCTTTATTTGTGCTGTAATGCCAGTATCTTTTTCCCCTTTGACCTCTTGCATGGTAGAAGCAGATTTTAAAACAATTGTCACCAGGTGTTAACTGGAGATATGCTGGGCCCTGTGATTTTGAAAGGACATCGTGGTAAAAAGGATTAAGGAAAACCTGTTGCATATAGAAAAGACTATTCCCATCTAACAACAAAGGCAAAATTCACTCAAAAGCAGAAGACCAGTGCAAGGGGAATGAAATATCTAATTATAGCTTGAGAAACTAAGATAATGATTTGTGGTGGTTTCCTACAGAGGAATAAATTTCATCTGGCAACACATGACTAGAGAAGTCTCCTCAGGTGTGGCCAGGGCTGACAAGACATGAAGCAGGGCTGGCTGGGAGGCTGAATCATGTTTTCTTGGTGGCAAACCAGTGTGCTCAGCTCTAGTGTTCAAACTGATCTGCTGAGCTGCCTACTGTGCAAGTGTGTGGATTTCAGACAATCTGTATCAGATGTCCAGGCAGCCGAATGCAGACAGCTGGAGTTTGGCTTTCACTGCATCTGCTCAGGCAGATGTAGTACTTTCTCACTTTGTCCCTGCGTGGTCACTGTAGCCATGCTCACATCTGCCCATCACCCTAGCTGAGCCCACTCTTGCCTCCCCATCTTGATTCTGCAGCCATCCCATCCCCATGGCCATGTCTGACTATCCCAGGACTGCAGCAGGCACTGGTTGCCCCTCCTGGCCCAGCTCTCCTTTCCACCTCCATCTGTTGTGGAATGGGGAGATCTCTGCCCCATCCTGCCCCAGTGGCCCAATGCTCTGTGCCCTCACCTCGCAGCCTGCTCTTGCTGCTGTATGACAGGCATGTCTGGTGCCATGAGCATGTATTGTGCAGATGCAGTCTTCCTGTAATTCCCAGGCAAGTGTATGTGTTTAAACAGGTGTATTGCCTCACAGGATCATAGAATGGTTTGGCTTGGAAGAGACCTTAAAGATCACCTACTTCCAATCCCCCTGCTGTGGGCAGTGACAACTTCCACTAGACCAGGGTGCTCAAAGCCCTGTCCAACCCTGTTACTTTGATCTTACCATGCAAGGGTGCTAAATATAACTGTCCTGTGGAAATTTGTTTTACTGTAGGAAAGAGGAAATTTCTCTGCAGAAGACGTTGCTCAAAGGGATGTAAAGAGCATCTTGGCTATGAAATAAGCCCTGAGGCAACTGTAAAACCACTGCAAAAGAAACAGTGAAGGATCTATCTATAGTGTGAATGCAGGCATAGGTGCCCCTGTTGGAAAGATGTGCTTCAATTCTAGCCTTTGTGAATGACAATTTAATTTCTGTGTCTCTGTGTTTGTGCTCCATCCACTACAAAGAAGGAAATAAGTGAGAATTGAAACATGGGAGTAGATGTACTGGTCATATCTAAACTGTACTGAAATGCTGTGTACAAGCTGATGATTTTATATTGGGCACATCTGCCCACCTCATGAAACCACCACAAAAACTGGCAGGATTTGCAGAATCCGTTGGGAAAGTTTCAGCTTCAGAATAGCAAAAGGTGTTGAGTTTGGGAGTTTAGCTGCACAGCACTTCATAGTATAGTTTCTTCTTGTCCTCTGTGGATGAGTCCTTAATCCTGACCTCAGCAGGCACATTTTCTCTTGCCTTTTTTCTGGATCCCCACTGAGATGTCTATTTTTCCCCCTACTACTGAAAGATGGCTTTTCACTTTTTATGGTTTCTCTGTGTAAATATGGCTCTCCTTACACTTTATCCACTCAGAAGAATTAGCAAGTTTAACAGATATTTCCAAGAACCTCTCATTTTTTCTAGAAGTTCTAGTGGTTTTGGCACTGCATCTTTCAAAAGATGTCAAGTACTCATCATAAAGTTTCTTTATACAGAATATATCACATTCTCTTGTAGTATAGTGCTAACATGGTCTAAGCTTTACACTTTTGCTGTAGATAATGTACATCTTGGGATCTTCTGTTACTGTCTGAACATTTTGCACTCTTTCAAGAAAAAGTAAGTCATTCCTCTATATGAGTCTTCTCTGTAAGATGAGCATGACCAATTCTTCTCATGGTATGTAGTCATTCGGCTGCCCCATAGCTACTTATTTCAGCCTTACTCCCAACCAGTCTTTGGCAATGCCACCTACCTCTCATAACCAACAGTTTCTGCTCCTTGTATCTGCATTTATAGGCTTGAAATAACTCGTGCTTTAGCAGCAGCAGGTTCCTTCCTTGGAAAACCAGAAGTGCAGTTGTCCCAGTTTGTATTGAACTCCATACTTGCCTTTCAGCAATAATGCATTCCCTGAAAAGTTTTTCAATGCCATCACTGCTTCTGTGTAAGCAGGTTTCTGATGTCTACATGTTTACACACCTGACTGGCCTATCAGGGTCTGTTTAGTTTCATTTACATAGTGCTGCCTTGTTCATGGTTCTGTAATATCACGCTGTCCTTCATCTAGAAAAGGCTTTTCTATTCCAGTTGCTTGCTCTCTGCCTTGGGAACAAGATTTCCTCTGAAAATTTTGTCTTTCTTCTACCCTTATTTGTATTCTCCAAATAAAGAGAAAGCAAACAAAAAAACCTGCACACTGAATCTCCAAAGCATTGCAAATTGGTCTTGTGTTGTCAGGGAACAGCTATGATTTAAGTAAAATGACAGGCAAGCAGAAGTCCTGCCTTAGCTTTGCTTTCTTAAGAACTCCTGGAGGACCTTCAGTGTTCTGGCATACCATTTTGCCATTTGCTTCTCACTTTCCTATAACTTCCCAGGGTTAGTCCTGTGCTGCTGGCCAGTGGAAGATTTCCCTTTACACACAGGTTCTTGCATCACCAGCTCCCAGGTTGGCCCTTGCATTAAAATGGAGTTCAACCTGCTGCTTTACAGATAACCTGGAGGATTGTATTGCTGTGGTGACCTTTGCAAGAGCATTCCAGTGTCACCCTCTTAAAGCTTGCTGTGCTAGTATGAATGGCCTGACACAATAAAAGTAAAGTGAACTGTATATTTGCAATGTCAAAATTGAGTAACACAGTCACAAAGCCTTATAAAAATGTAGGTAATGGGATCACAGGAAACTCAAGGTTGGTTTGTATCAAATTCAGGAGACCCTGTGCAATTCCTTCTGTTGGCAAGATATAACAGTGAATCTACTGTGCATGGCCAAGGACTCGAATACGGTCTATGCAACATGTCCTCAGAGTCCTGGATGGTAGAAGACTGCTGACCCTGATGTGCCAGGGTCTCATTCTGTTTCCACTCACAATCAAAGACTCCCATCCAGCTCATGGATTTCCTAATCCCTCCCACCATATCATTGGCTTCCACCTTCCACTTTGAAAATTATGTTGTTCCTTGGCAGAGACAGGTGCAGTTATTCCCTGCTTAGATTATAAACAGAAACAGATAATGTCTGCTTTGGTGTTTGATTAGGCATCCAAATTTAGTTTCTGTAAGGGCAGGAAACCCTTTTCCACAGGGCTTAGTACTACTTTTTCTCATATGGATGACATATTTCATGCAAGTCTCATTTGCATAATTATATAACTATGCAATTTGTATATGCTGCACACTACTTGCACTTGTTTGAGACTGCATTAGCAACTAAACTTTCCTGAGGGGATATGGGGTTAAGGGGTGACATTCACTTGAACTCTGTCCTTGGGAGCACTAATCATTAACTGGCTGCATGAAAACTAGCTGTGACTCCTGTTATTTATCATCCTCAAACAAAATAAGTAAAACCACCTGTGATATAGATAAGTCTAAAGTCATAGAAGCAGAGCTTATACTTGACTTAAAATACACTGTTGAACTTTCATGGTTTGATTTAAAATTATAAATTTAAAATATTTTAACAGCTCTATATATTTGACACTGAAGTAATGCCGTTATCTATTGTAGAAGCTTTTGTATTACTACAACTGACTTTCTTTGTGTGGCACTTCAGTAACGGTGCATAACTTGAGATGGAAATCGCTAATTGCCAAATGTACGGACCAGCACGCTTAGCTTTCATGAAAGGAATACACAGGAAGGTGATGTTGCTGAATTCGTAAGCAGCAAATACAAGTCATAAACAAGATGGGGATTTCCATTCTTCTCATATCACAATGTTGTGGTCCATAAGACAGTGACCTTACAGTCTAGAATAAATACAAAAGGGATGTACCTGTTTCTGGGGGTTTTCATGTCAGCCAGTGACTATGATGGGGCATAACCAATGGTGTTCTAATACCCCAGATTGATTTGAAATGTCATTGGTATTTTTGTAGGATAATTTTACGTTAATTGCTGTTTGGGAAAGATCAGGTTAAACCTTTGTTTGTGGTTCAGTAGATAGATAATTTATGATCTCATGCATACATCAGAGGCTCAAAAGCACTTGTCTGGAAAACACAGTTCACTGTGGCTGCAATTTTGTTTCCTTGTGAAGAGCGGAAAGGAATTTTTGGTGCTTACTATAGATCTCTGAAGGCTATATCTACATGTGCAAGAAGTTCAGCACTGTAGGAAGAGATCCAGCTGGTGCTGAGGACTCAATGAGGGCATTTTTTTCCTGTTTTGGATGAGTTTTACTTTAAAGCAGCTCTGTTCTGCTCCAGGGGACAAAGTGGTCATAGCAGCTGGAGGACAGTAAATGTGTTCCTCAATCCCATCTTCCATTTTGATTTAATTTGAAAAGGATCTGGTTAATTGTAAAAGAATCCTCACAGGCCTTTCCATCATATGAATCAAACCATGCTAAGTGACAACAATTGCCTTCAAAAGCATGTTCATGATCTGAACTAAAACACAAATGTAGACATACTCTGTATAAAAATAAACACAGCTGCACTAAAAGGATTCATTTTAAGTCAGAGTCCCATACTTTGGGATTTGGCTATAAAGAACTTAAGTATGTCTGAAATGTGGCAGCTTTCCCTATAGGCACTTCAGTATAAATGCCTGGATTTATTATTTAATTGCTTTTAATGTTTTGATGATTGCTGAAAAAGAAATTCAGGACATACTGATCTAATTTACTAATTGCCTGAAAAACCACCTGTAATAAACTGTGTATTTGTACAGGAAAATGGTGATTTTAGTCCAAGCATATTATTCTGTGTCCGTAACATTTTTTCCTGTGATATTCCTATTCAGATGCTGCTGAGATTTTATAGGATGCTATAGGTTTACTGAACTGCCTGCTCACTGAACATTTGTGCATATGCAACATTTAAGGAAATATAAATTCACTCTGGCTGATTTTTTTAAGTAAGCAAATCTAATACAGCTTGCTCTTTGCTGCCAGAGTGGTAGTTTAGTGTCTTTTCTTACTTAATGCAACTAGTGTGCTATTAAAAACATAAACCATTTAATGCTAACAGATGTCTCCCCTACCCCAATCCTTCATCGCAGTTTCTGTAAATCAATGTAAAAGCATTGTTACAAGAATTATCACTAGCTGGAAATAACCTTGACTGAAGTCTGAGGCATGTAGCTCACCTAGAGGTGCTGGAACTAGAGCAGTCAAATGTAGTTCCAATGAAAAGTTATAGATTTGAGCTGCAGGAGTGTGGGACCACCTGCCTGGTGAATGGTCCTAATTTTATATATATCTATAAAAATGTCATTGAGTTCCTGAACTCATAAAGATTAAAGCAAATAGATTCTGTCTCATCAGGTCTCAAGAGAAAAATAAACACTTTAAAACTACTCTCCTTAGAATGTAATATTGTAGCTGAGTTTCCTATTACAGGAAAATTTACCCTCTCATTTGCAGATATAAGAAGAAAGAAATTAGCTAACCAAGTAGGAAACTAATGGTCTTGAGCTAATTACTTTAAAAAGTTTGTTGTCATGCAGAAGCCACAAATTCAAGCTCCCCTTCTCCTCATATAGACCAGCTGTGTGCATGGCATTTTTCTTGGGGGATTACACTCTTCTGACCTGGGTGGATTGGCCCAGCCCAGGAAATAAGTTAAATTCTCATTTTCAAGCGGGGATTTTTGTCTGGTCCCCAGAATCCCCTGAATTTTAGAAAACATGACTAAAGCTGATACATTTCTATGAATGGCAGTGTTGATGGAGCAATATATTCCTGTGAGAACACTTTTTGCCAAGCCAACTGTATTTGGGCTTTTTTATCTTTCACCTCTCAGAAACATTATTGCAATCTGTCTGATGAGTTGCACAGACTTTCCCACATAAGGTCAGACCGCTCAGCAGCAATGGTTTCAGGGTCACTTTTCACTTAAATGAACATTCAGTTTCTGAGATACAACTACAAACCAGCTTTAATAAAGAATTTGATGTTGTGAGGTCAATAAGCAAGCTGAGTACTTTTTATCTGGAACATAGGGTTACCTGATGCTTTTAATAGAAGGGACATATGTGACAATGTGAGACTTTTTCAAAGCAGCAGATTCTCTCAGCTTGAAGCTCTGTGTCAGAAACCACTGAAAAATGCCTCCCCATGAAACTTCTCCCTTTGTACCTAGCACTTCACCATGACCCCATGGATTCCCAGACTTGTCTCAGTTTGCATACGGCTTGTCTGCAACATCACTTGAATGTGTTACATTCCTAACGCTGATGTACTCTAAATTTGTCAAAATACTGTGGCTAGACAAGCTTAAAATCAAAATAGGAAAGCAAAGAGAAAAGCTCGTGATTAAGGAGATGGAGCTGCTGCTATGAAACCATCAAATTAAGCAATGGTAAACTTGTGTCAAAAACTAATCTGTTCCCCAAGCTGTAGCTGAGCGCTTCAGGAAAAACTGCCTTGGTGGCTGCAGCTGAAGATTAGTTTTGTGGGCTCTCCCAATGTGGAGTCCTTTGGAGCAGAGCAGATGGCCTGGCTCTGGATTCCCTCATTGCTGTGATACCTGTGCAGTGCAAGCATACCCCTCTAAAGCAAACGAATCGTCAAAGCAACTTAATAGGAAGGTCTGCTTTCCTCTCCTTCTGGCTAATCAGTTTAGAGAAGCTTATGGTAGCACACTTTGCAGTTTGTGCAAATGCAAATGAAGCTTGTCTGTGACTGGGCTAGACAAAGCCCTTCTGATGTGTTGATTTTCTATACCCTGCTCATCCACCTTTGTCAGAAGTTGTTTGAATTGCAATTTTCCTGACTACTCCCTTCCTGAACACAGAGTCTGTGAATCTTTTTGAGGTGCCCCAGCAATTTCACAGTCACAGAATGGGTAAGGTTGGAAGGTCATCTGGTCCAACCTCCCTGAGCAAGCAGGGCCATCTCAGAGCACATGGCACAGTATTGCATGCCGATAGCTCTTGAATATCTCCAGTGAGGAAGAGTCTACAGACCCTTTGGGCAATCTCTTCCAGTATGCAATCACCTGCACAGTAAAGAAGTTCTTCCTCATATTCAGGTGGAACTTCTTGTGCATCAGTTTCTGCCCATTGCCTCTTGTCCTATTACTTGGAGAAGAGCCTGGCTCCATTCTCTTGACACCTCCCTTCAGATACTTATAAACATTGATGAGGTCCCCTCTCAGTTGTCTCTTCTCTTTCCTTGTAAGAGAGATGCTCCAGTCCCTTCATCATCTTTGTCACCTTCCACTGGACCTGCTCCAGGAACTCCATGTCTCTCCTCTACTGAGGAGCCCAGAAGTGGACACAGCACTCCAGATGTGGCTCACCAGAGCTGGGTAGAGGGGCAGGATCACCTCCCTTGACCTGCTGGCAATGCTTTTCCTAATGCACCCCAGGATACCATTGGCCTTCCTGGCCACAAGGGCACTGCAGGCTCACGGACAGCTTGTTGACCACCAGGACCCCCAAGTCCTTCTCCACAGAACTGCTTTCCAACAAGTTGTCCCCAGCCTGTGTTGGTGCCTGGGTCTTCCCCAGGTCCAGGACCCTGGCTTTGCCTTTGTGGAATTTTAGACAATTCCTCTCTGCCCATCTCTCCAACCTGTCAAGGTCCTTCTGAAGGGCTGCACAGTGCTTTGGGGTATTGGTCACTCCTTCCAGCTTTGTGTCATCATCAAACTTGCTGAAGAGACATCTGCCCCTTCATCCAAATCATTGATGAATAAGTTAAATGATACTGGGCCCAGTATTGAACCTTGGGGAACATCACTAGTGACAGGCATCCAAGTAGTCCCTGTGCTATCGATTATGACCCTCTGGGATCTGCCATTCAGCCAGTTCTCAATCCATCTCACTGTCCATTCATCCAGCCCACACTTCCTGAGTTTGCTTATGAGGATGTTGTGTGAAAGTGTCGAAAGTCCTGCTGAGGTTAAAGTAGACAATGTCTACTGCTCTCCTCTCATCCCTCCAGGTAGTTGTTTCGTTGTAGAAGGCAATCAGGTTGGTCAAGCATGATTTGCATTTAGTAAATCCATGCTAACTACTGATCCCCTCCTTGTCATCCATGTGGATAAATGTGGCCTCTAGAATAAGGTGCTCCATCACCTTTCCAGGAACTAAGATGAGAGTCACTGGCCAGTAGCTCCCTGGGTCCTCCTTCTTGCCCTTTTTGAAGACCAGGGTGACATTTGCTTTCTTCCAGTCCTCAGGCACCTCTTCTAATCTCCACAACCTTTCACTATGGTGTCCACCAGCTCCCTCAGCACTTGTGGATGCATCCCATCAGGGCCCATGGACTGTGGATGTCAAGTTTGCCGAGGGGTTCTCTAACCCAAACGTCCTTGACCAGGGGAAATGCGTCCTTCCAGCATCCCTTTACCCTCATCTCCAGGGTCAGAGATTCTTGAGGAAATCTTTACTCAGCTCCTGACCTCTTGACTAGTTGTCCTAAGGCCCTGAGGTCCCTCTTGATTGTCCGCAGTCTTCTTTTTGGGACTTTGTTGGTACCCACCTGGAAAACCAGTAGTGTATAATAATCAGTGGATCATACTGTTACATTGCGAATTTTAAGCCACAAGCTGTCTGGAGTGGTTATATTTATTTAAGACTCCTAAAAAGCCTATAGTTTGTTATTGCCTCAAGTTTGCGTCTGGAGAAAACACAGCGACATTTTTTCTAAGAGAATTTCTTTAAATTTAGAGAGAAAATGAGACATTTTGGCAAAAGATTTTACAGGGATAACAGATAACTGAGGAAAAGTGCTTCACTAAACCATCCAGCGCAAAAACCCAGTTCACAAAAGCACCCACCACAGACAATCAATACATTAGCTTTAGTAAAACACAATTCATTGGCTTTAAGCTACCCGCAAGAGAAAGAGTAAAGGAAGAAAAGAGAGATTAAAAGAATAAAGGAAGAATAAAAGAGAGAAGGAGAGAGAGAAAAGAGAAAAATTGCTACCCCCAAGATTCAATGACTCACATGGCGGTGGCCAGAAGAGAAGGCTCCAGGTGGAGCCTTGTGCTCTTGCATTTATATAGTTTGGCCTCGCCTCCCAGGCGGGACATCCTGGTCACAGACCACTGTGGCCAGGGGGAGGTGTGCTGTAGCCAACCACAGCTCCAGGGGGCGTGGTGTGGGCGGGTACCAGGCAGGCCTTCCTTGGCCGACAGCCCAGCCAGTGGCTCCCGCGGCCATGTCAGACTCAAGCCTTCCTGCTCTGCCCTGAGGCTGCAGATCACGTGTCTTCAGCCCTGCCATGTGCCCTCTGGGAGGCCTTATCACTGGCCTGCAGGCCCAGCCCTTCCCCCACACACCCTCACAGTGAGTTGGCTCCCACCCATATGAATATATAATTCAGTGCAATTCAAATCCAACATCTCACACATACCATGCTGGAAAGTTTCTGGGTGATGTCCCTTACTGGGGGTAGACAACACACCTGCCTATGGCTTGGGTCCAGTCAGCATATTGGGGCCTCCATTTATCTCAAAAGAGAGTCACCTTCTACTTTTTTTCAGGTATTTCTTCAGATATTAAGTATTTTACCCTCTTTTTTTTTTTTTTTTTTCTTAATTGAAGAGGTCATGAAGTGGGTGGTAGGCTGCCCTGCCCTAGGTCACCCCTCCAACCTGAACAGACCTTCATCCACCCTCTCATTTCCCTGGTCCTAGGAATCCAGGGCTTCACACCTATTGTATAAGGACACCTGGGGAGCTTGTGGCACCTGGGGAGGTGAGGTAGGTCGGGAAGGGACTCACCTGCTACTCTGAGCAAAAACCCCTTTCCACTCCCCTCGTTCTCTGAGATCCCCTCCTTCTGCCTGGTGATGAGAGGGTAGGGGATCCCCTGTTTCTTATGAAGTGGATGGTGGCTGTGTTTGTCTAAGGCACAGTAGAGTGCAACTCCACCAGTCAATCTCTTCCTCTGAGTCCCTAGTACTTCTTAGTCTTTCTACTTCATCTCTCAGCTCCGCCACTTGGCCTACATAGGGTTATGTATAGGATGTTCACAATTGCCTTGCAGTGTGTGGTAAATTGCTGGGTCTATATGGGGTTGCACGAGGTGTGTTAAGAATACTTGTACCAATGTGACGTTTTGGTCACTGCCCACCATCGCAATTTTTTTAAACTCCTGTCAATCATAATACAGTCTTCTGTCCATCCTTACAAGCAACGTCTGCATGTAAGAGCAAATATATATCTAATATCTCACTCTCTGCCTCCTTATAAGCAACACATCCATACATATCTATATAAGCAGGTTCAAGTAAGGCAAGGTATTAAGTAGAAAAACCAAAGAGACTCATTAGAAGATAAGATGGCCAAATACTGTTCTTTTAACTCGGCATGAAATTTTGACACAGGGTATGCTTGGAGGGATGTACAATGGGAGTATTGCCCCTAAATATTGGGAAGAATATTTAGACCATATTAAATAAAGCTTTTAAAAGATTAGTGGAAATAATATTGTATAATATATATTGCCCATAAGTAGAAGGTTGTGTAAAGTAGTAGCTGTGCAGAATTAGAATTTTTTTTTTATGTATAGGTAGTTAGACGACACATAGATAGATAATAGGTAGGTAGATAGATAGACAGACAGATAGACAGACAGACAGACAGATAGATAGATAGATACATAGATGCATGATAGATAGATAGATAGATAGATAGATAGATAGATAGATAGATAGATAGATAGATAAACAGAGAATGGAAGCTAAAGCATATTTCCAGGCATTTTAACTCTGCTGCTATTTAACAGCACAATCAATAGTTCTGAAAAGGGAAAGACATTTGCAATGCTAATTGCAATTCACAAGTGGGGGCGTAGTGAGTGGGTGGAAGAGTTAGTTGTTTGGTTGCCGAGGGACATTTCAGAGCTGCTGAAGTTCTGATGCTAGTAATTCTTTTTGTAAAACAATTATCTGGCTGACTAGAACACAGGAATAATTTCTAAATCAAAGAAATCAATGAGGGTGGTACTTCCTCAGGTAGTGATTTTCTGGCGGGTTTTTCTGGTTGTCTCAGTGCTCCCGCTAAGAGGAGAGATGTGGTGGAGAGCTTCCAGCCATGGAGCTTGAGGGACCAATAGCCTTTGCTAGCTCTTAATCATCTACAAGTCTTGTCTCTTCATCTGAAATTTTGTCAAATATCTCTTGTCTATTTTCTGGTATCTACTTTTTTTTTCTGAATAATAATGGATATTTTTACCTATGGCATGACCTGAATCTGCCAACCTTATTTAACCTGATTAGTGTTCTACTCTGTGCGTGCAGAGAGGTTTGTTTGCTCCAGTTGAAGCACTTGCAGAATAAAATACACACTGCTGTGACAGAGGATGACAAAAGTGAGATTTTTTGCTCCTCTCTTCGACCTTAAGCCAGGGTGAATGTTCCCTGGACTCCACAGACTGACTCCACAGCATGAGAACATAGGTTTGCATGTATAAGACCAGGGTGCAGAATTTTGGGCAAGAAGAGGAGCTAAAAAAAATGTTCTGATGCCTAGTCTTGTTAATTCCAACTGTCAAAGTGTCACTGATCTCTAAGCATGTGGGACAAAGTAATAGCAAAGGCACTTATCTCCTGGCACTCTGCTGTTTGCTGTTGGCCTCCCAGTGTCCCCAGGATGTTCAGGAAGAAGCTGGGGTTGGATGTGGTGTTGAGTGAATGTTGCCTTGTGCACTCAATGCAATTCCTAATTTGGTCTAGGTGAGAATTTCTGCTCTACACAGGGTAAAATGAAAATGCCTGTGGCACCTAGATGGAACAGACATACAGTTTTAAATACCTGAACTAAGAATTTTAAAGAAGATAAAATAATAATATATGGGTTCTTTTTAATTTTTTTTTGCCTAACAACTAACAGAGGAGTGAATACTATTATTATATATTCTTTTATCATTAAGAAGTGGAGGTATTCAATTTACTTTCTAAACAACTTTGAAATTAGAGCAAATGTTTTCATTTCCTGAAACAAATCCTTTTTTTGTCTAGAAAAAAATCTTGAAATTCCTTATTAACTTCTGTTTAATTCAACAAGTAATTATTAGATAAGGAAGAACCTGGAAAAGGTAATAGATTTTCTATTTCAATACAGTGTTCTCAAGCTATTTTATCATGTTCAAGTTTTCAAACCAGTTTAAAAAAGCCATAAAATAAATGCAATAATTCATCTCAAAGCATTTTAATAATCTCCAGCTTTCCCCTGAAAAATCTTATCACCTCTTTAGTCAAAGTAAAATGTATTTATTACCTGCAGCAGTATGTGAACATAATTACTCTGAAGGACAGGAGATATCTATTACTATGATCTTGAAATGTCTGCGTTGCCTTGCACCAACACTCTGTATAATCCTTTTCTGTAACATCTGGGTAAAGCTGGACAAGTCTGGCTGATTCTGATGTGGTTAGTTAGAATATATCCAGGAGTGGCCACTCGCCCAACCCACCCATAGGTCAACACCAGAAAACCTGGTGGCTGATGAAGAAGCAAAGAACAAGGATTTAGTTTAACTGTGTGATAGTACAGAGAGGTGTAATGGAATGAACAGAGTTTTCCTTTGTTTCCCTTTCAGGTTTCAAGAGTCTTGCTGTTAGTATTATATTTTTATATTGAAATATCATTCAGGAACCCTTAAGGGGACTGAGACATGGTTGTTCCAGCTGTGAAATGAGGGTGGCTAGAAGAGGGACCAGGCAACTGGGAACCACAGGGACAATCTAGCAGAGGGGCTGTGGTGTACCTGTGCTCCAAATAGCCACCTGCCCTGGAGGCTTTAGGTAGAGTGGCTAAATTGCACTTGTGTTTTTTAAAAATGTGACTTTCTCTTGGATATATGTGGAATGGAGGAGTTTTGAAAACACTGCTACTACAAACTGATCTGCAAGTGATAAATCTCTGGCTATTAGCTCTTGTAAAACGGTTTTGAGATCACAGAATTATAGAATGGTTTGGATTGGAGGGACCTGAAAGTTCATCTAGTTCCAACCCTTCTACAGTGGGCAGGGGACACCTTCCACTAGACCAGGTTCCCTGGTCCAATCTGGCCTTGAATACTTCCAGGAATGGGGCATCCACCACTATTCCAGTGCCTGACCACACTCACAGTAAAAAATTTCTTCCTAATATCTAAACTAAACCTACCTCTTTCATCTTAAAGCTATCCCCCCTTGTCCTATCACTACCTGAGCTTGTGAAAAGTTCCTCTCCACTTTTCTCTAGGCCCCTTTAGGTACTGGAAGGCTGCTGTAAGGTCTCCTGGAACCTTCTTCAGGATGAACAACCCCAGTTCTCTCAGCCTGTTTTCATAGGAGAAATGCTCCAGCCCTCTGATTATCTTTGTGGTCCTACCCTGAATTTGTTCCAAGAGGTCCACATCCTTATGCTGGGGATCCCAAAGCTGGATGCAGTAATCCAGGTAGGGTCTCATGGGAATGGAGTAAGAGAGGAAGAATTACTTCCCTTGACCTGCTGGCCATGCTTCCTAGAGATCTTTTAGTTTGGTTTGTAACAAGATAAATGGACCACTTAATGAACTGTTAGTGGATCATTACATCCTATGTAAATACTGAAAAATTCAGCAAATAAATACAATGGATACCAATTTAAAAAAAAAAAATCAACATTGATGAATTGCAACAGGACTGAAGCAGCAGCTAGATTCCTGTTTGAGGAAATGCTCCAAATGAGCTCTAATAGAGTGTGTCTTACTATCTGTAGTACCTGGGAATATGAGATTCCCTTAAAAGATTCAAAAGTGAGGGCTCATCTGTTTTCTTGAAGCAGATCTGACTGAAGTGGAGGCAGCTTGAAGTTGAGGAAGAGTGCTCTGATTTGCAACATTGGGCTGTGCCACACAGTCTGGGAAGGCTTGCTCAGATCAGAGGGACAGGTAGCTGCTTTCAGGTGATACAGAACTCAGGGTAATGAGCTGACAAGACTTCTGACTTGGACAGGGTGCAGATGTGGTACTCTTGCTCCTGGACAGGAATTGTCTGGAGTGTAGTGCTTGAACGCCAAATGAACTTTCTGAGTGAAATCCCCTGGGCCCAAAATGATATTTTCCAATGGAAGTTTATTTCCTCTGAAAATTTGCAATCAATTATTCCACTCTCCTCTAGTTTAAGCATGTAAAAATGTTCCTATGGCTTGCCAGCCACCTCAGCCTGAGGTTTGGCATACTTTTCTTATTTGCACTTAATAATAATTTAATTATTTCTAACAGATTCTTTAAGAGTTATTGTTTTTATGAATTGAAAGATCTGTGGAACTCATTACAAGATTATAAGGCTAATCTACACTCTGGTGCAGAGATTCTTCTTTCTAAAAACTCTGAGTATTTCTTCTGTTTTTTCACAGACATCCAAACGTTACTGAGTGTGTGACCAATGTTCTTCCTGCCTAACCCTACAGGCCAGTAATTTCCCTCAGCTGTCCTTGGATGTACGTCTACTTTTAAATAAAGCAAACTCATCCTTTTCATAGTCAAATATTAATATTTGGTTTAAACAACTGTGATAGGGCTGCGTTATAAAATTCAGGCAGTGTTAAAAGAAGATTGATTCTTTCTCCTTTAATCACATGGCTTGCTTTGTGTCTTGGCAAGGGCTCAGCATGCATTGTCAGATTAACTGTGTAGGATTTACAATTTTGTGGACTTCAGTGCTTTATCTTTCACCTTCGGCAAACTGATGATCTCTTGCACCACAGAGCTTCTCACCAGGGTAGCAGTCTCTTGTGAGAATATCAAAAAAAGTGTACCAAATGTGTACATCAGGTGGAATAACACGTCAAAGTGATTTTGAGAAGTATAGCACATACCAACCTTCACTTATGGCTACTTTATATCAGGAGCTGGAAGGAATTTAGTAAGAAAGCTTCAAATTTATATATAAATATAAAAATTAAATGAAAAATATAAGAAGCTGTTTGAGTGAGCTTTAAACCCTGGAGAATAAAAGCATACAGCAATACCTTTAATATTCAGATATTAGAAATAGTAGTAAAATTGTTATCTTTTATTTCCTTCAAATAATTACATCAGTTTTTTAAGAGCTAAAGCATTACATTAAAACAGTAAGTCTCAAAATTAGTTCAAATTCAACTTGACAAAAAGTAGAAGTATCTTGAGAATGTGAATAAGAAGAGAAATCTGTTTTTGTCAGCAGAGTGACAGCATCTTTTATGAGATGAAGAAACTAAAAATGTGTTGCATTATGTTGCAAAAGATAAATGAATTCAAAGTCCCCTGACACAATTCTATTTGTAGTCCCTTGTTAGAAGGCATAGTTATAATTTTAAAACAAGAAAGACTAAATGTTCTCCATGTGCTCATTGTTTTTTCTAATATATTGAAAAAAGTGTTTAGCAAAATCAAAGCTGTGTGATGTTAGTATTTTGGGGTTTGGAGTGGGGGTTTCACAGTATGTTGGGTAGTGGCTAAATTAACTGGGTTATAATCAAAGGGGTTCAGATGTTGCTGCATATAATGCATAACACTAGGAACGGGTCCTGACAACCGGCATTTGAGGCAATGTTCTTTTGCCCTATGAAAAACATATCTCTGAGAGAGAGGCTGTGAGGCATCCTCCCCAAACAGCCAAACTACAATGTGTAGCTGGATGTGCCAGAGTTGCTACGTTTCACCCAAGGGCCTGCAGGATGCCTCAAGCCACAGGTCGCTCCGTTTGATTTGATTTGCTCAGATTGCCGTTCCAAATACTTGTCTTACTGTGCTTCTCCCTTAATGCCACCTTCTGCATTTTGGTCTCTGTTCTGCAAAGACTTTAATGGGGTTGCAGGGCAGTGCATGGATAGAGTCTGTAATGGCTGTGAATGTGCCATGCAGAGCTCACGGGCAACCTGGGGTGCTTTGATCTACTTCTGGTGTCTGACATTTGCCTATCCAACTCAAGAACTGGTGAACGGACTATTGAACCTGCTCAATTCTGTGTCAGCACATCTCTATTCCGCTTTTCCCGACTCACAAATCAAATATTTCATTCTTCAGCACCATGAGAGCCTCCCTCAGCAACTGACATATTTGACAGCCACACTGCACTTCAAAGAACTTCACAGGGTTGTTAGCAGTAGCGGGGATTTTCACCAAGTTGTATTTTTAGCGCAGAGTCTGAAAGAATTACTTGACATATAGTGTAGTGATCATAACCTTACTCTAAGCACAATAGGCTGCTTAATTTATAACTGCTTTTAGAAATAAAAATTCAACATAAAATACTTAGCAATGTCAATTCTTCTGTATAAGAAACACAGAACTGCAGAAATGCTGGGTGAGCATTTATTAAAAGTAGCTCCGATTGTGTTTTTCATTCCATGCTATGACTGATGACCTAGTTTCTCCTATATTGTTTATTTCATGGATTTTTGGCTGCTATCACTACTGTCAAAGATACAGGGATATAATGAAAATACATTAGCAGACTGGTTTAAACTAAATATTTTCTGTAATATATAGAACAAAAGAAAAAAAATCCATTCTGAAACACTCATTATCTGAAATAAATTCCAGAGAACAATGACAATATGCTAAATCTCCCTGTCTGTTGATTGTCCAGTGTGTCTTCTTTTTGAGTTATCCAGGCATGGGGCCAATGATGAGTATTTCTAAAGGGAAAATTATCTTTTAAAAATCAACAGAATATACAAGGTCAGTGAATTGGCAAAAGTTACAGAATTACAGAATCAACTATGTTGGAAAAGACCTCTGAGATCATCAACTCCAACCTTTGACCTAACCCCACTTTCTCTACTAGACCATGGCACTAAGTGCCACATCCAGTCTCTTCTTAAATACCTCCAGGGACAGTGACTCGATGACTTCCCTGGGCAGCCCATTGCAATGTCTGACCACTCTGTCTATAAAGAACTTCTTCCTACTGAAGAACTGCTTCCTAACCTAAATCTCCCCTGGTGCAGTTTAAGACTGTGTCCCCTGATCCTATTGCTGGTTGCCTGGGAGAAGAGACTGACCCCCACCAGGCTACAGCCCTCTTTCACATAGTTGTAGAGAGTGATAAGGTCTCCACTGAGCCTCCTCTTCTTCAGGCTAAACAGCCCAAGCTCCCTCAGCTGC
This sequence comes from Sclerurus mexicanus, assembly GCA_013396755.1. Classification (NCBI taxonomy): domain Eukaryota; kingdom Metazoa; phylum Chordata; class Aves; order Passeriformes; family Furnariidae; genus Sclerurus; species Sclerurus mexicanus. The sequence continues at coordinate 1,190,668 of VWZF01000445.1, read as the reverse complement.
TCCTCGCAGGACCCTTCACCAGCTTCATTGACCTTCTCTGGACATGCTCCAGGCACCTCAACGTTTTTCCTAAACTGAGCGGCCCAGAACTGTACACAGTACTCCAAGTGCAGCCCCACCAGTGCTGAGTACAGGTGAAGAATCACTTCCCCAGTCCTGCTGGCCATGCTATTCCTGATACGGACCAGGATACCCTTGGCCTTTTTGGCCACCTGAACGCTCTGCTGGCTCATGTTCAGCTTCCTGTAGATCAGAACCCCCAGGTCCCTTTCCTCCTGGATGCTCTCCAGCCACTCCGTCTCCAACCTGTAGCACTGCATGGGGTTGTTGTGGTCAAAGTGGAGGACCTGGCACTTGGCCTTGTTGAACATCACACTGTTGGATTCAGCTCATCTCTCCAGCCTGTCCACGTCCCTCTGCAGAGCCCTCCTATTCTCCAGTAGATTGACAGTCCCCCCCGCCCTAGCTTGATGCAATCTGCAAATTTGCTGATGGTGGACTCAATCCCTTTATCCAGATCATCAGGAAAGATACTAAACAGGACTGGGCCCAACACTGATCCCTGGGGAACACCACTGGTGAGTGACTGCTAACTGGATGCAGCACCGTTCACCACCACTCTCTGGGCCTGGCCATCCAGCCAGTTCTTAACTCAGCCAAGAGTGCACCTGTCCAAGCCATGGGCTGCTAGCTTCTCCAGGAGTATGCTATGGGAGATGGTGTCAAAGGCTTTGCTGAATTCCAGATAGACTACATCCACAGTCTTCCCCTCATTTACCAGGCAGGTCACCTGGTCATAAAAGGAGAACACATTGTTCCACCTTGTCTTGATTGTCTCCCCTCTTCTTCTTTCTTTCCTCATTTTGTCCTTTTAATTCACCTGTTTCTTCCACATGGTATCAACCATTCTTTCTAACTACTTAATTCAATGAGGAATTGGAAACTGAAGCAAATAGAATATGAGCTCGCCATTATCCTAACACATTGGCTTGCATGGTATTACGTACATACATCTTCTCACCTTTTTGTTTCTTGGGTTTTTTTGGGTTTTTTTTTGAAGCATTTTCTTGTGTGGATGTGCCTGAACCACTGTGTTGCGGTAAAGATGGTAATTGAGTCCATGCAATGAATCTGTTATCTTTTTTGGCCTTCTCTAGCCTGCTGTGTTGTAGCTTGTGAGCTCACTGTAAATTTACTCAGCTAATATCACTGCAAATGCTTGTCTAGACACTTGGCAAAAGTTTGTGGTGTATACTCAGACTCATCCAAGTGTGAGCAGTGAGTGTGTGTGTTGTGAAACAAGTTTTTCAGGCTACCATTTATATGGTGGCACTTAATTTAAATCCAAACTACTCTGAGTTGTGGTAGATGCACTAACTCTGTTCTGTACATGCCCGCACTTAATTTAAATCCAAACTACTCTGAGTTGTGGTAGATGCACTAACTCTGTTCTGTACATGCCCTTGATGGAGATGCTGTGCCATTGTTGGGCCTCTGCTTTCTGCAGCCTGGTCCATGAGGCCTTGGGGGAGTTCACCATCATAGATAAGAGTGTGTATCTGGTGTCTCTAAAATAGACATTGAGTTGATTTTTGTTGATTTAAACAGACTAGCATGAAATAAGACTACTGAAAATTCAAAGGCTGCAGTAGGCAATTTAAGGAGAGAAGCATTTTTTGGCTGGATCTTTCTGGAGTTGCTGAATGAGTGTCATAACATTTTCTTTTCTCTTATGCCATGTGTGTTTGTAATTGCTACTCCCGCTTTAGAAGCAGATATGTAAATGATAATTCTCTCTATCACATTGCCTTAAATTTAATTTTTCTGCATTATAATGAATGTGAAATATTAATTGCAGGAATACTAATTTGTTAATTTGAATTCCAAGACTTAGTGGATTTGATTTTTTTAATTTTCTTTCTTTCTTTTTTTTTTTAAATTTCTCTTTTTAACATTAAAAGGTGTACTAAGTCTTTTATCTATTTTTCTGGTTTGTTCTAGACACATGGAAACACATTTCTAAAACTTGAAGTATATAAATACTGTTTTAGGCTTTCTATGGATTTATCCACAATGTTTTAAGTTAAACTGGGGGATTAATTTGTGTTGCATGTTCTTTCATTATGTGAGTTTGTCTACAGGACAGAAAACATCAAAAGAAATGTTTTTATTGTGAGATTTTTCTCCTTCCTTTTTTGCAAAGAATGGGAAACAGTGAAAAACCACAAATACTAAAACTAGTTAATATGAAGAATATAGTCTCTCTAAAATCTAGGTAGCATTTTCTTGCATCTAAATCCATATTCTATGAATCTTTGATGTGACATAAAATTGTAACTGCTGAGATGGGGAGTGGGACAGAAAGCCACAGGGAGCAGAAGCTATCTGTTATCTTTCCTCATTTCTATCCTAACGCAGACAGAGAGAAACCTCTTTTAGCCTTCTTTTATTCTTATTTCTATTTTTTCTAAACACATTTTAATTTATTGAAACCTTAGGTCAACCTACAACAAAGTTTTAAAATTAAACAGACTCTGTCAGTGAGCAGTGGTACAGATAGCAGGTGTGTAGGCATCAGAAAGTGTTCTCCTTTCCACAGCTGCCTGACTCTAACCCTTCTGCAGCCTCCTCAGCCTCTCCTCATCTCCTTCCTACCAGATATGTCTCCTGGCCTAAGCCTATTTTGTGATGGTTATCTCAGGCTGTAGGTAACAGAGACCTTATTTTCCAATCCTGTCCCCTTTGAAAGATTTAGGTTGTCGGGGTTACAGATTACACACTGAAAACGTACTTACACAACCACCCAGTGGGAACCCAGATAACTACCGGATACAAGTTTTTCTTTCATTTATGCCATTCTGACAAGACTTATACTTATTTTGTTATGTTGTTTGCCTCTCCAGGTTAAAGTGGACATTTTCACCTTAACTACAGTCTTCTTAGCACGCATACTTTTAAAGTCCATGCTTGTTTTTCATAGTGATTCAGGAGGCTGAGTGTTTCTGCTCCTGATCTGTCCTGCACTAACAGAGACTATAGTAACAAATGGAGCATCTCTATATGAGTTTAAGTGAGCAGTTATGTTAGAAATGTAAAAAGATTCCTCTGCTGCTGAACACTCGTCTCTGAAGGCACACTGTAAGTCTGTAATGTGGTTGATTTTACCATTTTACCTGGCCACTGAGGAAGACAGGCAAGCAGTGGCTTCAGCTTATAGATTTGATTTCTCAATTAGGCCAGAAGGGTCTATTTTCAATGTGCAGAAGTGAATCCAATGCACCAGCAATGAGGGTGGGAGGGGACATGTTCAGATGGTGAAAACTGATGTGGTCCGTTTTTGACTCCTCAGCATGCCCATGCCTTAAAGGGCAGTGCAGATACCAGGAAAAGGTGAGTTAATGTCTGGAACATCTTACTGGCCATGTGCCATCCCATCTTGATCCAAGCTCTCCAAAAGGCCTCTGAAAACAGCAGTGCCCTATTAGTGTGACACTATATGCAAATGTGCAAAGCCCACATGACTTGGACCTATGCCATCGGAGAGTGGGACCAGCTTAGGGCACTCTCCCTTGCTGACAGAGCAACTGCAGGTTGAGATATCCACTCCTGCAGTGGTTTTGAATTCATCCTTTATTTGTAATGTGGCATCGCACCTGAAAGATGCTGGTATAAATGTTGCTGTTCTTGTTGCCAAAAGTCCTCTGAATTGTGCTTGTAGCTGGGAGAAGAACTGTGTTTGAATTTTTTAAAAATTATATACAGGTGTACTTGATGAGCTGGGATTTGGATTCTTAGGTGATGAGGAAACCACAGAGAGGTTATAATGAAGTACACTGGTGCTTCAAGGTGGGCTGGTTTAGCTGCAGCATAGTTCCTCATTACTGAAGGACTCTGGATTATGGGCTTTGATCAAGAAAGAGTTTTGTGCAGTGTCTGAGTATGTGTCTCTAAATATGACATTTTAACTTGCAATCTGTAGCTGAGAAACAAATAAAATCTACTAAGCAAAATATAGCAAGCAAAAAACTCCACCTTTGAATCAAATGAAAAGGACAAGTTAAACCAGCTGAGCTAGTAACATTTATGTACTCCTGCTTTCCCCAGGTATTATAAGAAACTGCCTAAAAATCAAAACCAGCAAATAATCACAAAGGTCATCATAATGTAGGAAAATATTTTTTTTCATTATAAGGGTCATAACTTTGCATCTTGACTGAATAATATTGAATCAAGTAAAGAGTATTAACTAAAAACTAAGTCTAAGTTTTAATTAAATCCACAGCAGTTGCTATTTTTCAATGTACATGCGAAGAGACAGGGTATAATATATTTGACTGAAGAATTTTCAAGTTCCAGCTGGACAGCACTTTAATTAACTTCATTTTCTCCCTTTTCTCAGCTGCAGTCCCATTCCATTATGATTGTGAATCAATCTTAAATGTAACATTTTGAAAAGACAGATTTCTCACTATGTGAATGCTAAATGAAAACCTTTGAACTTGATATTCTAAAAGTTGTGGTGGCAAGGGGGATGTGGGGAAGCCAGAGTGAAGATGACAAATGTGGGAAGTGTGTCCCATCGAAGGCTGGTGTGCAGCACATGGTTTTAATGGACCTACTTCTGTTTCTGCTGTTTGCCAGCTGTAGTGTGACACTGGGGATATGCTCAATAAAATGATAACACTTGCACAACAAACTGTTTGTGCCTGGCTGGTTGACAAACTGAGAGCAGCAGTATCATTGCTGAACAAGAGCCCAGAGTCTCCTCCTTGTCATCCTCTCACACTGAGCTAATTGCTAACAGTCAGAAGACAGCATCTACTTCACAGGTTAAGTTGAAAGAATTTTTAGAAGTACCCAAGAGCCCAGGTTGATGGTTTCCTCCAGTCTGACTTCAAAGGTGCGGATACATCTTCATGAGGGCTTTGCACAACTCAGGCAAAAGGCTGGAGGAAGGCACTTGTCACTAGTAGCAGCCAATGCCAATTCTTCCTTCCCTGACAGTCACTGGAAATATATTTTATAACACATTTCAGTGGGTAAAATATGACAGGTGCTATACATGTAGTAACAATCATTTATCTTCTGAAACAGTTTGTATTTCAAGAGAATGATACCAGCCAAATGGGGTTGGCCTTTCTAAACTGATCATTTGGGAAGGCTCCACTGGAAAGGCAAGTGCAATGCATGGGGATCTACACCATGTTTTTTAGCTGTGACTTTATTTCTCCTTGGAAGCAGCAGAATTAAGACAGACATGGTGTCAGCAGACTAATAACATCTAAATCAGGGAGTTGTCTGTGAGTTTGGCACATCAAAGTCATGCCACAGGATGTCACGTGTAATGTTAGGGAACATAACGTTTCAATTATTAAATCAAGGTTGAAACTTAAAGATTGTATTTTTTCCTCTGGATTTTTGTTTAGTGAGTTTCTCTTTTTAACCCTTGTCAGTATTGTAGATAGGATATCTTGGACCTCTGTTTTTTGTGAAAGCTTCTGTTGGGTCTTCAAGTTATCTAATTGATTTGGATTATTACAGTTAGAGTTACTGAGATCTCAGAGGCAATCCTATTGCCAATTTATTTCTTTTTATTTCTTTTCGTTGGTGATGCTTGTAGTGTTACCTCCAAGAGAAAATAAGAGGAAGCTTTGAGTGGAGGTGTAGTTGTTTAGCTCTCTATCTTCCTTGCTGACAGAGTATGGCAGTGCTGTGGTGCAGTGATACTTGAGCTGGCATTAAACTAATTATGTTGGGTACTGGAAGCATTCTGGCTACAGAAGAGTGGAGTCAAGCATGTTCTGATTTTCCCTGCCAAAAGGCTTAGCAACTTGGGCACCAATGAGCCCATAACAACAAATAGCAGTGTCTGGACAGGAATTTATGGGGGTGTCATGGTTTACCCCAGCTGGCGACTAAGTATCATGCAGCTGTTCACTCAGTCGCAGCCTGCCTCAAGTGAGATGAGAAGAATCAGGGCGGAAAAAGTAAAATCTTAAGGTTGACATAAGAACAGTTTAAGAATTCAAATGCTGTAAAATATAATAGGAATAGTAATAAAAATAAGATGGAGAGAGAGATAAAACCCAAGGGAAACAAATGTTACACAATCGCTCACTACCCACTGACTGATTGCCAGCCCATCCCTGAGCTGCAATCAACCCCTTTCTGGGTAACTCCTCCAGTTCATGTACTGGGCATGATGTTCTATGGTGTGGAATATTTCTTCGGCCAGTTTGGGTCAGCTGTCCTAGCTACATTCCCTTCCCGCTTTTGTGCAGCTCTTCACTGGCAGGGCATGAGACACTGAAAAGTCCTTGACTTAAAGTAAGCATTACTTATCAACAACCAAAACAGGGGTGTGTTATCAATCATTATTCTCATACTGAATTCAAAATACAGGACTGTACCAGCCACTAAGAAAGAAATTAACTCTATCCCAGCTGAAACCAGGACAGGGAGAGTTTGTCATTCTGAAAGTTTTCATATTCCCTAAATTTCTACCTCTCTTGCTTTTGTAGCCCTTTCTCTGTTTTCTCGCTTCAGAGGGAAAAATGAAGCAAACAAGGATGACAGGATACAGAAGCTGTGGGCAATACATCATCCAACAGCAGACACCTGAGTGTAGCTATTTCTCAGACAGAGGATCTGTGCAATAGTTCCTGTGTTAGGCAAAGCTGACACCTTACACTGAAAATAGGAGTTGAATTAAATGAGAAGAGAGGATGGATTGTGGTGATCAGGTGCAGAGCTCAAGCATACTGACCAGCAACTCAGCTGTCCGCTTTTGTTCTCCTCCGTTTTTCATGCCTATTCTCCAATTTAACATGGTCACCTCTCTGTGTCCCTCACTATCCTACTTTCAAATAATTTTCTACTCTGATTACTTTTTCCTCACATTTTTGCTATCTCTGTAACCAAACTTGGCATTTCTGGTAGCGTTATTTAGCCAATCATTTAGCTGTCCCTGGTGACCTAGCAAGTTTTAGTCTTCAAAATATCCTTAGTTCTCTCCTCCATTATCTGTGAGATTTCAGAGATTCATAGAATGATATAGGTTGGAAATGACCTTTGAGATTATTGTGTCCAACTGTTACTGTAACACTGCCAAGTACACCACTAAGCTCCTTAAGAGCCACATCTACACTTTTAAATATTTTAAATACCTCCAGGATAATACCTTCTCTCTGCCACTTGTTCCAGTGATTGAGAAACCTTTCAGTGAAGAAAGTTTACCTAATATACAATCTAAACCTCTCATCTTGGCTATCTTCACATCATTCCCTCTTCACCATCTGTGAAATTTTGTCATTCTTCATGGTGTTATCTGTAACAAGATATTAGGAAGCATTTCCTTACCTAGACAGTGGTCAAACACTGGAGCAAGCTTCCTGGAGATGTGGTTGATGCCCCAAGCCTGTCAGTGTGTAAGAGGCATTTGGACAATGTCCTTAATAAGATGCTTTAACATTTGGTCAGCCCTGAAGTTGTCAGGCAGTCGGATGAGATGTTCCTTCTAGGAAAAATGTTCCTTGTACTGAAACATTGTTCCTTACAAATGAAATAGTCAATTCTAAATGTGTTCAGACTGAATATAAAGGATATTTCTAATCAAGAGAGGGGTGAGTGTCTGAAATGTGCTTCCCTTCCTGAAAGTGTTTCGACCACAACAGTCCCCAATAACAACTAATGATGTTTACAAGGCAGCTTCATCAAGTGTAAGTGAATGTTGATGAAAGTCTGTGTTAAATTTATCTTGTGGTGTACCTGTGATTTGATACCTAATGCTGTTGCCAAAGTAGACCATAAGGTTTCAACGATAAAGACTTTGTAAAGTGGCTATGTTTTCTTCATAGATTTTAATAATAGCTAATATAGACCAGAAAAATGTATAGATATAAAATGTATAGATTAATTCCAAACTGCTGTTTGTGTTCTGTGATTTTCATAACAGTTTTACTTTTTATTATTATGAGGATTTGAAATGTAGAAGAAAAGACAAATTTTGCTGCAAGTTTGAAGTTTCAACCTAGTTTTACTGTTTACAAATAAAGACAAAACTTTTTTGAAGTGCTGCCGAATAGTGAAAAAATACAACTTTGTGTTTTCCCTCACTACCCCTTTCTTTATTTCCTCTAAAAGCCTGCTGTGCTTGCCTGAGGAACTGGAGACATTGCTATAACTCTGAATTCCTGCAGAACAAAGGCCTGACAGTAGTTTTCTAGAGCTAAAGACGTATCTCAAGCCATTTTAATGTTTTCCTGATTTTGCTTTCTTCGGAAATTACATCCAAGATCAGAGGAATATGTTTCATAAACGATGTTCTTTTAGGCAGTGGAAGAAGAATTCATATTTTAATTAAAAATTTTAAAAAATGTAGGAAACTGTGGACAAAAACATTATTTGCAGGTTAGCACACAATACCTAGAAAATGTAAAACTATCTATTTTAAAACTGAAAACTCAGATCTGGATGAAGTGAAAGACATTTGTATTTAGTCCGAGTCCAAGCTGTGGAGTGTGGAGGAGAACAGAGAACTGAAAAACATAAAGCAGTTAAAAAACTTTATTAGTATTAAAAAACTCCTTCAAAATACATCTGAGATTTTAATTTTTTCTGTGTTCTTTGCATAAAAATGAAGTAAGAGAAGTATAAAAAATGGAAATGCAGAAATTTAAGACTCATGTTAAGCAGTTTGATTAAAAATTTGACGATAAGATTTAGAATCTTGGCATTTAAATAACCAGCTCCTTCTGGTATCCTTTGCAGAAGGAAGTGCTGGGTGTGGGTATAAAATGAGGATAAAATATGATATTAATTTGCACTGAAGTAGCAAATATTCTGCAGAAGTCTCAGGTCATTAATCTATCTTCCAGCTAAGGGAACTACATTAATAGCTTATGGGATTTACAGGGCAAGCTTCAATTTAATGGTTCACCCTAAGTTTGGGGAAAATAGGAAGGGGCAGGATACTGGAGGATACACTATATCTTGATGCATTAAAATCAATGGCAAAACTTTCTTGGCCTGAAATGGCCTCTAGATAGTTTCTAATTTCAGTACTGCTGCTGAACGTTAATTGCCTGTCTGGAAAGTGGAAGAAACCATATTTTCCTGACAAGTGTTAAAACTGACTGTAATCCTCATAGCTCTGTCTTGAATAGGAAAATAATCTGAATTAATGTTAATCTTTAATTGCATTTTTGGAGACAAATCGGATGGAAGTTGGTTTTTTAAATGTGGCCTCAGCCTAGAGAAAGACAAATATTTGCAGTGAATTATAAGAAGATACCTGCAGGGTCATGCAGTTTTGCTCGCAGTAGTTTCTAAGCAGATCTTTTCACTGGAGTCCTGCCTGTGCTTTGGCACTAGTCACTGTGTTCTTTATATTATTTTCATGTGCTCTGAAACTAGGTGAGAAATCCTATTTTTTTTGTTTCTTGCTGTTGAAGAGAGGGGCTACCTTTGTAAATGGTGAGAGGAGCACATTACACAGTGTGCAGCTGATTCATGAGAAATCTCAGAACAAGAAATGGGGAATAATGTTGTAATTTAATAGCTGAAATTCTGTCTTCACAGAGGAGAGTCACTAGTACAGCACCTATAAATCAGTGTTGGTGCAGTGCATCATCAGATATGCAACCTTTTTTAAGGTGATAATTCCCATAATTTGAGTATTGACCTTGTTCTATGTTGTACAGACTTGTAATCTGTGTTTTTCTGAGTGATCCCCACAGGTGGGACATTTCTAATGTGAAGTCACGCTGTGAGACACCTCTGAGTGTGCTGGGAAGATGGGATTATAAATATTCATTGTTCTTGCAACCTTGAGCTATGAATGTTTCAAATTTTATAAACTAAGCAGAATTGGGCCTAGTCAGATAGAAAAGAAAATCTCAAAACTTTGGTAATTCCAGGTGATAAATGAAGCAGAATGGGTAAGAAAATGAGAGGTTTTCTGCTAGGCTGATTTTGAGCCAACATGGTAATTTGATTAGGAGAAGTACATAAGCACATTATAAAATCTAATCACTTATGACAAAACCAAGTCAGGCTGTATTTCCCTCTCTTGGAAATACAGTAACTGCTTTGTGGTCTGCTTTCATCACTGAAACTATAGATTTGGTCATCTTACAGTTTCCCCTCCAGGTCTGAGGAACAAACATGGGTTCTGTCAGGCTGCCCAATGCAGTCCCATCCCTTCCCATGGTGGGGCCCCAACCTCTGACCATGGGAAATACAATTAGAGAAGGGACCACATCACGAGCCTGGTGAAAAATCTGGCTCAGATCATGTAAAAGGCCACTTTCAGTTTCTTTCAACTATGTGCCTGACAAGTAAGGGATGAAGGGCAGTAGGAACTCATTTCATTCCTTTCCTTCTTAATTTGTCCAGGTAGAGAAGAAGGACTCCCTAATGCCTTGTGCCCGCCTGTGCTCTGTGATGAGATGCAGCAAAATCCAGTCCTCAAGCCTCTTTTCTAAGATCAGGTACAAATGTGCTTGTTACTTTTTTTGGTTTCTTAAAGAGTAGCTTTGCAGATAAATTATCCCAAGGGAAGCTATACTCTTATACACCTCCCGCAACCACTGATGCAATCCCCAGGTATATGTGGCAGAAGTTCACATGAATTCCTGCTGCCACCAGGTTCATGGCATCACCCTGATGGAATCTGAAAATCATAATCCAGCATAACTCGGAGTGTAATTGTTTTCCCACTGGGTTGGTACTCATGCAGTGTCCCTTCTGGCAGGTGAATCTCCCAATATCTATACCGCTGGCTGTTGAGAGCCCTTCTCTCTTTTTTGTTGTTGTTTTTTGCTTTCTTTAAACCAGGAGAGACTGTCGTATCAAAAGGTCATCATATTTTCACAAAATTAAAGCACTGTTTCCAGTCAGCCCTGGAATTTTCCTTTAAAACACAAAAAGCCTCTTTTGTTTGGGATGTTTTAAGCAGTATGAATTCAGTGGAGAAATTGGGGACGGTTGCCTCAAGGGCAACTGGCAGGAGGGAATTCTCAGGATCTGTCATGGTAGAACATGGTAGCATGAAATATAAAAATAGGTTCAAAATGTAGATCCACCTCCATGTAAAGTCTTCTGATAATGCCTTTTTTTCACTCCACATGAGAGCTTGGTGTTGCTGGGGAAAAACAAGAAGAGATTTTTGAAAATAAACGGATGAAAATTTGATAATCCCCAATGACCTATTTTCTTATAAGATTATGGAATTGTGTAAATCAGTGTGGTTTTTATAATGACTGGAGTATGAAAGTGCCTGAGTACATACAGCTGGGACAGCCGAGGCAGGAGCTGAGTCTGGGACTCCTCCCTCTGTCTCTTTCTTGCTATTTCTTTTAGAGAAAAAGGATTTTACTGAAAACTCCTCCTACTGTTACCTTCAGTTCAAATTTCATTATACTTATTGTAGCAAAAGCTTATTCCACTGCCCAGGGGCAACTAACCTGAGATGGGATCCTCGGGATTATCTCTGTGAAACACAGCTGGTAGTTCTTCCATTTTTGCCACTATGCCAATTTTCTATTCTTTCCCAGCGTGCCAGTTGAGCTACTTAGGAAGCTGCAGTTAAAAAAACAAATCAGTGAAATGCTGCAAACTATAAAAATGATCCTTTTAGCAATTTCTATTATTATCATGAACCTAAAAGGAAAGGGAAAAGTGGGTAATATTTTAAATTCCTTTCCCTGCTGGACAGACAGTAATGCGAGACCATCTCCTTTTTTGATGTGATAGACTCAAAGCGTAGTATTTCTCTAAGATACTTTAGTTCTGCTTTGGGCCCTTTAAGAGAGCTTAAAGACACCTTCTTCCAAAAAAATTATACTGTGTACTTGAACAAAGGAGGTAAAGAAATGGTTAAAATCATGAAAATCTTTATCCCCAGGATTGTGGCCTGCAGTTTGTCCCCCCTAAGTTTATGTGATGACTCATATGCATTTACATTCCCCGTGCTTCACAGGGCATCTGCTGCTACACATTTGTTGCAAGATCTTGTCTTTGAACAGCTGGTGACAACCCACTTCCTCTTGCTTTCTTCAGCAGAGATTTTTCAATTGTTTCTTGTTGTTTTGATGTGAGACCCAGTGTTGGAAAAACAAGCCCATTTACCCTGATTAGAACCAGCCCTTTAAACACTTGCCAATTAACAACCCATTTGTTATTTTTCTAAGGACCAGGAAATACTTTCCCTTTCTCTCGTTTCACTTTATTCAGATGCGATTCCACATAAGCAGAACAAACTCGAGTACTTCTTATATAAAATATTATTAATATTTTCATTGGTCTTTCCCCTCCTTTTGTCCTACAGAGGTGGAGAGGAAAGGTTCTTTTGCTTTCTTCAAGCTCATCTGAAATAGCTTGATGTCATGATAACCAGACTACCTCCTTGCACTGCCACTGCCACTAGTGATGAGTGTTATAGACATGACCTGCCAAAAACCAAAGAGGACAACATCACATTAGTGGCAATGACACAAAAAGTGATTAATTTTAGTTATTTGATGCCAGTTCTACTAACAGGTATTAAGAAAAATATTTGAACATGCATGTGTTCTCAGCAAAATTAGATATGATCTGGTGTGTACTGGTCAAGCACATTCAATGAAATCTTCTTACAGGGATTTGATCTCAACTCTCTTTATGAAATCATACGCTATGTTTTTATACTTTCTGGAAAAGTGTGTACTACAATTGGAGCTGAATGCCTGGCTACTGTTTTTTCTTTTTGTTCTCTCATTCCAAACAACTAGATTTCCTTGTCAGGGATCACCTTTATTAAATAAATATTTTAAGGAAGTACTAAATCTTCAAATGAGATAATCTTGTTTTCATTTTTCAAAACACAGTTACTTATCTCAGGAAACTCCAGTAGTAGTTACTTGAGAAACTGCATATAATCCTATCAGACCTAAAGGTAAGGGCTCTTCTGCTTTAAAATGCTTGCTTTTTATTACTGATTCATTGACTATACCATTCTGCAGGAATTTTCCAAGTATAAGAAAATAGAACTTGAACTTCTCATAGTTCAAGTTGAAGTTACAATCTATTGTTTAGCCTGTATTATACTATTTATTCTCTTCAGTAGCATCTGTTCATATCTTCACCTATACTTTGCCAGCCCCTTAAAACATAAGTATACTTATGGTATATGGCTATTTAGGTGTTCTGTACCTCTCCACGGAGGTATCTTTGACCACCACTGCATACTCCTGAGTTCAGTTTTCCTTTGTAAATGTCACAGAGCATCTGCCTACAGAGGAAGGGGTTTTCTTGGAGAGTTACACTTGCTTCTTATCTTTGCTGGATATGTTGATTGTTCTTCTGCAATAAAGAGTTCATTTGCTCCTGAATTTAAATACTGAATAAGCACATATATTTACTGACTCATTGCCAAACTTGTTTTTTATCTGTTTGTTACATGTGGCAAGGGAGGATTTCAAATCACTTTGCTGCTCAGGGGAAATTGAAAACAGAATCTATTTTTGGTTCTCATTTGACTTCTCAAGATGGATCAGTGGAAACCTGTTATAACACTAATTTACTTAAAGATGTATTATGTGCACTTTGCTAAAACGCTGAGGGGAAAAAGCTTTGTTTTTGTAGTTGTTTGGCTTGAAGCCAAGGTTCTCCATGAAGCTGTATGAAGACGCCAGAACAGAATTATCCCCATATTTTTATGCGTGCAGTATTATTGAACTGATTGGCTAGTGAATCTGGGCCCTTCTTAAAATACATTTAAAAAGGGAGGAGGGGGCTACAAATGAGCTGAAGGCGCACCCTTTCTCTGTAGCTGTGCGAATCAAAGACTGATGTGGAGCATTTGGATGAATCTGTTTCCCAGACCTGATGTCAAAACAAAATATTGCTTCCTTATAGCCAGAGATTAAATGTTTCTCATTTCGCAAAATGCAGTGCAAGTGCAAAGAGAGGTGCTAAAAGCCTAAATTTGGGAGGGGGCGGTGGGTGTTGTTTGTTTGGGTTTTTTGTTTGGTTGGTTTTTTTTGTTTGTTTGTTTGTTTGTGGGGTTTTTTTCCAAACCCCATAAAGGTTAGTTGCATGTAACTGTTAGATAATTTTTACTGTATTAGCTGTAGCTTCCACTTGAGCACACCTTCGGCCATGGTGCTCTACAGCTGAATGCATAACACCTGTTGGTGCATGGGGCAGTATGGCTGAAAACTTAGGCTGTGGCAACCTGTGTTATGCCTGCTCTATGAATAGCAGTGTCATTTGTCATGTGCTTGAACAGACTGCCTGTTCAACATAGCTGATGACAAATTTTAGGTTGAGATAGATTCGTATTTGTCCTCTAGTTCACACACTGGCTCTTTCCCCCCCTGCATTGTTGTTCATCTCAGACTAAGGAAAGAGATCTGCACATAATTGGATATTCCACACCTGTGTTTCAATTATCATAATATTTGAAGAATCTGGTTCTTCACTTAATGTTCCTCAAGTAGTTCTCTTGATTATTTGCTATTGCAGAGCTGCAGTAAACTCGTTTATTCCTCCTTTTCTCTCTACCTGAATTTGATTTCAGAAAGCAATCTCAGATAAAGGAGAGATTTCAGAGTTCTAATCACATGCTGCTGTTGCTGGCTTTGTTGCTGCAAGTGGCAACATAGAGTATACTTTACCTTACACTGTATGAAATGCCAAGAGCAGAATATATTATTTTATTATGATTCTTTTTTTTTTTTTTGGTGAGCATTTCCATAACAGGTGTATCTGAAATCCATGATAGTTGTTTTCAGCACGAATTTTATAGAGTATTTAATTCAAGACATACATGTCTTGGAGGACTTTGTAGGAAAAAAGGCCCAGAGCACATATGAAAACATATCACTTTCTTTTGGCAATTACCTATTACCCTTGAGTCATCCTGCTTGCATAAGCTTCAGGTCAATAAAAAAGATTTCAAAGCGAATCTGGTATCTGCAGAGACACTAACTTCATTGTGAGCCTATAGAAAGTGCATGTTTTTTCATCATCTATATCTCTTAATGTGATTGTTCTTCTGATTTTCTTCTATGGAAGGATCCTAATCCACATTAAGTGTGGTTTCATTTAAAGAATTTCTGCATGTCCTTGTTTCCCACCATCATGCACCTTTATTCGCTGTGTGTAATGCTGGGTAAGAGTTGTTAGTTTTGTTCGTACAATTTGCAAAACTCATCAGGTCCAAAAGGGGCAAATCTTACCATGGGAGTTTGATAAGATGGATAGAATCTCATAATAGAAAATAGTAGTAAATTTAATGGAATTCAGTGTTTTTATGTTTCATTCTGTTATGTGTTCTGGAACTTACAAAGTACTAATTTATTTAATTGTTGGTTTCAATAACACGATAGTGTGCTGTGTGTTCTAGGCAGTGTCAGTCATTATGAAATTGAGAACCTTTTCATCTTTGGCTTTGGTGTAAAATTAGGCAAAATTTTGAAATTCCAGAATCCATTAAATCAGAACAACAGACCTGTAGGACATTTTCAATTGAAAGAAAATTCTTTTATGTTCCTAGAATGGAAGAGTTTTGCTTTGCAAATTCCTGTAGCCTAAAGTGAGTTATAGTACTGGTCCTTATTCTATTTCATGGTTCCCAGCTGCTACTACAGTTCCAGAAGTGAACTATAGGCTTCTCATACTATACCACAGGGAAGATATACATCCTGAGAGATACAGCTCATTACAGCTGGAGTCCTTTAGACATCCTTTCCCTGCAAAAAGTAAATGCTGGAATTAAAAGGTAAATAATGCCCTGTAAGTACAGGGGAATATACTGAAAAACATGGAAAATCCAGTATCTTTTCCAGTAGAGTGTTTCTACTATGCTCTACTCTCCTCCATTTCCAGGTATGTAGAATGCTGTATTATGTACAATAATTGCTCCATTACAGGTAAAAACTTCAAGAGATCAGAGTTTTCCCCCTTGTTTTAGAGAACACCACATTAGAGAAGGGTAAAGTGGGTGTACACTCTTTCATTCCACAAGTAGGTCTCCTGAGCACAGAGGGCAATAGTTTAGTACAGATTTTAGGGAGAAAACCACTGCATCAGAGGGCCCAGTGCAGAAAGATGGACTGATCAAGTACTTGTGAAATTGCTGAACGACAAATTGTCCTGAGTGCAGAGCTGGGTTTACAGGCAAGGAGACAGGGTAGATGTCCAGGTTTTCTACAGGCTGGATCAACTAGTGGTACAATTTATCCTGTGCAAGGTAAGAGATAAGGAGGGGCCCAGGCTGGAGCCTGAGCCTTTTTTGAGGAATCTTCTGGGTCTAATCACATCTGAGAGCACAGTCAGTAATTCCCAAGAGAGCATGTGCAAAATTCATAGAGCTATGTAGCCTGGGAAAAACCTTAAATATCATAAAGTCCAATTGTATTTGGTCTCTGGATACCATATAGCCATATTTGATAATGGGTACTATGCCTTCCATTTTTGTAGGAACTAGTTTCAGTTTAACTCCATCTCCAGTGGTGGCTGCCAGATTTAAGGGGAAAAAAAAGGCAGAAGAATAGGAATAAATGAAGAAAGAGTTATGTGTTCTCTACTGTTTCTCTGTGGATATCCCAGATAAAATATGGTGTATCTTGTACACCCAAAACTTTCATCTGACACACGAAGAAAAGATAATGACAGGTGTTTTATTTTACTTAGTTTTCTTTTTTTTCTCTCAAATAATTGTCTTACTCTTCAGAAACATGAAAGAAAAGCTAAGTAGGCCTCAGTTTCCATTGGTCAAAAATATTTTGAATCCTTCGAAGGAAAGCATACATTTGGATACAGGAAGTCACAGTCACCATTTCATTTTCTTCTTCAAACATCCTGTGGTGAAAGGCCTGCTGACCTTTTGTGAAAGATTACTTCCTGAAAATATGGTGAATTTCCCTCTGTCTTCCCTCTCTCTGGAGACCACTTTGTCTTATATTTACAGACAGTAAATCATCCACGTCTTATTTCTTTGGATTGAAGAATCCAACTAACCCCTCATCTATTTGACTTTTTCTCTTCCACCCATCAAAGCCAAGGAGTAGACACCCAGTATTGTAGTTGTATTTCAAACTATTCTACAGATGCATGTAAAGTGATAGGAAAAATCATCTGCTGAATTGCATTATATCAAGAACAAATAATCAGATAAAACCAGGTCATTCTAGGAATTCAGAGACATAGAAAAAGTTGGAATATGGACTTCATGTTTATTGTTAAACATGCAGAGCTCTGTCTATTTCTTCACAGATAAGCATGTACACAATTTTTTTTTAAGTATTAAAAAGTAATGACCTGATCTTTCGCTCCCCATACTGCTCTTTGTTCCATGTCAGCAGTCTCATAACAGATTCACTGGCTCCTAAGCTACAGCTTGTCACAAGCAAGAGACAAATGCTTAGAGAGCTTTCCCTCAGTTTGATCCTTATAATCAACTTTATTTCCTCTACAGAATTCCAATTATCCCACTAAACAATGAGTCAGAATGCTTATATTGATACAGGTGCTTTAATTGGTTAATTTATACTCATGCCAGCCCCAGCTAAGAATTCATTTCCCTGAGGCCTCCTCAGACAACCACAGTTCCTCCTAAGTCTTAATGGTAATTCCTAGCAGGCATAGTACTTGAGCACAACGTTTAGACATACCCACAAGCACCCTGCTCAACACACTAATCGGTGTTTAGCCGTACATACACTTGCTGCTGAGCTTTCATTTTCTTCCACCTTGTAATTTCTAACCTATTTAGTTTTAATTATAAGACTACGATTATACAGCACTGACCGTATGCTTCCAAAGCCCATTTGCAAGAAAAAACTCCTAATAATATTGCCTTTTTTTAGTAGCACTCCAAAGCAATTAAACACCTATTAGATGCCAGTGAATTCAGCTGCAGTCTCTCATATACACATTTATTTGCATATGCTGTCTGCTGAGACATAATTTTCATTATTGACTTATGAGGATAGAAATAATAGACAGACTATTTACTGAACTGTCTTTAACTCTGCATCAACCAAAATAGCTAATTAAGTGTGTAACAAGTTTCGCTGACATAAACTGGATATTTTAAAATCAAGGTGAAGGGAAGGACAAATGCTAGTCTGTGCTCTCTAAGACTTGTTCTCACCATGGCAAGAAAGAAGGATGCCTAGTCCTGTAAATCATCAGAGAAGCCAGACAGAACTACAGCTAGATTTTAAAAAGTAATTTCCCAGGAAATCAGTTTTTCAGAACCAAGCAAACCCATTGGTGAACTGTCAGGATTATTGTATTTCCTAACTTACATCCTGATAAATTTCGTGAGCAGGAGCTTCTGCTATAGTTGCTAGGAAGGCAGTTTCCAAAGGAGGTTTAGAGTAATTAAGTGCCCTACTCAAGGTTGTTCCTCAACTTCATTTCCAGTTTAGCTTACTTCACTGATTTCTTTCCCTTTGCAGATGTACATTCAGAACTCACCTTCTCCCATCCTTATTCTGCTATATCAACTGGCAGCTTGCAGGCAGAAACAGCTGTAGAAGGTGTCAGAGTCATCTCCGGTTTGTAGGCATAGTCCTGTACTTGCCAAAGGCAGCAGCTTGCAGAGAGCAAACAACTTAAACTACATCTTGAGTTGCAGACTAGATTCAGAATGGGGGATGATTCTGCTTTTCTCTTCACAGGAGTGTATCTCTGTTTATCCTTTCAGAAGATACATTCAGTTTATATAAAGTACATTAAACCAGCAGATTCTGCCAATGAGCAGGTACAATACCTGTTTTACATTCTCTCTATTATGCCTCATGTGGTGGGTTGACACTGGCTGGACACCAGGTGCTCACCAGAGCCACTCCGTGGGTCTCCTCCTTAGCTGGACAGGGGAGAGAAAATAAAGTGAAAGACTCACAGGTTGAGATAAGGGCAGGAAGAGATCACTGACCAGTTTTCATCATGGGCAACACAGACTTGACTTGGGGAAATAAGTTCAACTTATTGCCAATCAAATCAGAGAAGGATAATGAGAAATAAAACAAAATCTTAAAAACACCTTCCCCTGCTCCTTCCTTCTTCCTTAGCTTAACTTCACTCCTGATTTTCTCCACCTCCCTCCCTTCCAGTGGCTCAGAGGGATGGAAAATGGAGTCTATGGTCAGTTCATTACATGTCTCAACCACTTCTCCCCCTTCAGGGGGAGGATTCCTGCCTCTTCCCCTGCTCCAGCATGTGGTGCCTTCCCTGGGAGACAGTCCTCTATTAACTCCTCCAGAATGAGCCCTTTGGGCTCCCCACAGGGTCACAGCCTCCTTTGGACATCCACCTGCTCCAGTGTAGGTCCCTTCCAGGGGCTGCAGGTCTGCTGTGGACCTCCATGGACTGCAGGGACACAGCCTTCCTCACCATGTCCTTCACTGTGAGCTGCAGGGGAATCTCTGCACTGGTGCCTGGAGCGCCTGCTCCCCCTCCTTTTTCAGCTGACCTTGGTGTCTCTCACATATTCTCACTCCTGAGGTGGATCTGTCTTGTAGCCGACTGGAATTGGCTCTGTCAGACTTGGAGAAAGCTTCTAGCAACTTCTCTTGTAGTCCCCACTAAAACCTGGTCATGCAAACCCCATTCAATTCAATTGTATGACCTAATGTGTCCTTGAAATGTGATAAAAGCTTCAGATGCATATAATTTTAAAATATAAATAAAGTAATATACTTTGATTGGAAAACCCCCATTCACTCCAACAGTGATATTTGCAGATGATACATTCCAGCAAAGCATCTTTTTATACACACAAGCTGACAGGGAAAATTTGTCAGTGGTTTAGTCATCATTCAGCTGAATCACCAATCTCTTTGAAAAAAACAGCTTGATTGCAGTGACGGGGTTCATGTCTCCTATAGTAAATTAGATTAAATGCAATACAACAGGTACTCTGCAGAGGTATATTTTGAGATAGAAAAGAAATCTGTTTCTCCTTGTGTGTGTTGGCTAATATTTTATACTGCTCAAGTAGTATCTTTGATAGACTGGGGTGCCAGTTGCTGCTCTGCAGCAATATGAAATAATGTCATCTCCAAATGTGCTATCTTCAGGGACACTGCTTCTGGAAATGGTCACAAAACTAGTGAGGCTTCTCCTCCCAGACATAAGTGAACTGTATAAAACAAGTTCCTGTTCACAAAAAGCATAATCTTCACAAGAGAATAATAGCTGCATTTAGGATACCTACCTTAGGGAGGGAACCACTTAAGGTGGTGACTTAGTCCCCAGATTAAGCTGTCCTTTTGGCTAGGCTTCCCAAAACAACAGTTGGAATACTAGGCTCTTGAGCACACAGCAATTCCTAGAGCACACAAATATGTTTTGCAATTCTGCTTCTAACAAATTCAGCCAGGATCCATTTCCTTTTTCCAAAAGGTTCACTGAGATATTTTTGCAGATGTATGTAGTAGTATGTGGTGTTTTGATTCCTTACAGTCTGTACATTTAGTATCTTTCAAGAAATGTGTTAAGAAAGAGAGTAGAGGAAAACAGATGAACCAGTCTGGGTTACTTGATGACCTATCCAAGCTTTCACGTCAAAGTCAAAAGGCAGCAGTTCTGAAAGTCAGAGCTGAGTAAATTCCAGCAGGTTCAACATATTCATCAGGAATTGTAGAATTTGTGGGTTATTGTCTTCTTACTGATTATGTTTGTTATTCTCAAAAAAATTGTCAGAAGATATTCATATCTCTGGGACTTATACAAAGTTTCTTGCCTCATTTGCCTGGTATCTACAAAACAAAAGCTTTTTCTCTTCAGGTGGGACACTTGGATCTCTCTGCTTTGTTGTGATGCTGACAAATCTCAATATGAAAGGAACTGCTAAGAGAGTTTGTTCTTTTAGCAGCAAAGGTATTTATTCAAGCAGTGCTGGAAAGCTAGCAAACTATCGGTGGACAAACTAGCTTCCAATCGACAGTGCAAAATGAGCCATTTTATACATTTCACTACATGATTACAATATACAATTTTGCATAGTAATAAGATTAGAACATCTGATTATACATATTAATGATTAGGCAGAGACTAGGCGGAGTCTGGGCGGACCCTTCCAGAATCTTCTTTTGCCATCAGGATTAGGTGGTTGTTTCTGCTCTTTGACCTCACTCTAGGGGTCTTTAACTCCTCTTCTTCACCTTGACCTCTTCAGCCTTCATTGTTCATGACCTAGTCACTGAAGCTTACAGAAATCACTGGCTGAAGGCCATTTTGCTCTATTCAAATGTCTACATTATCATGATTAACAGCACTAGGTTATTTGTATATGGTTTTCTAAGATCAGGTCCAGTGATTTGAAGAGAACACAACTCCATGTTCTCTGATAAAACTCAAGCAAGGCAGGTGCTGAATAGTTTCTACTGATCCGGTTAACCATTTCTGGGGTTCATGCTTGTTTCAATTGGGACACTGTTTTCATAATAGATGGAAAAATTATATTTCTGTTGAGCTCTAAAGATGCTTTTTTATATATATCCATCTTCATTTTCCACTGTAAGGTGCAGCCCTCAAAATATCATGAGCTCACTTTGTGGCATCACAGGCTTGTTTTGCTGACCTTGCTTGTGAGATTTCCAGATCAGTTTTATGTCGTCAGGGAACTGATTGCTGAGAAAATTTTTCAAACATTTAAAACAACTTCAAGCCTTTTCAAAGGCTTTGCTAGGATTTGCTTTATAGCATCTATGGCTAGGAAGAAACACATAAGATGTTCTGGGAATTTGAGTTCATTCATCTTGCAAAAGCCACTGAAATAAATTTATACTTCTACATAAGTGTTATCGATATATAAATTCTTTAGAAACTGGAATAAACCCAATATGGCCATGCAGTGTCCAGATAAAAAGGGGATGTCCTTTAACATTAGAGCAAGAATACCAGCCACAGACTATTTTCCATATTTAAACAAGCTGTTTCCAGACTGAGGGTTTTTGTACCGGAGACTGGTGGAAAATAGTGGGCAGTCTGAAGTGAAGAACAGAGATGGAGAGGTCATAGATAACTGTAAACTAATCCTATTCTTTATTTTTCTTGGATTTAGGTTGGGTCTATCCTAAGGTACCCACTATAAACTGATAGGGCAGGTGAACAAGCATATACGGGCAGTACTAGTGAGAATGTTGCTGAGAGAGGCTTGTTGCAATAGCACTGCTGTGTTTCCTGAACAACACATAGAGCTTAATTTCAGAGTCTGAATAGTTTCAAACAGTTCCATTGTGGGGAACAGTACACCTTTTTTAATTTTTTTTTTAAATTCAGCTGTGTTTTAATGGTTCTATTAGTACTTGCCAAATTTTGTACATTGTTCATATCAAATATTTGCATCCCATCCTAATGAGACTCTCTTACACCTACCATAATACATGCTGGATGTGTATTGTTGCCAGCTATTTCATTGAAATTACAGGTGATTATATCTTGGGCATTATTTGAACTGTATCATCATCACATGTGCCATAATTTACAAGATTTGGATGCATGTTGTAGCAACAGTGGGATTATTGGCAGAATACGATGTGGAATAATCATGAATATTCATGCAGAGACTGCATTTCCTGTGTTTATGAATTGTTTTCAATCTCGAGGACTCCATCAGTTGCTGAAATTCCTCAGGGATGCGAACTACACAGAGAAATCCCATGACAATTAATTATTCATTCATTTTGCATAAGAAAACAATAATCATTTGATTCAATGTTTAAAATGGAAAGTTGAGAAACCCTCTACTGCTGCTGGAAGTGAACATCAAATTAAAAGCTTCCTGGAAGACTGCACATAATTTCCACATATTCTGAGTAATGTGGTTTAGAAGGGTTTGTACCAGATTGCTTATACTGTCTGCCCATGGTGAAGCATGATTGATTGCAGCACGGCCATCTACGCATTCCTGGGTACAGAAATCAGTGTCCAGAGGTGCAAGCTGTTTTCGCATTGGTAAGACAGTGTCTTGGTTTAATGACAATATGTTCAGGAGGTGAGACTTCTAGTGAGATAAACCCTCCTTTTTCTTTCTTTTATTCCCCCCCCCCCAATATTGACAAAGTAGAAATTACAAGGAGTCTGAGTGAAGAAGTAAAAATAACAATTTTGCTAAAAAAGAAAAGAAACAAAACCAAAAATACCCCAACAATGGCAGAAAATATTACCTAGCCATACCCTCCTCCCTAGGTTAAAACAAAACCTAGAAGGATATCTCCTTTGAAGAGAGGTCCTATTCCACCAGGGCTAGCCTCCGTTCCAGTGTGGTGATCCTTTCCCATGGCAACTACACCCAGGAACATGAGAGTGAGTTCCAAAAGCACTGGGAATTTTATCCTCTGTCTGCTGAGTTCTCACAATGCTTCACTTCAGGGACATCCCACCCAACCTTTTCAGCAGGTCCCGAGATGCTGGCAACAGTTCGTCCCCTGCTCATCTTGGAAGGATGGAGGGGAATTTGGTCCCTCATTCCCTGAACCACGTGATGGTGTGAAAAAATTCGCCAAAAATCTTTCTCATTTAACTACAACAAATAGACAAGACCTAATAGTGAGAAGACTTCTCAGTCTTCTCAAGAGGAGACTCCTTTTATCTCTCCCTCCAAGGTGATTAGTGTTATCAGCTGGTCTGAGAGCCCATTTGTGCCAGAGCAGTGCAAAAGGAACAAAGCATGACTGAAAGATACATGCAGTACAGTGCTTTTCAGAGCTTATTTTTAGACTGGAAATAATGTTGGTTTTAATCTTCCTTGACAGCTGTTTTCAAAGGCGCACAGAATGGACATTGCTATTTTACCTGTCAATCCAACCTTGTTTACAAAATCAAGGAAACATTTAAATGTACCAAGATTGTAGATTGTAGCTTTCGTTCCAGTTCTTTTTTTTTCTTAGCTAAAAAGATTTCAGGTAACTAACTGATTTTAACGTAATATGACGTTTTTGTTGCTGTACACAGGGAAAGTGGATTTTTGGGATAGAGAAGGTTTCCTGTGGTTCACTGGATCTGTGTAGTGGGCCCCTGCAGAAAACATGGTAACTACTATATAGTGATTTCTAGCCAAATCTAGGCAGAGAATGACCACAGACCTTGGTTGTAGACACCTGTATGTTAGCATGAGTAAATGATAAATAACCTAAGCCCATCCCATGACTATCCTTAGCTTGTTCCAGCAGAGATATGTAGGAGTGCCAGCTTGGGACCTGCAGGACCAGCTTAACAGATAAGTTGGAGCAGAGATGCCTCTGTGTGGGTCCCATGCAATACATGTGGACAGCACTATCTACATATTTGTCTTATGTTGAGATGAAGCAGAATGCCTATAAGAGCATTCCTTTACCTGGCAGCAGAAATCATCAATAGAATTGTTTACTTCTATGAAAATCCTATAAAATGCTGTACAGACCACAACAATGAAGCTGGCCACAGATGGGATGTGTGCACTGTGCCATGGTCCATGAAGGGCCCCATCCAGGACTGCAATAGATGGGGTTGCCAGCATCAGGTGAGATTGCTGTTACCTCTTCTAGTACATCTATTAGCATCAGAAGTGCTTTCACAGTATTTATTATTGATATCACCTTTTACAGTACTTGTATTCTTTATACAATAAGCTAGTTGTGCATTTCTTACTCAGAACCCAAAGGAACAGGTGCCTCCTTGGTGCAAAACAGGCTGTTGAGAGGTCCTTCTGTTTTCAGCATTCTCTTGGTTTCATGAAAATCCACTGGAGAGCTACATGTTGTGGTGGGAGAACACACTTTGCTACTGATTTTCTGAACTTCTAGAGGTTACCGATGAATGCTTTGTCAGCTTCCTTCATTGGCTAATGATTGTTCTCATGGTTTCTGTGTTGAGCTGACTTATCTTTGCATGTTTCCCTTCAATGTTTTGAGAATGTATCCAAATCCTTATTTTCCTACACAGAAAAGCCAGACATTTTACAATTCCATGAAGTAAGTGTGATGTGATATTCTGTTAGCAGTGTCAAAACTTTCAGTCCCTTGGCAGTGCGAAGAGTTGAGGGAAGCAAAGAGCAAGGTGCACACACTCCAAAACCTGAACTATTTCTTCTGCTTTGACTGGCATGGAGACCAGTTTTGTGTAAGGTGCATGACCCATAGGTCCAATAGGTGACTAAGAACCAGCTACAAATGGCCAAGGCCTTAGGAACCACAGCTGTCAGCTGGTCCTGGGCTTTATCCATGTTCCTGCAACTTTATGGGGTGAGCAAAGACATGACTGGGGAGGCTCTGTGTCAGGCATGGTTGCATTCACCCAGGAAGGATTCCTTCCACCAGGATATACTGTCAGATTAGGGCTGCTCTTGTTTGTTTGACCAGGTCAAACTAGCCGGAAAAAGGCCTGGTTTGAATAGGTAGTCAAAGACAGGGAGAGAAGACACTCCCTGGAGAAATCAGGGCAGGTTTGGTTGTAGCCCCTAGTTAATGAAGCTACCAATACTGTAAATGGCAAAGGGAAAAAAGGGCTCAGGCAGAGCGGCAGGAAACCAGAGGACAAACACATTTTAAACTTTTTCCTGCTATCTCAGTACATGACTTTGATCATTTCACAGAAACCAATGGGGGAAAGAAATTACCTCAGAGAGGCAGAAAATCCATTTTATCCTCCTTTTTCCTCTTTTCTAATGTGCTCTCCAATACAGATATGGCAAAGGTACAGAACAAGAGCAGGAAAAAATAGAGATAGTAATTTAGAGAAGAAGGGAATGCAATAAATGCTACCTGATGTCTACCCAACTTCAGATAAAAAGTAGTGAGTCTCACTGCACATGTTTTAATCTCCAGAATTCAAGTTTTAAGTTGAAATCTGTGCTTTCACTGAAATTTGGGTTAAGTTTAAGGAAAGGCAGAGAGAGGAGAAACAGGCAGGGACTAATCAAGGACTAATTTGTTTCAAAGTCAGTTCTATCCAAGTATCGCAGAGAAGCACCTTACAGAAGAGTTATTTTATCAAAGGAAAGCCAATGTGAGATCATAAAACAAAAGATGAAAAATGTCTTAATAGAAGATTAATAGAAACATAAATATTTTCAAATTTGTTAGAGAGACAATGAAAAGAGCCTCAGATGAGACAGAAAAAAAAAAAACGTGCCTACTAATCTTGAAAGAATGGTAACTGCAATTATGTCAATGCATGACAGCTAACTTCAAGCTGAAGCCTTTCTATCCATTCTTTCTTCTACAGTGCCCCTAGGGTTGTGATCACACAGTCACCAGCAGCCATTGGTACAACAGCTGGTCAGAGACTTTGCCATCAATGTTGATGTATTGGAACTTCAGTTCACAACACGTGAGTGAGGTCCACACCACCAAACACCTCCTGAACTCTGCATTTAGACAGGCCCTACAGATCTTGCGAATCAGAAGCAGCAGTGTGGAGTTTAAAAGAGGAATAGGAGTGGTGGAGGCAACCACGAGTCACACAGCAGTTAAAAGTCAAGCCACATTTTGTCAGCAGCTTCCTGAAGCAGCCCAGGAGCTGATGGTTAATCTGAAACATGTTTCTCTTAGGGCACTGGATGAGGTTTTCTTACATTGCAGTTTAATTACAGCCTTTTGCTCATCTTTACCTGGCTTCAGCCATCCCAGATTCAAACTGGTGAGCGCTATTTTTAGGCTCTTCCAACCTTACTGTTGTGGAAGGCCCCTGAGACAGTAATATGTTTCAGCATTTTAGGGCTTTTCTGTGCCTAAGATCCCAATTTGTTAGAGGTTTAAGTAGAACCAAGTGGTAGTATTCTATCATGTCATATTGAATAGCCAATGCTAAATACACCACACAGCTTAGATGTCTCTAAAAAACAAAAAGGAGTAGACCTTCTAATCAATATAGTAGCCAGCTCTTAGGCTGGGTCACGTAGCCACTAGATTTGGTTTTTTTTGTGTATGTGTACAGATTCATAGTATTTCCATTCTACATATCAGCTACATAGAGGAATCCTACTTTATAGCGCATCTGAAGAAGAGGGCAATATATAAATGGCTCACAATTTTTACACAGCTAGGTTCCAATTTCATGAGACTTTGCTCAGCTAATAGGCACTAACACCAAGGCCTAATTCAAAGTGCACTTGAGGCCATTAGAAAGACACTTGTTGGATAACTGTTATACTTGGCTTTGTTCTGGCTAAAATCACTCTTGAACATACTGCTTTAGAGAGTGACCCCCATCCATGTACTTATCTCTCTCAGTCTGAAGGGGTACATGAGGACTGCAGGCAGAGAAGACACCAAAGTATCTCTGAGTGACGGACTGAAAGCGCCAGGAGCTCAAGCAGACCTGGAAGCAGCTCAGGGTTTACTAATTCAGCCAGCGTCACACAAGCAGGGATCTGTTTTTTCTGACCTCAGCAGATGATTTTACATGGCCCTGAGCTAGAGTGGTGGGACTTGAGCCAGAAACTTTCAAGTAGAGGGGCTTTCTGATGCCTTCGACTGTACTTTGAATCAGAGATGTGAAAGATCTATTGTATTTCTTTAGTAAGTCAGTGTTTCTGTTCTTACTGAGCTAATTATGTGTAATTGAGATAGGGATGCCTATATAAATTATCACAAGATGAAATTTACTTCAAATACTGTATGGGCACAAACACGAAAATCACAAGGGCAGATTTTCAACAAGAGTTTCACTTGTTTTTTTGCTAGTGAATGCTCTCTGTAATGCCGCTCAATGGTGGTAAGTGGTTACATTCATTTATACATGTCAAAAGCAAAAACATGGGGAGTCTTTTTTGTCAGCTGTACAAAAGTACCTAGTGCTGGTCTTGATTTGATAATTGAGGGAAAAAAACAAACCAAACTAAACCAACCAGATTACCAGATCTGCATAGGAAGCCTAAGAAGCCATAAAATTCGTTGCAAAAAAATGGCATGACCAGAGCTGAAGTGGGACATAATACTAGCAAGATAGATCTAGAATATGTGTGAATCTGTATTAGGTCACCATGGTGAGCAGATACATGCTCATTTATATTGCCTCAAGACCTAGCTTCTTGCTGATACTGAAAAAATATCTCATTCTGACACATCTTTTCTCTAACAAAACCAGAGCTGTAACTGTGACCACTTGCCTAACTGTGACCATCTCGCCCAACAAATCTCCATATTCCAATCTTCTTTCCCTGCTCAACCCAGACACTTACCCTGCTAAGCCTGTCTCATTCCCTCATCCGCAGCTCAGATAGTCCAGTACCTCATGGGATCCTGGAGCCCTGCCCTGTTTTGCTGCAGTCTTTACCTTCACTGTTCCTTATGCTCCTCCCTGTAGGACTCCTGCAGCAGCACTACCACATCCTGGGGAAAGAACGTGGCTTCATCATGAGGACTGCAACACAAAATATCTGCCTGTTCCTCTCTTTTCTGTTGGCCCCTCCTGCACCTCCTATCCTAAGTAAAAGAAGTTAAGTTTAATGTTTTTTTTTCCTGATTTCAACAGACAAGTTCAACTAGCACTAAGCTTATGGATTTGTGCTGACATCTTTACTCCACCAGAATTCACCAATACCTCTGATGTTACAAGAATATAACAAAAACACTGAACACCACTGAGGTGGAGGTGGAGCAGCATTTGTCTCTAAAAAAGAAAAAAAATTCAAGGTAGGGAGTTGCTCTTCTCCAAATAACCTGTGCTCTTTGGTTGAAAATAATATAACAATATTCTCATGAGACGGCAAAACCTTCCTAAGTATGGGACCCCAAAGCAGCCCAGGCATTTTGTATGTCAAATGCCCCCTATGGCAACTGTGAAACTCAGTGCCACTTTGATATACAGCTGTTCTTGCCTTAGGGCTCAAGGCAGGATAGCTTTACTATAAAGGTGCCAGATCCAGAATCACAACTAACATCTTGCACTTCCCACACCAGTGGTCCCTCGAGGCTTGAGGAAGAAACTGGGCTGTGAATAACAAGGTATCCGAACAGTTGGTGACTCACTAAAAGTCTGTGGTCTGAGATATTGACAGTCTGCCAACAATTTTATCATACTTGTCAGTGAGAGGAAAGATAAGAACAAAGCCACAAAGTGTTGTTGATTTTTAAAGGTCATCACACTTATGGTTCAAAGTCACTGTGGGTGGAATCTTCTGGATTTTCACAGAGATTTCACTAGAAAGGGATAACTAAAAAATGTGGATTACCTGCTTTTAATATAAAACATCTATAAATTAGTGCTCTGAATACAGGTAAACCTAGTCCATCAGGGGTCCAGATTTAACTACACATTCTTCTTTGTATTTCCACTGTTAAATTATCATGAACTTCTAAACATTTCTCATTAAAGGAACACCAAATTTATGGAAGTATTTCCTTGTGCATTTTATTGTCTCTTACCCTGAAGGTGGTGTAGGTTAGTTTGTGCAATGAATGATGTGTGCTTGTTGTTCATCATCTCTATTGAGGATGGTGGGAGAGCTCCAAGAGTTAATGGTCATGTCTGAAAATCATGCTTTCTTTTTGTGGTAGGCTAACTGATCTTTACCAAATCGACAAAATTACATTCAAATGGTAAAATAAATGCTATTAATTGTGTACATTAATGCAGCTAATATCCCCGGAGGTTTCATTTTACACAAAACAAATTCAACAAAAAAATAAAAATCAAATTATCATCAATATAAATGAGCTACAGTATGTTCACAGTGCTACAACCCACAGAACAAATTAAATATTCCCAAACATGTAAAAAAAGTCAGAGCCCTTGGGAGATCTGTAGGTTCCTGAGCTAGAGATGGTTAGATGGAATAATTCATCCTGCAGGTGAGTCTTTCCATTTCTGACAGTATCTGTCTCATTTGTTATTTCTCTGACTCCTGCTTTATATGGCTCACACATGTTATTCTCACTGCATTTTTGTAAAGTTGTTAACACAATACTAAGATCTTTTTCCCTTTCCATGTCCTGTTCTCTTGAATTTCTCAGTCAAGGACATTTATTAGTCAAGTATAGTTTCTTCCTTTTTCTCCACAAATTCAAACATTGCTCATTGATTAAGATACCGTATCTTAGAAGTATATTGCACAATAATGCAAATATGTTCAATTTTAGGTTGGCCACCCAGATGATCCATTGGATATCTCTATCCTGTTCCTAGCTTGATTTTCTTTTCGGAGTTAAAGCAGGATCTTTAACAAAATCTTTTAAAATATGGGCAAAAATAAGAACAGATACTGAATATAAACTGACATAAGCCACTGTTTCTCCCATACTGAGAAATTCTTCACCTTCTGCAGAAAGGTTTGCAACTTCTTTTTTTGGCACAGGAGAATGAAACTTAAAGCTTCTTTTGCTGTCATTGCATCGTGCAAAATATCTCCTCGTTGCAGTTGTGGAGCTGCTTTTTGCAGTTGTGAGAAAAGCCACTGTTCATCTTCATACTTCCATGCATTGAATAAATCCCTGGCACTGAGACTGAGATACAGAAAAGTAATGTGCAAACTTACATTGTGCAGGTGAGAGGACCAGTCTAGTACAGTCACTGGGTTTTTTGCTTTATATTCTTTGAGACCTTTGTTATTTCCTTAGTTCTTCACTGCTTTGCATAGATAGCATTTTATCAGCTGCATACTGATGAAGACCCCTTCTAGGGTTATCCTGACTTAATTTAAAAAAAAAAAAAAAAAGGCTGTATCTTTTGTTAAGGAGAAACTCAGCCTTTCCTGAAATACATTTTTCTATAGCCCTCTAATTTATTACAAATCTAATTCAAAGTTACCAGAGTATTGCATTCTTACTGGATCTTATAGTGTGTAGACTTTTTCTTTTTTAATGTTAAAATTTTTAGAATTACTTTTTTTTTTCCCCTTGGAAACTTGTAATGCTAAAATTCAAAATAGGGGACTGTTTAGCCAGATGGTGACACGAACAGTAACGTTGTGTATTAGAATAAGCTGCACAGACTTACTGCTTTGCCTTGCCTTTTGCTGTCTTTTTTTATCATCATGAACTTGTAACACCATGCTGAAGATGAAAAGCGGAACTCTTGAGAAAAGTATTTTTCTGATTTTTTTCTTTCAAAGAAACAGGACTTTTTAGGAAAATGTACAGTAGTTGAATTGCTATACAATTTCTTAGAAAACTCTATTTATGTGGTTTCCAAAGAGGACTCCTTCTTGTCCTGCATCACTTCCTCATGAGTAAGCAATCGTAAGCCATAAAAAGCACATGTCAAAGGATTTGGTCTTAGCCTGGTTTTCTGAAGGAAAAGGTTTATGCCATAGTGGTTCATCTGCATATGTGTCCTGCCCATCCTTATAAATTTGCAGCATCCAATCACTCAGTAACATCTGACAGAGCAGTGGACTACTCAGAGAGTTTAATTCTGCTAAAATTCCTGAAGGTCAGAATGGGAGAGACCAGTTTTGAGGGAGAGAACTTCAGAAGAAAGTTGGAGAATTTGGGCAGAGAGTGATCAGGCACTCTGTTGCATCTCTCCTTCTTCTTACCTCCTTCTCTGCCTCCCTGCTCCTCCACTTGCAGCTCTTGTGTTTAATATGTGGTAATAAGTCTAAGAAATTCACACTTCAACCTTGACATAACAAAACTGACATCTTTGTCCACCACAAGACACAAAGTAATTGAAATTCAAGCCCTCCTGGCATCTGACCGGAGACATGGAGTCCTCAGAATGTCTCAGCAAATTTAAAGTATTTGATTCTTTGCTAACTAAACCTGTTATTTTATATGTATTAAGTCAAAAAGGGGGGAAAAAAGTGAACAAAACAAAGGTTTCAGAGATGTTCAGCTGAAAAGACTAATTTGTAGATGGTAGTATTCATATTCCTTTGAAAAATTGCAACAAGCAATCCAACTCCTGTAGTTTTTGGAACAACCTATGATAAAAATTCACTTTGCCTTGCCTCATTGTTTTTTGGTTGGTTGGTTTTGTCTTGGTCTTTCTGTGTTTATGGAATTTTCCTTCTTAATCCTCCTTAGATTTAGGATTAGAACTCAATCCTCACATTCGGTTCAGAAGTTCACTGAATTAATCCGTTGTTGCTTGGATCCCTGAAGCGGGTTCTATTTTATTATGGAATGCTTAGGAATTACTGAAACTTCACTGGAGATTATTAATGAGAAACTGGAAGTCCACTGATTAATTAATATATTGTAGTCTCTTTCACTTGGTTTTAGTTCTATGCCATGGCCTGAGGGGGACATATCTCTTAGTTTTCTAGCAGCAGCCTCATTATTCACAGAAATCGGCAATAACTTCTTCAAATAAAATCTTTTCATTGATCTTAAAAGAGAAATTTTAACTTTGAACTCTTTATTTAGTTTCATAGCTGTCTTTTTGTGTCATTGTAACACTGAGATGCTGAGGTCTGCTCCAAAAGGTCACACTACTTTGGGCTATGCGTCATTAGGACTTGCAGGTCAAATACATTCGGGTCAGGAACTACACAACTGCAAAACTCTAAAATAACAGCAAATATTGAAGTGGATGGAATTCCTCCCTAGCAGTCACCTCAGAGTAAAAGCACACAGTGCCATTTTGGTTTTGGAAGGGCAGCTTTCAGATACTTCTTGCAAAAAAACACAATTCCCATGTATAACCTACAGTCAGTAGAGGTCAGAGCCAGACATTTTGAGATGTCCAGTTTCCACACAGAACTTCCTCCTGAATTCAAGACACAGTGGCTAGTCTCGTAGTGGCAAATGAAAGGTTCAAAAGTAGATGTTGGTGTCTGATCTACAAAAATCACCAAAAACTTCCAACTGGGATTTTCTGGCCATAGGGATGGCTGTTATGTTATTAACAGTGTGGGGATGTTATCACTGGAGATCAGCCCCAGCTCCAAGAGCTGCTTTCTGTCTAACTGAATTGTTGTTTCAGGAACACAAGGATTCACTCTACATTTTGTGAAACTATCCTGATTTTTAAAAAAATATACATTAGTCAGTGTAATATGAATTTATGATTTTTTTATTTCCAGGAAAACACTCTCCAGAGAATAAAATAATTGCTGAAAAATTGTGATCACTGTATGTAACAGTTTTGAGTCATCTTATATAACATTCATCTGAAAGATTTTGACAACATGCAATGATAAGTATGATTTAAAAAGGATAGGATAGGATAGGATAGGATAGGATAGGATAGGATAGGATAGGATAGGATAGGATAGGATAGGATAGGATAGGATAGGATAGGATAGGATAGGATAGGATAGGATAGGATAAACAGACCATGTATTCAGTTATTGGTGAGTGCCCTGAAAGAATATGCTCTTCCTAGGGCTGAAATCTATTCACATGGGCTGATGGAATAGTAATATATATTCTACATGACCACATTAATTCAAAGAACTGTTTGCATTTGAAGGGTGGAGAAATTACTGTAGGTTATTCAGAGATTTGGGGTTATTCTATTTGTCTTATCAGCTCTGTATTTTCCCCTTGCTTATTTTCGCACTCATTTTCACCTCTGGAAGTTCATCTTAGGAGGTCTTTGTCTTCACTGTCTTTGACTTTTGGAATCCTTTGTTCCCAGTAGTGTAAACTGTACTTACAGGGAGGTGCCATCATTTTTCACATACCTTCTGCAATCTGGAGAAATCATATTAAATATGCCATGATTTTTTATATTGGATATTGTCACTAAGACATGTAAGAAACAAAGTGAAAACCAAGTTGAAAGACCTTCAGTTTTTTGACCCAGAAGCTTCCAATGTAGGTGTCCCATAGCAGAGTGTGTGTGCCTTTGCTGCATAAATATGTATTAGCAACCAGTGGCATCAACGGCTGGCTTTGACACATTCCTCTATAAACAGTTATTTCTCACTAGAATATTGCAGATCCCTCATATTATATTTTGAATTTTATGTTTCTATGACCTAAAAATAGCTCAGGTATCATGGATTTTATAGACATGCTTAAGAAAGGAAAGTTGTGTCGATCTTGTAAAATGATGAAAAAATATGTAGTTTACTGCACAGGTTTAAGATTTATTGTTTCCACTATTCTCTCTGTGAAGAGAATATGTATATATGGGTAATTCCTCCAATAACTTTCAAGCTGGATTGCTGAATTTTGCATGGAGCTAGAAGACTTAGATATACCATCCAACAGGTTTGAAGTTGATAAGTGACTAGGTAAAACAAGGATACCAGTAAGGGATAGACTTATGTGAGCACACCCCCAAATGCATTTACACAGACCACATATGAAATAGGTGTTTTGACTGTTTCAACCATGAGAAAAGCATTGGTCAGAGCTCACTTTTTTAGCAAATTCAGTCATAATTCATCTGTAATAAATCAGGCTTTCCTGCTTCTACTGCTCCCAGAACTGTTTGTTATATGTTTATTTTAGGG
Source organism: Sclerurus mexicanus (assembly GCA_013396755.1). Classification (NCBI taxonomy): domain Eukaryota; kingdom Metazoa; phylum Chordata; class Aves; order Passeriformes; family Furnariidae; genus Sclerurus; species Sclerurus mexicanus. Next base: position 1,156,341 of record VWZF01000445.1, on the reverse strand, counting down.
CTTGGCACCTGCTATAAATTTGGGGCTGTTTTTCAGACAGTGACAGTGATACATTAGTATGACTGTATTGGCTCCCAGAAGTGGGACTGTAGACATGCTGAACAAACAGAACTTCATGTATTTTTTGTTGGTTTTCGTTGTTGTTGTTGTTGGTTCATTCGTTTGTTTGTTTAAAAAAATCACCTATCATGAAATTCATCTGTGGTCAGTGTCCATAAATATGGTTTGCTGTTGACCAGAAGGACTGTGAAAGAGATCGCTCAAGAACATTTGCTGGGTGATTGTCAATTAGTGTGCTATCAGTGATTTTTTTTTTTTTCTGATGATCTAACTTAAACTTTACCAAAATTATCTGAACAACACAGAACTGAATTGTATCTACTAGTCAGGCCATCAATCCAAAGACAGATGACTCTAAAAGTGGCCTTTTCCTTTGAAGACTTTCTCTCTATTTCAGCTGAAGTAAGAGAGAATAAAATTAAGGAAAAAATATTTTGTTTACCCTGGAAGTGTAGTGTCAGAATGTCCATCATTTCCAAGCACAAGGTAGGGAAGAATGGCAGCAGAGTCAGAAGTGTAGATCAAGAATGGTAAGCTCTCTGAGACTGGTGCTTCCTTTGTGGCCAAGGGGGAATTTTGTGTGCAAATCTAAGTGATCAGAAAGCAAAAAAGAAGTGGCACAAAACAGGATGTGCATACCAGGGTAGGAGGAACAGTGGCAGACCCAGGAGGTGAACTTGCAGCACCCCAGTGGGATTGTATAGCAGGGAAAACACAAGCCAGAGCAGGCTGGGTATTGGAGCAGAGCAGAGAGAGGTGAGGTGCCAGGGCAGGTGTACAAGGAAGAAGAGAAAATGAGTGACCTGGAAAGTGGTGAAGGCAGAATGGCTGAGACCTGAGGATGCTGAACACCCCCCAGCCAGAGGAGCAGAAGACAATGGCATACGTACGTTCCTTTGTTGCCAGAAAATACTTGCTAAGCCCACTATCCAACCACATTTCTTGTTCCTGGTAGTAGCTAGTTCATACAGGATATAGACACTGGTTACTTTTTAGCCAGGAAGATTATAAACAAAGATGACTCTGTAAAATGATGTGTCCTGATACTGATTTTGAAGTCAACCCAAATTTTGGTGTTCCAGTGCCTTTGAGTAGCTGACTTTGTAAACCTAACCTTGTAGTCTTCTCATAATGTGTGTGTGTGTTAATACAGATATATGCTTAAAGAGAAAATGCTAGAAAACAAAGCCTACGTATAAATAATACAGCTGGCATGAAACCCAAACTAAGTGAGAGACAAGGTTGTTGCTGCCTGTTCTTCTTCTCCTTTTCTACCCACAGCCAGAAAAAAAAAAAAGTTGGTTTCCTAAACTGGTATAGATTTCATTTGCTGGCAAAGCTAATAGAAAATAGAAACTTAAGGGTAGGTTTTTTTGTTGCACCTGCTGTGTAAATAGACCAACAGCTCAATATAATAAATATAGCCAGTCTTTTCATCCACCATGATGAATTTTTAAACTGTGAATTGCAAAAAAGAAGGAGCAGGAATGGTTATGAATGGCTCATATTTTTATGATGATGCTCTCAAGTAACACTAGAACACTAAAACTCTGAACTCTACAGTGAGAAAACTCAGACAGAAACAATTTTAAATCTCCTCCTCCAGACCCCTTTGCATCCTTCCTTGTCTATGATAACACACACTCTCTGATCTCCCTTCAAGCTGTAAGCACACAGATTGCCAAAGCTATGTTTCCCTTTCGACCTGATTATGACACTTCCAGCTTTGAATTATTTATGCTGCCTTCTTCTCTCCATTCTTTTCTCTTCTGTGCTATCTCCTTCAAAGACCCACATAATTCTTATTCCTCATTTAATCCCTCTGACATGCTTCCAAATGCCCTTAGTCCTTTGCAGGTGCTTCCCAATCTTTTCTGACAGCTTAGGTGAGAGTTGGCTGATGCAGTTCCAATTATTTGCAAAATGTTATAATGTTTGGGAATCAGGTCTGGATGAGCAGAGAAAATGTCTTTCATTGCATAATCTCTTATGGAATATTTTTCTAAAGCTTCCTGTGGATCTCTTTGCTTCACAAAAAGGAAAACATGGAAACAAAATGGAAACATATGTGAGTTCTTAAGCCAATTTTGGAAAGGCTGGGTAGCCTGTTGGAGAGAGGTGGAATGCTGGAATCCACACAGACATTGCCTTTGCCTGGAATATGTCTTTCGAAGTTTGCTTTCCATTGGCATGAACTCTGTTTTAAACAAGCTAACACCAAAATTATCATCCCTCACTTACCTGGATCTCATGATCACCATCTAGAGAAAAAATTTTTCTGCCAGATGTGAAAACAAAGCATGGTTGATAAACATGTTATTTGAGAGAAAGAACATGGTCAGAATAAAACTGTTTCTTCCAGAAGCTCCTTCCTTTAAAACCGTTAGTTGCACTAAGGATGAATATATCTTATATTTTCTGATACAATGAAAAATGTAAAGAAAAAAAAAGATTTTTGAACTCACATTAAGTTTGTCTGTGCATCACCACGTTCTTTCCACTTTCTGCTGGCCAAACATGAAATGAAGGTCTTTGTTTTAAGGGACCAGCTTCACAGGCACCCTACTGGCGAGGTAGAAGCCCTAAGTCACTGGGCTGAATCCCAGTGTTTTCGCTACAGGTTGTATCATACCTGATTGATTCCCTTTGGCTTCATGATTCTGCAGGGAAGACAAATGTTTATGGAATTACAGCAAGCTGAGTTCCCCAGACACACATGCTCTCAAAGTGTGCCTGCTTCTATAAAGTGGAAAAGCTTTGATTAATAGGAGTAGCGCTAGACTTTAAGGTGCACTTTATTTCATTGATGAACTTTGAGGTGTCTCCAGCAGTAACGCTTTTGTAAACTGTAATCGTTAACATCGCTTTTTCAGGATTTACAAGAGAGACTAACATTGCCTATTTTTTCAGCCTGCTACAGGGATAAATAACTGATGTTGAAGAAGCAAATCAGGATCTCCGTAGGAAAAAAAATAGAAGAAAAAAGAATTGTGTGTGGGTTTTAGAACCAGCAAGGCATTTTTCTGAGGTGCCCGTAAAAGTACATGGTGTGATGTGACTGTTTCATGAAAGGGGGAAGGATGATGTGTGGGCTCCATTATATAATATTATTGCAGAGCTTAAATGGTGAAGGGGTGCAATAGAAAAGGGATGTCATAGAAATCAATTTGCATCATATAGCACTTAGAAAATGCAAAAATTAAAGTGTTTGTTCAAAACCTCCTCCGTAACAGGATTAACTGACAAGGAAATTAAAAATTATGTAAGAGGAAAAGCTGAAGAGATAATCCAGGATGATCCAAAGGATTTTGCAGATATCTCTGTGCTGTTAACAATCTTGTCATTAAATCTAGCAATTTAATGAGCTACATTCTCCATTGGTACAAATACAGTTCCATGTACACACTTAATGCATTTTTTACTTTGACATAGATCTAAGCACGATATACTTGTTTTAGTGTATCATGTGCATCAGTACACGTATATTTTGCAGTATACTCCTGTTGGAGGCAGTATATCTGTGTTGCTTACAAAGCCAAGGATGTGGTTCTTAAACCATTACTTTCAGGGATGTCTGAAACAAGTGCTTGAAATCCTGCTTCATGCTCACAGTGATGTATAACACTGGCTTTTATCTGCAGTTTCATCTCTCTCTTGGTGGTTTGTGTTGTCAGACGTTTTGACACATTTTTTATTGGCTGAAAAACAATATAATAGTAAATAAGAATAAAATGGGCCAGTTGTCTTCACAAGAGAAACACTTTATTTCCTTGATGGTTTAGTTGAGCCTGTTGAATTTGCATGAATATCCTTGTGGAGTTACATGACTTTGTATGAATGTAGTGAAGACTATTTGGGTTCATCTTTGTCTTGTGGGTCACACTAGGAGCAGCATGTGACAAAAGCTGATTCTTGATTAGTTTCTTATCATGTGCTCTGTTACAGTTAGTCTGCTGCAGTAGGAATGTGTTACAAAAGTCAGTGAGTGATTGCTGCCCTTCCCTCTCCTGCCTTTTGCTTGCCTTTTATTGCCTACTGCTCCTGGAACTTTCTTGAAGCAAATTGAGTGGTGTCCTTAGCATCTCTCCTTGAAGTTTGTTGTTCCAATCAATCTTTTCTTCCCATGAATAACCTCCACTTTCTTTTTAAAATACTAATTTTTACTTCACTTTGGGCTTCTCTTGCTTCAGCCAGCTCTCTTTGCAACCCAGGACACGTCTCTTCCTCTGAGTGGGAAGCGTACAGATCAGCTCAATGTTTTATAATGTCCTAATTACTATACTCACAGGTTACGGGTTATAACAGTACGCCAGAGGGTCAATGAACCTTTTAAGTTAAATGAGGAAATGTATCTTCATGGGACCTAATTAGAAGGTGAAGTTAATAAAGACAGAAGGGGAAAAAAGCCAGTAAGAAAGTAAAATACCTTCAAAAGCTGTTGAAAGAAGTAATCTACTGGGGTCCTCTTTCGTAGTAGCTGGGCTTTAGCAAGAAGTATAGTGTGAGGATCTTTGTGAGACCCCAGTGACGAGAGTTGGAAGTTCCCAAGTGGCAATTGCTTGGGGAAACCAAGGATCTACACACGTACATCCTTGTGACACATCCTAACAGGAAAGACAGAAGGAGCCAGAGGAACAGCAAGAAGCTTGAATGGCTGCTTGCATGGTGTTGATAGGCTAAGCAGAGGTTGTGGAAGCAGTATAAGTAGTTTCTGGATGCCTTCCCCGTTAATGCCACCTGGGAACCATGTGCCAGAGGAGGGGAGCCTACCTAACATGCCTGCATTGAAGAGCTGGAAGTAGAGACAACTTCTAGGGCAAATGAACCTAGAAAGCTTCATTCAGTTGGAGAGCATGGAGACTGTAAGACCATACACTTTTACTGATGCTATGTACAGTTGGACCCCTACACTTTTATGGAGGCTTTCTGTTGGGATTTTGAAACATTATTCTGAAGCACTGGGAAAAATAACTGCTCCAAGACTCAGTATTTCTGAATCATTCAATTACAATGTTGTTTTTAAGAATTCTACATGGAATGAAAATAGATGTTGTCTCTCCCCACGCAGCCTTGGGCAGAAAAATTCATGATGAGTTTGCAATGATGTTTGTTGACATCACTGACTTGTATTTGAAAAAGAAATTGCACTGCACTGATTTCCTTCATTATTAGTGATTCAATACTAAGAAGAAGTCTATTCTTCTTATTATTCTGTGTTCATGTTCCTTGCTGGAGTTTATGTAAGCAGGTCCCCATGTATAAGTGTAGAAACCTACTGAATTTGGCATGAACTAAGTGTTGGGATGTATTTTTTTCTGCAAATGCAATTTGCTTGAAAGGTCAAGACTCTGGCTTTGACTTTCCCACATAAATCTCATTTCCCACTTTATATATGTTCATTTTATTCTCAGATTCTTTCACCCTTTCATCAACAGTACACAGTTCCTAGATCCTCTCTGGACCCTAAACAGAGATAGGATTCCTGTTCAGTATGTAAAGTATACCTACCCCTTATTATTTGGGTGTTTGCTAAGCCCAAATCATTCTTTTACATTTATTAAGTTATTTGCATGAGAACTTTTCATATTTTTTTTCCTGTGGTCTGTTTGGTGTTTTTTTTGGAGACAGAATGAGAATTAATAAAATTTCTGTGTTTTAATTTTCATCTCTTTTTGGCAAAAAAAAAAAAAAATACCCAGAGTATGTTCTTTTTGTGAAATTATTCCCTTAGAAAAATTCTCACCTGATATATCTTTGTGGGCCAGGCATCAAAAAGATATGCCAGGCAGGGTAATGGCACTGTCTTTCAGTCTAGTTATCAAAATTATTAATGATTTACCCAGTATATGAGCCTGCTACATTGGTGCTTTGAAAGTGTGCGCTTCTTGCTGGGTTGGGTCACCCATGGAAAGAAGAGCCACCGTGATGCTCTGAGAATGTCAGATGGACCTACAGCCTTCAGATAATCATAGAACAGTTGAGTGATTTGGGGTGGAAAGGACCTTAAATACCATGTAGTACCAACCCCCTGCCATGAGTATGGATACCTTCCACTAGACCAGATTGCTCAAAGTCCCATCCAACCTGGCCTGAAACACTTCCAGGAAGGGGACAAAACTCTGGGTGCTTCAGGACATATAGAAAAACATTGCAGCCCATAGGCACCAGCACTACCCTAAATTCAGGCATTGCTACTACAGGCACTTCATCTCAGCTGGCCTCTCGGCAGCAGCACTTTGTTGACTCCTATTGGGAAGCAGGGAGTGCAGAGAGAAGCATGGCTGGTTGAATTTCCTTGTTACTTTGGTGTGCCTCAGGGTGTTGCTGTGAAAAAGCAATTCCCTGCCAGAACCAAGGAGCAGTTTTGAACTGACAGTGAACAGAAGTCAAATTTCAAAGGTCAGTAGTAAGAGTTCTACTTCTAATGTGAATAAAATATTCAGAAGCATGTAGAGAAATGTTTGAGCAGCCAAGTTTGTCTGCTGGGTCTGGCGTTACCTTAGGTGAATGACACTGCCCTAAAGTAGCTGATGATAGGGGTGTGCAAGCAGATGCTCAGGCACTCTGGGGGGTTTTTTGGTGGCTTTCGTTTGGTTTTGTTTTTGGGGTTTTTTTTTTTGGTTTTTGTTTGTTTTGGGGTTTGTTTTTGTTTTTGTTTTGTTGTTGTTGTGAAGGAGTAGATTTTGGTGAGTATTTTATTCCCAGATCTTGTGCATTACTGAACTCCTTCTAATGGAGCTGAAGTACTTAGGGGCCTACTGTGAGATGACATAGTCCAGCAGAGCAGCAAACACAGCTGGTGGGAATGTCTCTTTGCAGAAAATTAAGATAAATCTAGATCTGCAAGATTTGCCTTCTAGCAACATACTTGAGATACCCACATTTGTGAGAAAGCATGGGGAAATGGTAAAGTGAAAATGAAGGTGACTGAGGAAATTATGCCAGCCTTCCCAGGAACTGAAGATGGTCTCTGTGGATGTCACACATATCAGTGTCCTTGAAGCAGCCTGCCATCATTGATCAGATCAATTACTATTCAAGAGAGGCAAAAAACTTCTGTAAAATCTAAAAGAGGGAAGTTGAATTTTTTTATTATTATAATGGATGGGAAAGAATGTGGGTAAACTGAAAAAAAACCCCAGTTGCTTTTTGTGTGTGGCAGTGACCTATGGAAGCAAAATACTCAACTGAAGAGTCGAGTCAGAACACAACATAACATTCCTTCATAAAACACTTTTCTGTGGATTTGATTGAATATATTTTTATATTGCTGAAGTATAATTTATACTGCTATAAACCATGCATATTTGAGATGTTTGTACTGTTTCGCATTTATCTTTCCTAAGCCTTTGCTATACTTTTACCAGTCTTCTGCACAACAAAACTTTTACTGGACTGGCTTACACAGTTCACAATGCTGTATTTATCATCCATTTTACGCTAAAGCAAAGGAACTACTCTCATTGTTTTGTTTTCCAGTGGTTGGTGTAGCTTCACTAAAATCACTACTTGTATTAGGTTTCTGAAAAGATTAAGAGCTGAACTTTAACTTATAGTGGAATAATGTGTGTGTAATAGCTTGTGTATCTTCAATGAATTTTCTAAAAATGTTTTTTTTTGGATGTTATTTGAAGTTTTGGCCATTTGTTTGTGTGGACCTGCAGCCTCAGCCTACATACAGACTTAATTCCTCAAAAGCTTGTCCCTTTAAGCTGTCAGTGCTTATGTTGTCTGTAGCAATATTCTCAGAGCATATATTTCCCCATACATTAATAACTCAATTTTCTTAATAAAGCAGGGCCAGTGCAATCATTAAGGTTTTGTGGACAGAGGAGATGGAAGACTGGTTAGCAAACAGTGAATGCCAACTCACGCCTGTACTGAACTCATTGAAAAGTCTGAATACTTAATGCTTAGCCTTAATGAAATGGTGGTGTCTGTCATTGCAGTGTCTGAATAGCTCCCAAGGCTAAATGGCTGTATGGGGGAGGGTTACTCACACATCTTTTTCAGTAGGAAAGAAAGGTAAGAAATGAGGTTGTCCTTTAGCAAGAATGATTTGTCCTGCGAAAATTTGTAGGCAGGCTTGGAACGGAGTTTACCTCAAGGGCCAGTCTGATGTTTTAGCAGAAAGACCAGGGATATTTCAATTGCCCAATCAGAGGAATAAAATGAAAACAAAAGGGTTTCTATTTCATGAAGGTCATATGAAACATAGATAGCTAACCTAAACCTTCCAGTGTAATTCTGGACAAAATGTCTTAATTCTATTCCACACATCTGCTTTTCCAAATCACAGACAAGTTATCTGTCCCCATGTCAAATAGCCCTATCAATGTGTGGGCTGATGGTCTGAAATCAAAATCAATTCCACTGCTTAATTATCAGTTACTCAGTTGCAGTTCTTTAAAAAGTGCACTAATGAAGTTGCTCTGATTAGAAATATATGGATATTGCACCCTGGGCTTTCCAAAGTGCCAGATCTTTCCATCCTCTTAGTCATACAGGGAGGTCCTTTAAATTCCCCTGCTGAGGTTACTTGAGACACTTTGCTGAAATGTGTCCTCTATTTCAAGCTAGAGCAAATTAGTGCCAAATTATGTGCTTTATCTGTGCTTAACTGATGGATAATATTTTTAAATATCATTTTGAAAAAGCTTAATTGTCTCAACAATTTTTTTTTTTTTTTGTAAACAGAAACTTTGCATTTCTTTTCATGCTTTATTTTCAGGCAATGCATGCTATTGAAATGCATGAGAGGAAATTAAATGCCTGTGATTTAGTAAAATGTTCACTTAAGGAACCAGTGGTTTTGCTTATTAGCAGTTTGTATCAATTAGAATGTTTCTGGGTTTCAATTAAGGCAGTATATGCTTGTTTCATACACCTGGATTTTCTTAAGTTTAATGTCTCTCATTCTCCCTTTTGAAATAAGCTCAATACTTGGCTAATTTAATTTTTCTTTATTTTTTCTTTTATTTTGGCATCACTTTTCTAGGCGCCAGCCAAGGGGAAAGTATTGATTGCTGTGCTATAAGATGAAGGATTAGGACATTCCTTAGAAAGCCTAGTTTTGCAGATGTAGGACAAGGAGAGAAGAAACAAATTATATGAGAGAAAATTAGGAGAAAAAGAAAAAATAAAGTGGGTTTTGTTTGTTTTTTTTTTTTATCTCGGAAATTTAATGTTTCCATATTGCTTTTTGATTGGGCTGGAAGATTGAATCAACATGACAAATTCTAAGGACCCTCAATTCTAAAGGCCTGTGCTTGGGCCACTGCTGTGGATCGCACGACTCCTCAGACTGCCTGCTGTGGCCACACACTGTGTCTGCAGAGGTGTTCCCTCCTGGGGAAACAGGACCTGTGGGAGTCCTGAGGGCCTATTGTTCCCATAAATTGAGTCAAAGCTTTATTAGCAGATTGGTTAATGTCATCTTGGTCTGAGTCTGTATGTTGGACTTTTTCCCAGTGGAAAGTTTTCCCTTAGCTCTATCTTCTCCAAAAACAAAATAAACTAGAAGATAATAAGTATTGAGCCATCTTCAGATTTTTGTTATGAATAAGCCTAGTTGCAAAAACCAATTGGCTTTAGTTATCACTTCCAGAGCACAAGTGAGACTGAAACACAGAGTTAAGTTACTTGGTCATGATCACGTAAAAGCCAAGAGGGCAACCATGGAACCCACACACCTTGAAGGTCTTGCCTGCATGAACCCTTAACTGGGTCTAGAAGTTGGAGTTCATTTATTGCCACCTCCAGTGAGATGCATGGAAAAGGATTCTGTAGTTACACAGTCTCTCCTTTGCCTTGAGAGAGTAAAAAAAACAAAATCAAACCAAAAATCTGGATAAAACAGGAAAATGCTTGGGTTTTTTTTTCTCTTTCTCTTCCTTTTCCTTTACTTTTCTATTTCCTTTGTTATTTTCAGATGCAGGAAGACTGTGGAGTATTTACAGTCTATTTATTAGCAAGAATTATCCCCCATTTCCACTAATACATTTAGTGAAGACAAGTTTGCATCGTTTCTGCCAAGGGATTTCATATCAGAGGATAATATTAAACTTTATAGATGCCAGTGATTATTTCTAGTGGGAATTTACTACACTGGCTTGATTTTGTGTTTCTGAAATGCTCATTACAGCTGCGCCAGGTTGTATATGGCATTTCTGGGAAAGGAAAAGGCTCAGTGGGGATTTCAGTGTTCCCAGTTTAATGGGTTTTGTTAACAAAAAGTAAAAGCAGAGAGAGCAATCAGGGATGAGTTTTTAGAGCTGCAAGGTGTCTAACAGGGAATACCCACAGTGGGGTTGATTTGAGCTGGCTTGTTTCCCTATGGCAACAGAAGACCTCTGGAAGTCCTGCTGCTGCCCAGGCTGCCCAAGAGCGCAGGTGTGGGTGACAATGGGGCAGAGCTGGAGGCAGGCAGGGGAGGAGGAGGAGAGGAAAGCACTGCTAGCAGGGTCTGCACAGGGGCAGCCAGGACCACCAACTAAGGGCATATCTCAAAGGACATGCTAGTAAACCTTGCACCTTGATTATGAGTGTCATGTGAATGAGTTCTCCCAAAGCAAAAGTTCAGGTTCTGAGCTTTCAGCAGAGATTCAGCTGGGCACTTTTTGGAAACCAGTGGAGAAAAATCCTGTCTGCCTTTATTTTAGGAACCTGAGTCAGGTGCCTGGTATAGCTCTCTCCTCTTCAGACTTTAAGCTACACAGAATGGAAATCAAGCACAGCTGGAGGCAGAAGTAATAGATTCTCCCCTCTGTAAGGAACTGCCTGGTACAAGTACTAACCAAGGAGGAGAGAGTCCTAGGTCTGTTCCCAGGGTTATAACCTCTTTTTTTTTTGTGTTTGCAACCCACAATGATTCTTTGGTGTAAAACACATAGCCAGTTTAAGGGCCGGATGCAGGTTTCCATCTCTCAGGAGTGTGCCCTAACCATTAGAGTCTTAACCATCTGGGTGAACAAATCCGTGAAATAAATATGACTGAGCGGGGTGGTTTTATTAACCAGATCTGTCATCCACAGGCTTCAAGAGTTTTAAGTATATTCAAGAATGCACCACTAAAAATCAATTTTGTGCATTCCTTACATTTAAATTGTCTTTGTGATAACCATGGCAACTGTTACAGCTAAAAAAAAAACCTCAGTTGGAAAAAATACACACTCTTTTAAGTTAACAAATGGAAAATAGAGTGGGAAAATGTGGTTAAAAGAGTCTAAAGCAACTGTTACTCCTTATGATCACTTTGGTGTTTAATACTTCTTCTTTGACTTTTATTTATAATGGTATTTCTGTGCATTTGAACTAATTTTCTGCTGATATGTCAGAATACCAGAGTAATTGTTGTAGCTTACTTTCTTTAACTGAAAAAAATACAGATAGAATTTAATAAAGAGGCTCCAATTTCTGATCTGATTCATGTGCAAGATCCCAGACTCTCAAGGCTACAGAAAGAGATATATGTAATTCCACATGGCTTTCAAGGGGTGAGGGAGCAGACAGATGCCTACATATCCTTCAGGAGGAATTCCTAGCACAAACAAAGTTCAAGTGGTTGTAAGGAGATTTATGGTTTAATGAAGTAGGTTTTAAAGGTGTCTAGAGACCTGCCAATGTAGGTACACGTTGATGAGTGTATATAAAAACAGCTAAGCAAAGTACCTAACTCGTGTAATTTCTGTGGAAGTTAGGTGCCCACCATATTGAGCTAAGTTAATAAATCTCCCTAGCTGCCACCTGTGCCTTGAGATGCCTGTGTACTTCGAGTTTCAGTATTGCATATTAATATCACCTGTGGAAACTACATTTGATCATACCTGCAAACTCCAGCCATACTGCATAGTCTTTACCATGGAAAAGATTGATAAAATTATGATTGATAAAATTTCACTGAAGTGAAAATACCTTGTATAGCTCTAGATGTAAGCTACCATTTTGTATTATTTTGACAGCAATGATTCATTGAATGAATGATTCATTGAATGAGCGATGACTGCATGCCAGCGACTATGGAGTGGTGAGGGATAAACCTAGTTGTTCTGGCAAGACCTCACACATACTGTTCAGCAAGAAGGAGCTTTTCTCCCCAGCAAATCTTTTGACCGCAGCTGGCTGAGAAGAAATCAGAGCCAATGCTTGGAGGGGAGACTACAATTTGTGCACCTCTGAGTCCCCCATGAGAGTCACTGGCAAAGGCTGGAGGGTAGGCAAAAAAGGAGAAGCAGAAGAGCTGAATTGAAACACTTTACCAGCAGACTATTGTCTTTAAAATATTCATGGTTTTCTTTCATTAAAATTTTCCAATTTCTAATTAGAATTGGATGGACAAGTTCTGTAAGAATGATTTTGGCATAAAAAGCTGTTTCTCCATCAGCATGTTGCCACATGGGAGTTGCATAAGTCTCCATTCTTTTGTGTGGTGTGGATTCACCAGGAGAGACAATAAGATCATTTGGTTTCTGAATAGGGCAGGGTACCATGAAGGAGAAAGATAGTTTGGGGCTGAACTGACATTTAATTAGTGTTTGACGAATGTTCAATAAACCGGAATGAATCTATTTTTTTTTCAAGTTGGGAAATACTCTGTCAACACAAAACCTTTAAACACTCACGATTAGTTTTTTTCTCAGTATTTTCATTAAGCAGCAACCAAAGAAACTCTTTTCACTACAGTGTTAAAGAAAAAGACAGATTTGAATAACGCCTGGGATGGTGATTCTAATATTTTACAAGCTCCTGAATCACTGAAGGAAAAAGCCCCCTTCCCCAGCCACGAGGTACTGAAAGTGTCTCGTGCTATGAGCCCTTCTGGTGTTCTGCAAAGGGAGAGCTCCAAGTGAGCAGCTCAGTGGCCCCAGCTGGCAACACACCACTGAAGGCTCAACAACAGCAATGCTTTCTTCACTTTCTCTGCAAATGAAACCTAGGAGTTTTGTTCCTGGATAGCTGCATGAGAAGATTGTTGTTAACTCTTGTTTAATTCACAAATCTCATAAAACATAAGGGCATGTGAAATGTACCACTAATCCAAACACGAGTGACAGTATAGGCCAATTGAAGAACCATGCTTTCATTTTTCATGTAAAACTTTAGCTTTTCCAAAAATATTTGAATAGAACTATTATAGATAAACTTATTATCATAACTTATCTGAAAACTCTAGTTGCAAATTCAGGATACTTGTATCCGGAGATGCAGAGCAGTTGTATAAATGCTTTGAATATTTATTTCAGATAATGAAGAGACTAAAAACATTTACAGGTTATTTTTATAAATTATAAACATAAAAGAGGTTAAATGCATGTAATATATACCCTAGGAATTGTTTCATGCTATCCAGCACTGTATCTTCCTTTCCATTTGTCAGTGACAGTGGAAGTTATTGAATGGAAACTCTTGCAGAAGAGTTTCACCAGAAGTGAGATTAAGGCAAAGTCACCAAGTGGAAATTGAAATAGACCCTCCTTTATATCTGTTTCTTTGCAGCACAATTACATTTCAGTAATTCTGTTTAAGATGGTTTTTTTATATATTGCTCATTTGAGACCCACTGAATAATTTCATGGGAAAAACTGCTGTTACTGGAAGAAGATTCTTGTCATTGCAAACAGCAGGAAAACACAGTTATTAAAAAGTGATAAAGTAATGGTATTTTTACTGCAAAATAACTAGTAGCTATTATTGGCACTGCTTAGAGTTTCTTTAATTTACTTTGTTTTCAATTAGAGTTGTGCATACAGAAAAGTTTGCTTTGGGTTTTGCTGCTAGCTGAACAGAAGCAGGGTGAGAGATACAGCATTTCAATACAGTATTTATGGAAAAAACACGACACATTCCTGCTGGAACTAGTAAAACTGCCTGTGGCTAAGGCTGCTTAATATTTGCCATTAGCTTTATTTTCATTGCTTTATCACTACACAGAACTTCTCAAGCTGAAATTTGCCATGCTTGCCTCTGCCTTAGGAAGGGTTTTTTTGCAATATTTCAACCATAATTCCTCAGCTGTTTCCAAGAATGAATTTAGGAAGAATAAGTAACATGTAAGTGGTTTCTGCTTCTCTTGGGCAGTGTGCTAAAGACTAGCAAAGGGCTGAAGTTCAGGCTGTGCTGCCTCCAGGGAAACACTTCATTGCTCTCTGCCAGGAGAACACATGGTAACACATCTGTCTCTCTGGAGGCCACATCAGGATCTAGAGGGTCTGGTGAGGATTGGGGTGCACCTTGGCAAGACCAAACAGACAGAGGATGCCACTGGAAATTCAGATTTAGTTGGGTAAAGGGAGCTGGCAGGAGAAGAAGAGAGAGTCCAGGGAGACCTTCCCTTCCTCCCACTGTACAGTGACAGAGCAGCAGGGATCTCCATCTGCCCACCCTGTATCTAGGCGAGTCACCAGTGTGGCTTCCTGGCCAAGGTGCCACTCAGGAGTGTTAGTAGCAGAAAATTGCTTTAACAAGTCAACTGGAGCAAATGGCATGGTTATCCCTAGCACAGTGATTTCAGCTGCTGCATAATGCAAACAAGTGCTCAGTCCCCCAGGCAGTCACTGGTTTCCTGGGATTAGTGCCACAGCTCTTCACACCGGGATGCCCGTCACTTGGAGTGAGTCACTAGCCCTGGAAATCGTTGGTATTCAGACTTGTTCATCTGAAAGCTGCAGCTGAAATTCCTGGCAAGACTCTCCTCATTAGCAAGAAGTTGTTTTTGACTGACCTCTGCTCCTGGCACACAACCTGTCTGGGCGGAATATTGGTTGGAGGTCAGAGCCTCCTGGCCTCTTTTCCTGCCCATAGACTATTCCTTGAATGAGGTCTTATGGGGAATGATAATACTGGAGGCATTGTTAGTCCTTCTTCTCTGAACTTTTAACATAGCCAGCGGTGGGACAAAATCTGGTTAAATGGTCAGTCTCTGAAAAACCTTGCTCAAGTCCAGTTTTTAAGGATTCTTTAACGATCTTACAACAAGCGTGTTCCACTGTCTCTTGGCTCTTTCTTAACAGGGTGTTAAGGCAAAATAAGATAGGGAAGGGCTCAGGAAGGGTCCAGAAAAAGTTCTTCCACTGCTTCTTGTTACTGATGGTGAAATTAACAGCTTTATATCTGTCTCTCAAGCAACCAAGAGCTCCTACTTTTTTGACAGATGGATAATGGAAGAGGCTGCAGAAGGTCAACCTTGACATGGTTAGGGATATGACCTGATGCCACTGTTACCCTGTTAAGCCCAGTGCCTTTCAGAATAAATTTGTCAAGGTTGTATTTGCACTGCAGTTTTTTTATAACCTTTCCAGCATGAAGAAAAACAGAAACAAAAACAAAAACAAAAAAAACCCCTCATGAATTCAGAGTCTATTAACAAATAGTTCTGGAAATCAGTGGCAATGCCTGAACTGCTTCTCCTGTGTAATAGTTTGTCCACCCCACTTGTAATGACCCTGGCCTTTCTTGTTGGACTTGTTGTCTTGTTGGACTAGGAGTCATCCTAACTATTAGAGTTCTCTTCACCTGACATCTTGGGACTTGGTGTTATTTCACTTCCATAAAAATTCTTTGCTCCTTTGCAGCACAGGCAAGGAATGTTCTTAGAGAGTTTAATGACTAATTCACATTCTAAATCACGTCTCTTTTTGAATTTAACTAATTACTTTGAGCAAAAGATGGATCATACTACTTGTCCTCAGAGTTCAGGCTATTTCTCCAGTTAAAAATGATATTTCTGCAATTAAAACTGACTTTTAAAGGTGGCACGGTGTTTTTCATTTTCTCATTATAATTTCCTACTTTAAAGAATTGTCTTGTCTGTAAGTGAAAAAATACCTGCATGCAAAACTGAACAGTGGTTTTATCACTACCTTTTGCTTTCTTCAAACAAAAATCCTCTTTGTCATATTGTTACCTTTTTTCTAGCCCTTTCCTTACTCTAAAATAATTTCAAACTTATTTGTAAAAACATCCAGCCTTTTATTGCTGTTGTGATGAATCTCAACTTAATGCAGGAGGTTTGTGTTCAAAAAGTATCCTAAGCTCACGTAAACTGAAGTCTGACAAATTTTTCTCCAGCTGTATAGTATGTTACCAACACATGTTCGCTCTGTGACGGAGTCACAGGACCTGTCAGAGATTATTGTCCTTATTTTAGGAGCTTGAGAGGGACCATGCTTTCTGCATCTCACCTGCAGACCATCATTTGCAACTTGAAGCATGGCTGCTAGTGCCAGATGAGATCTGCTAGGTCTGGGGTGATCTGACTGAGAGTGAGGGCTTTCTTCTCACTCTCTGCCACAAAGCTGCAGAAAGCAAACACCAGTCAGCACCTCTTTGCATCATCCGAACATCTGGGCAGACTTTTGTACTTCTGTAGTTGAAATCCAGTTGGATTTCTGTCGAATGGGGTAATTAAATATTATCCTTATAGCATGGATGTAGGTGAAAAAATTCTATTTAATATCTTGGATATTGAAAGCTAATCCCATCTGTTTTACAACTTGTTGGAAAAGAATGGAGAGATTTAGCAACCTCCCTAGAATCATAGGATTACTGAGGTTGAAAAAGAACTCTAAGATCATCAAGTCCAACCCTAAACCTAGCACTGCCAAGTCCACCAGTAACCCCTGTCCCTAACTGCCACATCAACACATCTTTTAAGTACCTCCAGGGATGGTGACTCGACCAATGACCTGGGCAGCCCATTCCAATGGTTGACAACCCTTTAGGTGAAGACTTTTTCTAATATCCAATCTAAACCTTCCCTTGTGCAAAGTGAGGTGATTTCCTCTCATCTGGTTGATTGTTACCTGGGAGAAGAGACTGACCCCCACCTCTCTACACTCTTCTTTCAGATAGTTGTAAAGAGTGATGAGGTCTCTCCTAAACTTCCTTTTCTCCAGGCTAAACAATCCCAGCTCCCTCAGTCTCTCCTTATGAGACTTGTTTTCCAGACCCTTCACTAGCTTCTTTACCCTTCTCTGGACATACTCCAGCACCTCAATGTTCTTCTTGTAGTGAGGGACCAAAAACTGAACACAGGATGTAAGGATTTGAGGGGCAGCCTCACCAGTGCCAAGTACAGAGAGACAATCCCCACCCTGGTCCTGCTGGCCACATGGTTTCTGATACAGGTCAGGATGCCACTGGCCTTCTTGGCCACCTGGGTACAGGGTGACTCATGTTCAGCCATTGTCAACCAACAACCCCAGGCCCTTTTCCTTTGGACACCTTTCCATCCACTTTTCCCCAAGCCTGGAGCATTGTCTGGGGTTGTTGTGACCCAAGTGCAGGACCTGGCACTTGGCCTTATTGAATCTTATACCACTGGCCTCAGCCCATCAATCCAGTCTGTCCATATCCTTCTGCAGAGCCTTCCTACCCTCCAGCAGATCCACAGTCCACTCAGTTTGGTGTCATCTGCAAATTGAGGGTGCTCTCAGTTCCCCTGTCCAGATTGTTGATAAAGATATTAAACAGAACTGGCCCCAACACTGAGCCCTGGGGAACACCACTTGTGTCCTCGACTGTGGGGATCCCTGTGCTGTGTCCCATGTACAGAATTTTTAAATCTTTCTGAAAAAAAAAATTCTAAATATTAGTTCACAGCTACCTTAATCATGTCTTCAGTATTTAATATCTCCCTTAAGTAACTTTTTTTCACGAGCTTCTTGCATTACACAAATAAAATAATTTGTTTGCTAATCATATGCTAATTCAAGTGATTTCTATTTGATGCAGTTTAATACTAGCATGCTCTCATAATTGTTAGAATTTAATTATTTCAATCTGTATCTGCATGTTCCACAGGTGATAATCAGTGGTCTCTTACTCTGTCCCATGGGAGAAAATGACCTTATCACTTCTTTCCTCGCTAAAATTCTGCTCTGTTCCCCAGATACCAATTGCATTTCCTTTCAGATTTGTCTAATTGATTGATAGAATTAAACTAAATTCAGAGCAATTGCTCTCAACCTTTAAATAGCAGCTGGGTTGTGGCTTCTATTTCAGACTTGAAGAGGAGCCAGTGTTCCCAAAAAGAAGGGCTGTTGTGCCAAAAGCCTGCCTGCTTTGCTTCAAGGACTAGTTTTGCTTTTTCCCCAAAAGTCTTGTTTTGCACACACTCTCAGACCACTGGGGTTACAACACTGCCACTTTAGAGTCTCTACCATTCTGGACAGAATCTACTTCATATTGATTCATGCTAAGAAAAACATTTTTTGAAGATTGCAGTCTCCTGGATGGTAGCCAAAGCTACCTGTGTCCCATCAGTGTGCAGCAGCATGAAGTACAAGCTTCAAACAGGACTAATACATGTGGCCAACACAAACAATTATATTATGTTAAGTTCATAGCATCAATTTAATTCATAAAAGCATAGAAACAGTTTAAAATTAAAATAGCTCTATTTTACGCTTTAAAATCAGTCTGCCTCCCTAAAGTGGGGCAGGATTTCACTCTGTGTTTTTGCAGGAACTTGGTTCAGATTAACCTGTTAATGTAACATGCCCTTTAGAGCTGATGAATTTATTTCTTGTATCACAGTAGCTGTACTGCAGATAATATTGGGATAATACCTCAATAATCAAAATAATGAACTTTTTGAAGTCTTCCTATTTCACTGTATTGTGTGAAGATGCAGTTCCCATTACAAACTCACAGATACGTCTGTAAGAGAATCATACAGGGAGGTATTGCCTTGGGAATCTCAATTATCCAGATGCAGGAGAACCTTAAAATATTTAAGGAAAGGAGAAAAATACATGACATTCCAATACTGCTTGTTATGCACATCATTCAAACCTTGATGTCCATTACTCCCCCTTAAGTGTTTAGGAGGGAGACAGAGCCTCTCTTGAGCCCTCCTCCAGATAAACAGGTGTTTCCTTTTGGAAGATGCCTCCTCCAATGTCAGGATTATCTTCTGTTGTAGTCCATCAGTTTTATGATATGAAGGGATTGCATCTCAGTTTGGGGAGAAAAAAGAGGAGGAAATCTTTATTGGCACACTCAAGAATGGAGATGAAATAATTCCAGAAAGATTCTAAAAGCTCAGAGACCTCAATAAATTAAGGTTGGAAATCTTCCTCAGTCAGCAGTAGACTTCAAAATTACAGCTTAAAAGCCAAATACAGCAGTTGGCTGCACCATTTGACTTTTTACTGATATGTATCTGCTTTGAGATGGCAAAGTCAAAAGCAGAGTTGACTGTACTTGTCTTTCACTTACTTTCCTTAAAAGGTTAAAAAGAAGTCAGACTTTCATGTTGGGGCTGTTTTAAAATGTGCCACCTATCTCAGTTGAAAGAGTCTGTCTATGCCCTTTGAGAGCCCTTCTAATTACAGATGCTGAGGTGTCCTTGAGCTTTGAAGCAAATGCTGTTATCCAGTTCAATATATTGTACACTGCAGATGACTGTTTTATCTTTCCATCCAAAAGTACATTTTCGGTTTTTGGTCACAGGTTAACTTTAATTACATTACCCCTTCTAAAACTAAAGGCTCTATAAGCACCTAAAAGGACAGGCATAATTCATTTACACATGCAATGAATTTTCTCCTTTTAAAAGTGACTTTTTCCAAGCAATGCGTTCTTATTGCTCAATGTTATATTCACAGATTTCGGGAGAACCCTTTGATCACAGTGATGGAGTTACTGTTTTGCGCTTGCTGAACTGATTTTATCAATGTTTTGCCTGAAGAAGTCTTAGTTACATACTTCTTTGATGTGGTAGTTTAAACAAACTCTGCATTGTTTGGTTATTTTCTCTGTGTTTTAGAGTATGTAATTCTGCTGTGAGTGCGAAAATTGTCAGGAAGAAATACTGGTACTAGAAAAATAAGACAAATTCACAAACGTAACAGAAAGAATTATTTTAATATAGCTATAAAACAGGTAAAAATATTTGTAAACAAAAGTTACATTGGTCAGTCTTTCTAGCACAAATGATCTTTCAGTCTGAGATAGAAGCAGAAATCTTTCAACTAAGTAGGGTGGAGAACATTTGTTCTAAGTTTAACTTAATTATGTTGTTCAATTAATTAGTAACTGCTAGATTCCTGGAGCATATAGGTGACCTCCTGATCATAAGGACTGAAAGTCTGGTTTCACTCATTGACTTCAACATAAAGCCATTAATCACCACTCCTTCCTCTTATACCAGCACCATCCTTCTAGACACCGCAATAAAAATAAGCGGCAAAAACGTAGCAATTATCAACTGCCATGGGTGATGTAATTGCCTTCACAAACCAACCATCAACCACAAGTCACCAAAAAGTCAGGGGTGCAGAACCAGGCCCTCAGGTGCTGCTGTGAGTGCTCTTTGCAGAGCACTTTTGGGTCCCGCCTCACTGGTGAAAAGGGGCCTCTGCCCCGGGAGGATGTTCCTTTGAGGCAAGAAAATAAAGTGTTTTTTCCAACAGGTATGGTAATGTGTGTGCTGCTCCCCGCACATTTTCCTCGCTTGCATTCTCAGACCATCAAAGCTATAATGGTGCCATTACCACTTATTTAACCTGTCAGAGTATTTTACTGAGTTCTTAAACTACCAGCCCAGGATACGGTGGTAAGTTGGGCTGATGGAGTTTATTGTTCATGAAATACACCTTTCCAATTCTAATGTGCATGTATTTTCCTGCTTGTCAGTACCATCTCCGAGAAAATATACCAAGATTTTAAATGAAGAAATGCAGAATTCCTCAGGATGTTTAAAATCTTATCTATCAGTTCCAGAGGGATGTCATTTATGCATAGTGCTCCCTTTAACAATGTCAGTTACTTTTTTACTTGATTTTAGCATTTTTTGAAAAATACCAGACTCTTAACAGTAGAACTACATGAAGCTTTATGTGCAGGTCACCTTCTTAAGTCATTGGGAGATTATATTCAACAAATAAATTGCAACAACTTGAACATTACAGAAGTTGTCAGGAACAAGAGTGTGTTGTACAAGAGTATTTTAGGGATGACATAACAAGATAGGCACTCTGATAGCTGCTCTGGCTGATCTCCTAAAGCCAATAAGCAGGTACAGTAAACATGGTGCAGAACACCAAAGGCAGCTTATTACCAATTCTCTGCTTGTTCACAGATTAAATTGAATGTGAAGAAAAAAATGTCAGACAAAGAAAGTTTCTTTGTGTTTCCCCAAGAAAGTGACCCGTCAGAATTCTGGTGGAACTAGCTCTTTCAGCATAAATGAATACCATATGTCTCAAAATTTCCTATATTATTAAAGTGATTATATGTTCCACATGCATTAATTCTGCAGAAGGTGAGGTATAGGTTTCATCTTTTGTGGCGACCAAACACCTGGGCCTGTTACAAAAACTTAACAACATGCAAATGAGAAATTTCAGTTCCATGTCAGATAACATATACTGGCTACACAGTGTTTAAAAAATTGCATCATTGCTGGATCTATACCTGGAGCAGTTAATTTTTATTTTGTTACTGATTTATAGGAGAGAATGCCACCATATTACTGACATGCTACAAAATCAAATTCTACTTCTCAAATATTTCAATAGGTTTCCCTGGCTGCTGTTGTGTCCTACTGCCCAGGACATACAGGTTTAGTGCCATTACTGTGCTTGAAGTGGATAATAAGGTGAATTGAAAGTCTTCTGGGCTTTTCCCATCTCTGTTTCATGCTTTTCGAAAGAGGAGTAAGTACTCTGAGTTGTTGATCTGGGAGTAATTTCTCACATCATTTTTTTTTAAAGAGAAAACAAGTAAAATATCCCAAAGCTGAAAACAAGAAAAGGAACACACTAAAACATAATATATGCTGTGGTTTTATGGAGAGAACATGCAGTGTCATGTGTTTATTCTCACTTTTCTTTGTGTTGTTGAATATCACACAAGCCAAAAAAAGTATGACTAGCCAGGATTTGCTTATTGATATTGCTGATCAAAGAACCATAGAATCATTTAGACTGGAAAAGTCTTTTAAGAGAAGGAAGTCCAACTGGGAACCCAGCACTACCAAGTCCACCACTAAACCATGTAAAGGTGGGTCACAAGACCCCAACACAAGACATTTAAAGCACTTCTGAGAACAGACTAAATTGTAAAAGCAATCAAGAAAAATTGTCATCTAAATTGAAGATATGCTAATGTGTTCTCATAGATTTGACAAGAATAAATGCACCATGATAAAAGTATAAGATACTTCTTGTTGTCTCTAGGTCATTGAGATTTCTTTCCATCTAAACAACCCGGACTTTTACCTCTCATGTGCACAAGGAATCCAGTGGTTAGCATAAACCTGGAGTTTTCTCCATTCTGTGACAGAATCCCTAGTAATTAAATGGCAGAAATTTGAAATGAAAAATTGAAGCTGACAAATACATTGAAAAAGAGATATGTAATCATCTCAAGGTAATATCACTCCATTTTACATCATGCAACCCCTTAATAGATACTGTTATTCTAGAAATCATGCCTATTACTTTTCAAAACCTGTTAAAATTTCTTAGGCATCTTATTGAACAGTAGAAACCATAGGATGGTAGAAATGCTGAAAACTTGTAAAAAAATGGAAGTGCTTTCTCCAGGACACTCTAGATTTTTGCAATTCTCTCTCCCATTCCAGCAATTAACGTTGCTATATATTATCATATCACACACTTGGGGGCTTTTTTCAGTACTCCTTTGATTTTGTTATATTGAGAAGTATGTCTGGATGAAGAGGAAACATGTACTAGTGACATTCTTGGAATGACATTATTAGTAGGGTTGAAGAATGAGGCAGTTTGTGAATGATAACTAGGAATTATGTAGAAAGAATTTAAGCAACAAAACTATGAAAGACATTGTGTGTAACACTGAAACAAAAATATTGCATTTGTAAGTAGCCTACTAGCCTGGATCTCATTTATTATCATATAGTCCCTTCAAAGATTTCCATACCATATAAGATACATTTTACTGGATCCTTTTACATAAGAGTTTTACTGATTTCTCTGCAGATTCAGACTAGATTTCGATTTCCATTAACGACCTTCACATCTCATTTTGAGATCACAGGTTAAATACTTTCTTGGAATTTCTTAATTCAGAGTAAGTATAATGTACTTTGTGAGTATATTCTGCCAAATTTCCAAAGAGATTGAGGTTGTCTCAGAGGCAAATTGGTACTTTACACTTATATTAACTTCACAAACAGAACTGTTATGGACTTTATTGAGTCCAGGAATTATTGACACTGGACTGCTACTTAACAGCCCATTGCCAAAATCTGTCCTCCCCACTGCAGGGGAGGGGCTAGAGCATCCCAGCATCCCCCAGCCTCTCCAGTACCACCCAGCTTCCCATGTCAGCTTGGACAGGGAGGAGGTGGCAGGAGCAATGTGGCTGCCTGTGTGGTTCTGCAGGTACAGGCGCATTCACATCTTCTCCTCCACCGCTGACCACTGGGGCAGAGAAATTATCTGACTTGCACAGCCTGGCATTTTGTCTCCAAATGAGTGAGCTCTACAAAACATCTGGACTTTTCTGTCTGGCTGCTTGAGATCTCTGTTTTATTCCCACATGGTGAAAGACTATTCTGTATTGTACCAGGCAACTGATGAGCATTCCCTACACACATTTGGGGATCACTTTGGAAACAAAATCTTCATCACAGATTTAAAAGACTGTAATTCATTGGCTAGGCTTCTTCTTCTTCTTCTTCTTCTTCTTCTTCTTCTTCTTCTTCTTCTTCTTCTTCTTCTTTCTTCTTCTTCCTCTTCCTCCTTCTCCTCCCCCATCCTCTCCTTCCTCCTTCCTCCTTCCCCTTCTCCTCTTTTTCTCTTTTTTTTTCACATACTGTATTTTAGATAAGTTTAAATTACTGTAAACATTTGATTCAGTCCAGTTCCCTTTTCCTTAAAGACAATAGAAATCAGTTATATTCACTGACAAATGATAAATTGGGCAGAAGGTGCACTTCAGTATTCAAATGGGAAATTTGACAGTCTTAGATATTCAGGTCAAACTTTGATTGAGCTAAAGAGTTGCTTAAGTTCTATTGAAACACTGAAGAATTAAACACCCACAAAAAGTCAAAACCATGCTTAAGATCTTTGCAATATCAAAATTATACTGGTATTTACCCAAGTGGAGCAATTCCCAGTATCTTCTCTATAATTTAAATGCTTTAAACATCCTCTAACACTTATTCTTAGCATTTATCCTTCTGACACTTATATATTGTCTTGCCAGGTTTTAGTGTTTAAGGTTACAGGAGAACCTCTGAACAAGCAGGCTGACTGTCTGCACAAAAAAACTTATAAATTGGCCCTATTATGCCTGCCTGGAGACCAGTTACTCCTGGTTAACTGAAGCACAGGTTCCAGAAAGCCACTTAATCCTTACTTGTGGCTATCAAATTTATTTCTCTAATGTCTTGCTTCTGTGGTCAAGGTCCATCATTTTTAGAAGAAGTTTGTGCTTTATTTCTCAGCTGGCTGTGGCTGACCTCAATATTCAGCCATTGATGCTCTGTGTGCTGAACTTTGCTAAAGCTGAGTCCTTTTCCATCTTTTCCCCAGAAAAAGAATCACCTCGTATAATTTCTCAGTCCTCTCTTTGACAAGTTAAACAGACTCCTTAGTTTTTCACTGTGACAACATTTAATAATTTGAACTAAACTTTATTTGATCTAATTTGCTTTAATAATTTTCAATAATTTCAATAATTTTTGTGTTCCCAAATAATCTTAATTTCCTTTAAAATGTAGGCCAGAAGTGTCACCTTCTCTAGTAATATTCAGTTTCTTATTTAAGATACTGAAATGTTTTAAAAGTTCCTTGTGCTGAGACAGAGGGTCTTAGTCTCTTTGTATGACCTGCATCCCCTGTTCCTGCACATACAGCTTTTCTTTTGTCTCAGTTTCAATGATTTGGATTCAACTTATGGTCTATTGAGCGTGTTCTCTGTTGGTGCTCTGCCCTCATTGCTGTAGATATCATTAAATGAATCCCTGCATGTAGGCTTAAGCCAAATTGTATTAGGAATGATTTTATATTTGTTTCTAGAAGACAAATAGAAATGATGAAGAGTATCACTTAGCAGTAATTGGTGAAAACCACTTAAGAGATGCCCTCATGGATTGCCCTTTGAGATTTT
Source organism: Sclerurus mexicanus (assembly GCA_013396755.1). Classification (NCBI taxonomy): domain Eukaryota; kingdom Metazoa; phylum Chordata; class Aves; order Passeriformes; family Furnariidae; genus Sclerurus; species Sclerurus mexicanus. Next base: position 1,131,177 of record VWZF01000445.1, on the reverse strand, counting down.
AAAACAATTTAGTGTAAGGTTATTGATATTGTAAAGTGCCAATTTCTCAACTGGCGTGTGTGTGTGTGTGTGTGTGTGTGTGTGTGTAATGATAAAAAAATAATAATACATCCATTACATCTCTTATGTATATATAGTACAGCAATCAAACAGGAAGTAAACTCATTGAAGAACAAGGTCAGGTTTGTTTTGACAAATCTTGTTGCAGTCAAATTGTGTTGAGTGACTTTCATTGCTCTGATCATTATTAATTAATTTTTACATATGCCTGGTGTTGAAGTCAGAATAACTATACATCTGCCCAGAACAGGCTGCTGGTCAGGTCTGAACATTTACTGTGTGGAATTTTGTTAATCACTATGACTTAACAGTACTGAAGGTATGTACATCAGTCTCAGATCTCCTTGCCTAGCTCCTTGATGCTGATATTTACTCAGGCCATCCAGTTTAAAAATAGCTGGCAGATGAAAATAACAGCGCTTTTTTTTTTTTTTTAGTGGCTTTTGAATAATAATCACATCTTCTGTCTTCATGAATAAGTGAGCTATTCTGCTTCCTTCCAAGCAAAAGATTATTATTGAAAACTGTACTATTTTCCTTCATTACTAGCTGTGCTATCACTGTTCTTCATCATGACAGGTATATTTAGTATCACTAAGATTTCTTTTTCTTCTAATGGAGTTGTTTTAATTCCACATCACCATTCACACTGTCACTCAATTGTATCTTTTCCAAAGTTCTTCCCTTCTGACTTCTGACATTTTTCTATGCTCCAAAACCTTATGGTGGGTTTACACTGACTGCTGTCAACTTCTCCCCTTCCTCTTCGTAGTATTTGTTGCTCAATTTATCATCTTCATTTTGCTGCTGAACTAAAAGGAGCTTTTAGCAAAACATTACACGTTTTCAACTGTACATCCATGGCTTTTTACTCATCTAATATAAGTTTCTGAAGAGTCTTCTGAGAAGCCAGAAAAATAAGATTGTCAGGCAGAAAAGAATCACTTTTTCTCATAATTTCCCTCAGCTTGAGAAAACTATCCCTTATTCCCTGTTTTTCCACACTGAATGTAATCAGATTGTGATTGCTGAGCTCCACGCTTTGCCAGCGTCCCCTCCATGGACTGAATATTTTCTTTTTCTTTTTTTTATTTTTTTTAAGCCAACACAACAAAGCCAACAAAACAGAGCCTGCAACAGAATTGCTGTGAGATATCCTTGCTGCAGGAATGTACCATCTACTGCTACCATCTACTGCTTGGGGACTCTTGTTTTACCACAGTGTCTCTGGCTGAAACCTACAAAAACTCCAGCATTTTCTTCCTCTTTCTCTGCATTGGGAACAAGTGCTCAGACAGGGAGCCAAGCTGCTCTCCTGCTTGGATTCATGTCATGCCCTGTAGCATCCACCCCTGCCCATCTTCCCCATCTCAGTTCCCCCTGCTGAGTTGTGACTGACGTGCATCAGATGCTGTAATTCTATGTTTCTCTCAGGTGTGCAATACTGGAGCAGTTCCAGGTTTATAGTTATCTGTGTTGCTGCCTGGGTCAGGAGGAAGAATTAAGCAGGGAGAGATGGGGTCTCCAGCTTGTCCAGCCAGGGTCCCATGGGGTGTGGGAGAACCTTGCTCGAGTCTGACCTCCCCTCACAGCAACACACAGCAACACAAAATTATTGCCATTGCTGCAAAGTCCCCCTTTGGGCTTACACCAGCTGGATACCCCAGCATTTTCTGAAGTTCTCTGCTGAGTCTGATTTGAATTATCTCCTCTGGACAGCAAGGTGAGAAAAAAGAATGATTTCTCCTAACCAGAGAGATTGATAGGAATCGGCCTGAAGTTGCTCCAGGGGAGATATAGATTGGATATTAGGAAAAATTTCTTCATCAAAGGGGATGAAACATGTTGGCACTGGAACAGGCTGCCCAGGGACATGGTGGAATCACCATCCCTGGAGGTATTTCAAAGACATGTAGATGTGGTGTTTAGAGACAGGGCTTAGTGGTGGACTTGGCAGTGCAGAGTCTCCAGTTGGACTCGATGGTCTTAGAGGTCTTTTCAGTCCTAAGTGATTCTGTGATTCTAAGAAATGGTACATGTCTTGCTTCCTTCTGTGGGTGGACCTCCAAAAAAACTGCACAAGCTTAGTGTCAAACATCCACTGCACTTCACGAGTCATTTTGAATTTCAAAAATTATTTACACATGGGAAATGAAACCGAACAAAAATGTAGAAAAATGCTGCAAATTTTTGAATGGAAGCACCGTAAGGGCAATTCTTCACAGTACTGTAAGAATCTGTTGTTACCAACCTGCTTGAAATCTCTACCACTTTCATTTGAAACAATGTAATGTGGGGCTTTTTTCCTCTGATGCTCACTCATTTTTAATTACCTTTTGCTTCCTAATAAATTTAGAAATCTTAAACCAAAAACAACTATGACCTGCAGCCCCCACTCAGTGTCAGAAATCTGTATGAAATAGTATTTCAGTTTGCATAACTTATTTGTGGCTTGTTATTAAAGCTGCTTGCATAATAAAATTAAATGCAGTTTACATTTAGTAATGTGTCTCTTCACTTGCCTGTAATCAAACTGTCAGCTTTTCCTTTAAACAGTCAATCAAGTCTCCAGTTCTTTCTGGCTCCATTTATTTGATTGGAGTTGAGATGTCATAAAACAGAATGGAATATTTTACAAGTTCTGATTACATGCTTTGACTTTTTTAGGACTGCAATTTCTTTCATTCATAAAAGAAGAACCCTTCAATTATTAAAAATAAAAAAAGCCAAAAAGCTGATTTTTATTTCACAGTTGGTGCTACAGTTACTAAAAACACAATCTGAATTCTAAATGTTTTTTTCACTATCCAAACTAGCTAAACAGCCTACACATTAAGACCTTAATTGATTTGACTATAGCAACATTTTCATGAATAAGGCATAATTTTTCCAAGCTATATCCTCTGAATAGAGTTTTATTTAAAGATGAGGCACAATGATTCTGTTACAGAACAGAATTTAGGAACTGAATAATATGTCTGCAGCTGGAAGAGTAGGTGCTTATTTGCAGTAAAAAATATTCCTTAAAAATTTTTATTACTTAGAAATTAAGTATATGTGCTAAGTATGCCTTAGTGAGGCCATGTTGATTGCCACCCATCACCTTATTTTCCATGTTTCTTAGCATAGTTTGCAGGCAGATCAGCTCCGTGATCCTGACAGGCACAAAGGTGAGACTGATGGGCTTGTAGTTCCTTGGGTCTTCTTAAAAATGAGGATTATGTTTCCCCTTTTCTAGTCAATGGGAACTTTCCCAGACTGCCATGACTACTCAAATATGATGGACAGTGCTTTAGCAATTTTATCTACCAGTTCTCTCAGGACCCTGCAGCTACATCTCATCGGGTCCCATAGTCTTGTGCACCTTGAGCTTCCCTTGATGGACTGAAACCTGATCTTCTCCCAGTCTCTGCCTTTGCCTTCTGTGGCTCAGGTGCTATGGCTGGAGAACTTGCTGGTGAAGAATGAGGCAAAAAAATCATTGAGTACCTCAGCCTTCTCCACACCCCAGGTAGCCAAGTCTTCTGTTTCCACATTTTCTCTAGTCTTTCTTTTATCACTGGTGTACCTATAGAAGCTTTTCTTGTTGCCCTTGATATCCCTGGCCAGATTTAGTTCTATCAGGGCTTTACCTTTCCTAACCTGATCTGTGACTTCTTGGACAATTTCTCTGTATTCCTTCCAGGCTACCTGTCCTTGCTTCCCGCTTCTGTAGGCTTCTTTTTTGTGTTTGAGTTTCTCCAGTTCATCCATGCAGGCTTCGTGGCATTTTTGCCTGTCTTCCTCTTTGTTGGTATGCACTGCTCCTGAGCTTGGAGGATGTGACCCTTGGATATTAACCATCTTTCTTGGGCTCCTCTTCCCTCTAGGACTTTATCCCATGGTTCTCTACCAAGCAGGCCTCTGTAGAGGCCAAAGTCTACTCTGCTGAAGTCCAGGGCAGTGAGCTTGCTATGCACCCTCCTGAATTCCCTAAGGATCTCAAACTCCACCATTCCATGGCCACTGCAGTCCAGGATTCCCTTGAGCCACACATTCCCCACCAGCCCCTCCTTATTTGTGAGAAGAAGATGCCGCATAGCACCTCTCCTCAGTGGCTCTTCTGTCACTTGGAGAAGGAAGTTATCATTAGTGCATTGCAGGAGCCTCCTGAATTGGTTATACCCTACTGTGTTGTCCTTCCCACAGATACCAGCGTGATTGAAATCCCCCATGAGGACCACGACTTGTGAATACGAGGCTTCTCCTGTCTGTCTATAGAGGGCCTCATCTGGCCACTCTTCCTGGTAGGGCAGCCTGTCACAGATCCCAACTACAAGGTCACTTGTCCCTGCCTTCCTTTTAATCCCAGCCCCTAAACACTCAATCAGATCCTCATCCATCTCCAGGCAGAGCTCTGTCTACTTCAGCTGCTCATTTACGCCCCCTCTGATCTCCCTGTCTGTCCTTCCCAAAATGCCTTCCATTATTCTTCCATTCCAACACTCCCATCACAGGAGCCATCTCACCGCGTCTCTGTGACGCCAGTAAGATCACAGCCTTGCAGATATGCACGTTTATTCTCTGTGCATTTCCAGAGACATTTAAGATGGGTCCTCAATGGGAGCAACAAAGCTGGTGAAGGGTCTAGAGAGTAGGTCATATGAGGAGCAGCTTAGAGAGATGGAGTTGTTTATCCTGGAAAAAAGAAGTCTCAGGGGTGACCTTATCACTCTCTACAAATGCCTGAAAGGAGATTGTAGTCAGGTAGGGGTCAGTCTCTTCTCCCAGGCAACCATTGGCAGAACAAGACGCAATGGCCTCAATCTGAAGCAGAGGAAGTTCAAGTTAAACATTGGGAAGAATTTCTTCCCTGAAAGGGTGGTTAAGCATTGGAATGGGCTGTCCACGGAAGTGGTGGAGGCATCATCCGTGGAAGTGTTCAAGAAACAACTGATGACAGCACTTAGTGGTATGGTTTAATTGACATGGTGGTGTTTGGTCAAAGACTGGACCCAATGATCTTGGAGGTCTTTTCCAAACTTTATGATTTTATGCTTTTATAATTCTCAGTGAAGCTGACTTACTGCCTGGAGTGTCTGAAATTCCTTGGTGCTGCTCTTCAGATGCTCTCCCTCTGCCCTGTAAACTCTCTTCAGGCTCTGGGCACTTCTTGCTGGCCTTGGCATCAAACAGGTTGGAGTGGGATGACCTGAGGTTTCTACTCCCCAGCAACTGTAGTTTAAAACCTCTTCTCCAGCTCAGCAAACCTATGACTGAAGATGCTTTCCCCGTTCTCTGACAGATGGGCCCCATCAGCCCTCAACAGACCAGGCTTCTCAAAGCAAGTCCCATTATCCAAGTAGCTGAATCCCTGACTCTGGCACCAGTCCTGTAACCATTTGTTGATTTGCCAGATTTGACTGTGCATTTCAAGCCCCTTCCATTTGACCTTTGGAATGATAGATGAAAAAACTATCTGTAGACCAGATGCCCTTACCACAGCTCACAGTGCTCTGTAATCCTTGATACTCTTCAAACATTATGTTTCAGATCAATTCTCAGTTTCATTTTGTAATATTTGGCAGACTGCATGAGCATCAAACACAGCCATATTTTTATTCTTTTCATCTTACCCTTTGATCTTTTCACATATTATACACAGATACTTAATGGTCTTACTGCTACAGGCCTCATGGGATCCTACATTCAAAATACCTCTCTGAAACATGTATTCAAAATAACTGTTTGAAATACTTAAGAAAGCACTATGATTAAATTAACTCTTTGTATATAACCTGATAGAACTACAAAAAAACTAGGACAAGTTTTTTGGTCCTGACTGTTTCTTTGGTGTATTGTTGTTTATTGTAGTCTCAAGGGACCCACTTTCAAGAAGTGTTAGATACTTTGAAGATATCACTGTTTGAGGAATAAAAATCTGGATCGTAGTATTACTGAGATATGACTTCTAATAAAAATAAATAAACTAAGAATCCAACCCAATGATATATCATACATGTATTGGGAATGCATGTCATTCATTATCTCTTCAAATACACTCCTCTAACTGATTGACATGAACCTTGAAAAAAGCTACAGCATCAGCAACAATTTAAATGGGATGTATTATTAATAGGAATGGTAACCCTACTAGTATGTATATTCCTATATTTATGAGCATAAGGCCTGAAAAAGCAATATCTTGAACAGTCTTCCACAGAGAAGACAGGCACCGGGCAAGGAAATGCAAGATGTATAAATCAGAATTGCATTCTTTACTTCAAAATTTCATTAATTAAATTTGTGTCATGGGATTGATGCTCTCTTACGACAGTTTACTTGTTTATAATTCTCATAAGGCTTAACATGACTAAAAATGACCAAAAAAAAGAGAGGCCAAGAAATGGAGATGTAATTCCTTCTTATCGAATTCTCGCTATCTAAAATGAGGCACCTGGGCTAAACCAGGGAGCTTTGCTCCCTGCCTAGCCAGAGAGATGGCCATCCATAAGGCAGTAATGAGCTTCAGGGTCTACCTGAGGGCAGATCAGTCACTTTTTCTCCCAGCAGCTATGAAGAAAGTCCAAGCTCAGATATGGATTTTGCAGGACTACATTTATATAAGAGAAATCTGACTCAGACATAAAGACTGGTTGATTACTGTAGTATTAATTAACTGTAACTACAGTTTTAGCAGCTCCATAAAAGTGAAAATCTTCTGAATATCTAATTGAGTATAATAATTAAACTCTACATTATGGATATAACATTATTAGGAAGGCAATCTGAAATTCAAGCCTGAAGGGATTCTTATCCCTGGTCCAAGTCTGGTGAATTCCAATAATTCTAACCCTTATTAGAAAGGAATAAAAAAGCATTGAAGAATAGAAGAATAGACACTTCTAAATGTATCAGCAGTCTTTCAGACATTTTTTGAGAAGAAATCCTGATAATTATATTGGTTTTGAATATATGGGGAAGTGAAAGCATATACAAGTTCAGTGACTGAAGTACATTTAAGTAGCTCTCCAGCCACCATTATGATACTGTTTAGCTGCTACAAACAAAACCTAACAGTCTAATTCATTCAGTTCCTGTTTGTGGAAATTAAAAATAATATAAAATTATTTGATCTAGTTTTTTATGTCCATCGTCTGTTTTCTGATGGACCATTTGCAGCTACTGGCAATAAAATAAATGAGGTTATAATAAATCAGTCATTGAAAGAAGGGCAAATATCTGTATCTTGATGGTGAAAAAGCTTGTCTAACTCCTTTTAAAGGCTTACAAGACTTCCTTGCAAATGGTACAATCTTACAATGCACAGGAATGTGAAAGTATCAGCCTTAGACACATTATTAGAGGTTTCCATGCCTATTTCAATTTTAGGTGTGCAAATATTTCCATAAGAGTGCCTGCAAAGAGGCCCACTCTATCAATCAAGACTCAGAGGTGAGCTTACCTACAGGCTTCCTTCCCTTCACACTCTACCTGCGCAGGCAGGGGCACAGTGGTGCCACCAAGGAAGAAGACAGGAGAGGACAGTGTCTGCCTGCTGGTACAGCAGAGATACAGAGGCACCAGCACAGTATAGGGCTTAGCAGGGCAGCTCAGTGCTGCTCACAGGTGTGAAAACCCTTATCCCCTGAGCTTTTCTTTCAGGCCTCCCTAAAGGCAAACAGGTCAGCAGGTGAAAACACGTGGTGACTGGTGGCAGAACAGATGCACACTGTGTTTTTTTGCCAAATATAAATAACGCTCTTGACTCATTAGGTCATTAGGGCACTACAAAAGCATTCAGTATTTCCCCCTGCTGTATTAGTGCTTTAACTGCAAATAACTGTCAGCAGCAATTTTGTTTCCCAGCACAGCCCTAACTTGATATAAAGTCCCTTGGATTAGTATCTCATTGTTACTGCCTGCACATTACAGCAAAAGAAGTCTTTATTGGATGTTTCATGGCAGTTTGGCTTTACCTGATTTTGTGTGGTTTTCTTATGGAGACTGCTGAAAGCATCTGCCCAAAATCCTCAGCAACTTTGCAGCAACTTTACAGAGGAGCCATAGTTTCAATGTTTTATGTGCAAGGGCCTAACATAAACACAGAAAAAAAAAAAAGGGAGATCCTCTGCTCACTAAAGCAAGAATAAAGCCTCTTTGCACCAGGCTTTCCCCAGTCTTGGAAGACAATATACTTCAAAGCTGCCAGTCAGCTTTTCCCAGTCACAGAACTACCTGCTGATTCTCAGATTTTCAAAGTGCTCACTCCAGATCTAAAGCAGCCCTTCAGTATGCTCCAACACATGGTATACTGACCATGGGCTCCAGTGCCCCTGATAGAATTATATCCTCTGACCTGTTGTCTTCTGTCTTATAGCCTAGTTCTTCTGGCCCATGTGTTCCCACTTGGTTGCATTTCCAGCATGTTGAATAACTGGGCTACTTCCTTTTAGAAGGGAGCTCCCAAAACAGGAGAACCCTCACCAGCAAATGCTGAAAATGTTCATTGTACGGGCATGGCTTCATTGCAACTGTGATTTAGATACAATTCCTACTTACTTATGCTGACCAGCTGCTAGGAAAGGGCTTATCAAACTAAAAGAATAACTGGATCCTGCCTTTCTAAGATTACTTTCTATTCTAGTCTCCTAAGGAATGTACATTTAAGTGGTATTTTTGAATGTGCTTTTGAGTTGTTGGTCAACCACAACTGCACCTGTTTCAAGCCCTTTTGTTTCATGAGCAAAGTCTTCCATGCCTTCCAGCCTGTAGCAGTCAGGCTTTGGGCACCCCACTGCTCCTGAGGCACACCCTGTACAGCTGTGTTCTAGCAGTAAGTCCCCTGTTCAGGAGCAGATGGGCCTAGGACCATCTCTTTCCATCAGATTCAACTACAATTTGATCAAATAAAATTTGCCTCTGTCCTCACCCCAGCTTGGCCTGTACCTCAGTGATGCAGACCATCCTCTGGTTGATACTCTCAGCCTCAGGAGGGTTTGAGATCAAGGTACTTTGTTTTCTCAGTTAGTGGTCTAACTTATACACTAGTGTGTAAAATGTAGGATGACTTTTGGAATGGAAGTGGCCCTGGTTGCTGTATTTGTGCTGGGCTCAATGCTATTGCATGCTTTCCTCAAGATTACCTCTCAAGGAAGGCAGGTAGAACCTACCTACTGCTTTGCTTCAATTCTTGGTGGCCAAAGTAGCAACAGTTTTATAGATACTATCAAAAAACTGGAAGAGATGAGGCTAGAAATATATCCAGGATACATTTCCCATAGAACTATTCAGGATAGCTTTTGTTTTTGCAACTGGGGAGGAGAAATTTCCCTGAATGTTGTCTGTATGATGCATATCTCCTTTAGAGAGTATGAGATGAAAATTCCAGGCCAGAAGTATTTTGAAAGATGTCAGTCAAATGCACACCTTCCTCAGTGCTATCAAAGCATCCAAGAAACGAATGCTTCATGGCATGAAAAGCTTCAGGAGGCCAAAAATGGAAGTATTACTGTTCACGGGTCCATTTATCATAAGTAAGGCAAATTTACATGTTCCCAGGATACCCAGCCTGAGCAGTGGGCAAGGCACCATTTAAATAGATCTCTACTAGTTTCCAAAAAATTGAAACTGCTGTTCCTGAGATGAAAGGTCTTATTTATAAACACAGCTTCCCACATTAAAAATGAATATGTCAGGCCAATATGTCATCTTAAATTAAGCAGCAGTAATGCTCAGACATGGACAATCCATCTCATTTGAAGCCAAAGAAGAATTATTTTAATTTCCAAGCTCATTTAGATTGTATCTAAACCAGAAATGTTTATTTTTCAAAGAATATGAAGCACATTGCACTAATACTGCCAGACTCATTACTTGGAGGAAGGTCTAAAACTTTCAGTCATTATGCAAAGGCCCATTTCTTTTTGGCATTTTAGCAGTTTTCTGTGTTTGAATTGCAGGCAGTGATCATATTTTCATTTTTCTCAGCAGCAGATAGTAAGGGAAGTTATCCCACACCATTATTGAGTGGGTTTATTACCTTTTATATGCAGGAGATTGATCTGGTTTAAGAATCATCTGGTGATCATCAGACTGGGATGGACCTATTTTATTATTTTTGCAGCAATAGCAGTAACTGTAGTAGTATTATAAGAATGAAAAGTGACCTGGTTTTCACTATGTTTAACCGTTGCATGTTTTCTATGTGTTGGCAAGACACATAGAACTCACACCATTACCACTGCCTCTGTCAGTTTGAGCTGAAGGAGATTCAGCACAGAAGCAGTTTCTGTTTGCCTTTACTCCCCTCAAACACACCTTTTTTTATCCCTGATGTTCAGGTATTTCCAATGCTTTCATTAATGTTTCATTCTCTGTTCCCATAAAATATCTGTTTGGGGCACATCTGCCTCCCAGTCTTTGGCAAACACTGTGACAGGGGGAATCATTTTGGAACCCAGCAAGTGCCACCTCATTTGTCACCATGCTGCCTGTGCTGCCCTCACAGCTCCTTCTGCCTCACCCTCTCTGACCCTCAGCTCTATATACATTTGTAAAGAAGGAGACTTGTCTTCACAACTCTGCAGTTCACTTTATTTTTGAGGGCTATTTGTTCTACGTAGAAGGAAGAGCTTAAGGAGAAAAGCAGATATGTATGACTTCACAAAACACTTTCTTTAGCTTTTTCAATTTGTCTGACCAATGATTCCTGCTCTTTCTGTCTCTCATGATTTACCTTCATTAAATGCTCTGATCCCTGCTTAAAAACATATTTAAAGCAGTGGCACTTCCTTGTGGGTCTCCTTCCTCTCTAAACATTGCATCCCTCTGAATTACATCAAGGCAGAAAAGAAAAGCTACACTGTGCAGAAAGTGTGCAAGTGCAACCCCAGACACAGGAAAGGATTAATTCAAGCCTGAAAGGTCTCTGTAATCTGTGAAGGTGTGCTGGGAAGGTTCAGCACAGATAAGGATAGGAGACCTGGGGAGACAAAACCTGAGGTTAGAGTTTTTTTGAGGATTTGTAAAAAAGATGCCAGATGAAATAGTAAGTAGGGATTCAACTGGATGATGCAACATCTGTTAGAGAGGTGTTAAAGGGGAGCCCTGGCCTTAAGAGCAGGGAAGCTGAAGAGGAGTTGAGGAGAAATGGAGTGCCTGCAAATAGCAGGGAGGTGGAGGTGCTGAGACCATGAGAAAAGTTGGGCTGTGAGTCCAGGTCCCTGCTCTAACAGCAAGGAGTGGAACAAGCATTCATTACCTCAAAAACCTCAAAAGTCTTGTTTTCAATCCCCACAAATAGAATCCACTGCTTACACTTGGATCCAGTGATGGACAGGAATGAAAAATAATTTGAAAATCCAGATTCTGTCTCATAAACACTTCAAAAAAAAAATTTGAAAAGGTAGACTAATGAGCTGAAAATCTTACTGTTTCTACCCAGATTGAAGTAAGACTGTCTGGAAACTTCCTTCTCATGCTATTTTTGCATTTTTGTTGGAAGCCCTTAGGGTCTCAAACTGTAGCTCTGTGCAAGAGAAAATGAAAAATGTATCTGAATATATATGTCATAGGAACAACAGGCATGCAGGAAAAGAAGGTGCCTCTGGCTAAGAGAATCTGGAAAAATTGGGGAGGAAGGCTACAGGGAGCTCTTTGAAATGATTGGAACTGGTGTTCTATGGAGCTCTGGGAGAGTGAGCCTTTTATATCTCTGGAAGGAAACAAAGACAATTGCATATATCATGAACAGACTTAAGTATACTGTCCAGAGATTTGTACCTCCATTTTAGGGTTTTTAACAGTCCTCAAAAAATAATTTTAAAAAGAGAGTGGGACAAAAAATATTAAAATCCATAACTGCACAAGACTTTGTTTCCACATGAGTTTTAAGTCTTTTCCATTATTGCTCCTAAACTCCACACAAGGGTGTGTGTACCTACATAGTTTGCCTATGTTTTAACACCTAACATAAAAAGAAGGTTTAGTAATTTGCAAAGGGGGTTACAATAAGATTTGGGACTCAGAAGCTTTAGGTTCTCTCCAGTACAGCTCTTCTCCCTGCTACAGCAAAACTTTTAGGATCAGATCTAAAATAACTATTATTGCTTCAAGTGTGACTTAGAGGTAACACACCTTACTTCAACAACGTGATCCGAGAAAACCCTCCTCACTCTTGTTAAGGCACTGAAGAGATGATAGTCTCCTAATTTTCCATAGTAAGCTCACTTAACTGGACTTTTACTATTGCATACACCAACAAACAGCACCATCTTAGGTGCACTGAACTCAAAGCCCACCTACCTATTTGGCAGGTGCCCCCACCTCAGTCTCCAGAAGAGCCTGGCTTATTCAGCATACTCAAGTAACACTAGTAGCCTTCCATTCACTCAGAGGAAGAAGAAGGAGAGGCGCAGATACTTTTTTTATGTGTTAGGTTTGCTGCAAATGCAGCTTTTCTTAGAAAGCAGGTGTACAAATTCTTATTTGTCCTGGTCCTGAAAAGATTTGAAATCTACACGCGTGGTTATCTAATTTGCTACTGGTATAGAAATGCTCTGATGGTGAAAAGAAAGGCCCACTCCTTCCTCCTCAGGTAAAAAAGTTAAGGATGGAAGCTATGCTGCAGAGGACCTGAAAAACAGAACAGGTCTGCTCGTACATACTTAGGACCTGCGTGAAAGGGGCAATTTCATGTCTTCAGTCCCAACCTAGCAGAGGGACCGGGGCCTGGGAGGCAGGACTATGTCCAGCTGTTGCAGTGGTGGTCCTGAGCCTGTCTGCACATATTAGCTCAAGGCAATTCTGAAGACAATGCCCACGTTTGAAAGTCAGTCTCAAACTTTCCAGAAGTACCCTCCTCTTGGTTTTCTCTTTTGGTTTAAGGATCTCCTTGGTTGGTAAGCTGGATATTGTAGGTGCCATGAGGAGCTTCTTAATTCTGAGCACTAAGCAGGAAGGAAGGACACACTTATATGGGCTGTCACAGCATCACTGACTCCTGGTCCAGAGTACAGTAAGATTAAGGCTTTGCAGCACTGAGTATCACAATGCTGAGGCCCTTTCTGCAACAGCTTCAAATCTCCATTAAACAGCCACTAAGTCTTCATGGATACATACTGAGCATAAACTTACATACTTTTATTGCCTCAAGTTCTCCAGAAGCATTGTTGTGAAACACAGTATAACTGAGAGTTGCATTTGCCTAGTGGTTTAACAACAATAAATCAAAGATAATCAGGATATCTCACAGTGCTGTAATTTGCTTAGTGATACATCCCTTTATTGTTTGCTCAGCTGCTGTATGAGTTTTAATTTCAAATTGACATTTGGCCTTTTGTCTTTTTGTGGGAAAGGAACCAGAATAATATTTAATTACAAGTTTTCTGTTTAATCTATCATTTTAAAAATAAACCAGGGGTGAGTTCTGCAGTAGTTTTCAAATAAAATAATGGTTCCACAAAAATCATGTTAGATTGAAGAAAACATTCATATCATCATCTCAGTGCTTCCTCAGTGATATAATTAGGTTCCCTAAAACTTGCATGATTCATTATTTGTGGCAAGAGAGAAGAAAGATCCCCTCCCATTACATGTCTGATAGATTAATGTTGTTTGCATTCTTGTTTTTCTCTCCAAAGGAAGTATTAGCAGCTTTTTTTTTTTTTTTGTAGGGGGCAAGGGAGAATAAAATATTCGTTATGTGGGTGAGGAAATTATTTTAGATTTGCAAAAATTGTGTCCTTAGATTTATCACTTCTTCAAACAAACTTCCTACAAAAAATCCAAAAGCTCTCTTAGATGCAGAAGCAATTTTTTCACATTTTCTGTTTCTAGGGTCCCATTTTAATGCTTTTTGGAAGCATATTGCCCCACTGGTGATGGATTTTCTCACTCTGCCAAGTTATCTGACAGTTGTTGATAGCCAGTGATAAGGTAACATACATATATGCTAGACAGGTGCTTGCATGTGATTGAATTAGCATTATCTGCATTCAAACTCTGTTTTTTGCACCTTGAAAGTACACAATGACGAAACAATCAGCAATTACAGAACCTGAGATATGAAAGGTTACAATGGATTCTCAGTCCAAAAATCTTCCTGAGCTGGCAGAGTATTTTGCTTATCTAGGTTGATAAATATGGAAATTCAGTTTCCCCATTTCAGGTGACTCAATAGGTGCCTGTGTCTCCCATGCTTTACAGTCTCAACTGAGTTTCTCACTAGGTGCTAGCTATTCAGGTAATTTGGGGGCATGAGAAAGCATATAGTCAATGTCACAATGTGTTGCTGAAAATCTTAAAGATTTTCAGAAAAATATTTCTTTGGCAATTTCCCATAGCAACCAAGACCCTTAAAATTACAGATTTCATGTTTTCTACAGTCCTGGTGATCCTCATTCAGAGCTTTTTTTTTACCCATTCCTGTTCGCTTCTTCCATATTCCACTTTTGGAAAATATTGTTCTGATCATGAAAAAAAAAAGTTTCTTTCTAGAAACTAGGTCTTACTATCCCAGAAAGCATTATACTGGGTTGCCAAAAGGGCTGAGACTCTCAGGCCAACAGACAAAATGCTTTACTGAAAAATTGGTGTGGGAGAGAACATAATTTGGTACATCAGAGCCTGTGGTGTCAGGGCCACTCTTGTGCTTTGCCAAAGGCCCTTATCTCCCTTCAGCTTTGCCACTGTACACATCCAAGATCCACTGTTTTAAAGACATTTCTGAGAAAGCTTTAATAGTCTTGTAATTTTCTCACTGACAATTACTGGTCAACTGCACCAGTTATTCACAGTATGAATTCGTCAGAGAGGCTTTAAGAACATTTATGCATGCTTTGTGCTTCATTGTTTATTTAAATTTGTCTTGCCTTTTGTGCCTTTTCCCCCACCACTTTCTTTTCTGTCACTTGCCAGTGTGTAAAGCTGTTTCCATCACTCAGTAACGTATTTATCTGTTGCAGCGATAAAAGGACACGCTACCATCCTTTCAAACTGTCATCTGCTTAAAAGAAATGTCAACAGTGCCAAAATCCATGTTGCTCATCACATTGGCACTTCAGGGGTACAATTAAATTGCTAGATTAAGACCCACGTGGGTCAATTTTTTCATGCACTACAGCTAAATGAAGTTGAATGTTGCAAATGGAAAATGCCTCTTACTAAGCACTTAACATAATCTCTTTCTGTTACCTTAGACACCTGGAGAGGACACGCATCTTGCATTAGCTCACTGAAGTACACTCTAAAGGTCCAGGAAAATGTCAGATAAAAGGGCCACTGTATGAGTTTTCCTATCAGTGCATAGAGGTAATTCTCAGCACAGTTGTGGTGAGCGACTGTGGAAGGATGGAGGTGAATTTCAGAAGTCAGGAGAGTCACCTCAAGGTGCTGTTCTGTGCCCAAATAGGGCCTCCTCAGCCCAAATGCTCTTTCAGTGAGCAACTCACATAAAGCCCCAGAGAGAAATAAGATTTTGCTCACCCATGAAGGTCTATTCAAATATATCAGCTAAGTTTTGGTCGTAGCTCTGGCACTTTTAGTATCCTGATATTGAACACATATAATTTACAAACTTCGTCCTTTGCTAGGTTAGATAAGGTGGCCTGTCCAACTAAGCAGGGCCAGTATGTTAATGCTGGCAGGTTGAAATCATGACTATATGATCCCCTTTCTACATCCTACATGAAAACCTTTTCACATAGGCCCCCTTCACATTGACCTCCTTCTCAGGTCATAAGCAACCCTCCAAACATAGTTTATTCATAGTCAGAGCAAGTAATATGGTAGTCCATGGATCTTGCAATTGCATGGCCAGTGTCTACTGGCATGAATAGAGCTCTCCAGGAAGAGCCCAGCCACATTTTTCTTTCAGGTCTTTGAACATTTCACCAGTCCCAGGATTCTTCTTGTCCCCTTACTGGAACATGGAGACATTGGATTCCTGTCCAGGACTTTCACTATTGGAGCATGACTAACTGGAGTTTCCCTGGGGATGAGAAGAGAGGAGCCTGCTCCCTGTAAGTCAGGGAGTAAGCCAGTGAGTCACGCCCAGAAGGATGACAGCTTCGGTCCAACATATTGCCAGTTTATAAATTCCATTCCTGCAAAAACCATTTCTTTATCCAGTCTGACACAGCCTATAGTACCTGTGGACACCATGTCACAACACAAATCAACGTCATACATAACATAGTTGTCAGACAAAAGACAGGCAAGCCAGCCCCCAAAGACCTTCCAGACTCCACCTAACACCACCTGTGAGCACAGGACATCAATCCTTAGGATCCATTGCCAAAATTTTGTTTCACCTAGAATACAACTACTGAGGGGTGGTGAAGCCAGTCCATAGAGCTGGAGGAAGTAACCATTCATCAACTTTGGGATGGAGGCTAAGTTGGTTACCCCAAAGGGCATCCTGTGGAACCACGAGGAGATGTAGCTCCTGCAGCAAAGCTCAGCTAGTGATTAAAGGCCTATTTGAAGAGAGTCATAGTTACTGCTGCCAATCGACATACAGATTTCAGGTTTCCAGTCTACATACAGCTTTCTATATATGACAAGTGGAAGGATGAAAAAGGGAGTGGGATCCTCCTCTACTAAAAGCAGTTTATGGTAGCTGCAAGCAATGGCGACACAAAGTCATCCAGAAGAAAGACAATGGGGCTGCCAAAGATCAGCTGAAACTGTTGTGGAGGTTAACCTGTGTCTTCTGAGGAAACTTTAAAATAATGTGCCTGAGATTCAAAAATCTCCCTTTACAGAAGAAAAAGCAGGGAAAAGGTAAAAGAAAACAAGAATGCAAGGTCACTCTAAGAGAAGGTGACTGATTCAAATCTTACAGAGACAACTGAGATCCCTTTACTGGGAGTAGTGATTACCATTTTTTCCCCTTTCCATTTTGTCTCTCGAAGTGATTTTTTGAACTAATTAAAGGTCCTGCATGAGCAGCACAGAGAAAAGAAAATCCCTCTGCTTTCAATGACAGAACAAATCCAGCAGAGACAGCAATATTCTTTATGTTGGTCTATCACAGTGTCTCAAGTCTATTCAGGAGTGATTACTCCCATTTCTGCAGGTGTGTTACACAGTGCAGTGCAGCCATCAGTGCTAACTTGGGATCTGTCAGCTGGGTACAACTTGTGGTACTGCTTCTTTGGCAGCCCCAGCAGTCAGGGCTCTGGCCTGTTCGTAGCAGCCAGGCTAGATGAATCCACACTCACTTAGGTACAGCTGGTCTGCACCAGTCTGCCATGTGGGCCGTGCCTTCTTGTGGATAGCCAAAAATCAGCCTGGTAAGAGGGGATCTTTAGCACAGAATTTCCTCTGCTTAATCAGTGTTGCTCCCTCAAAGGAAGAAGGAAAGGGCTGGACAGACAAATGTATAATGCCTGTGCCTGTATATCAGTCCAGCAGACTACCTCAGCTCACCTAGGGGCACGTCTTTCTTACCAGACCATGAAAAAGAAGCACAGGAAAGCCATTCCTTTTTTTTTGCTGAAGCCACTGAGCATCAAGAGTTCATTGAATCCATGTCCTTAAGTTTGTACTTATCAATTGCTTTGAATCAGAGCCTGAATTTCTTTCTGAACCTTCACTATTACTGGATCTTCATATAATTCTGCAAGGATAAAGACCTGGGGAGGGAGACAGCCATAACAGAGCTGGAAAGCTGCAATACTAGTAAAAAGAGTATGCCGACAGGAAACCTCCTTCAAAATCACTGCTATGACTCCTTTCCAGGGGGAGCAACCAATTAGTTAAAAATGCAAATTATTCAATATCACAGAGCTAATGCTATGAGAAACAAGTGTTCTGACAGCTGTTTGATCACTTGGCAACCTGTGGGGAAACGGATCATCTGCACTTTCCAATAACCTGACACACTGCACAATTATGAAATTTTGACCCTAAGTAGAAGTGCCGAAGACTTTTGAAATTTCTAGTTATAGTATTCAGATAAATAGGAGTAAAATCAAAATTAAGGTTCTCTAAAATACTTCACCTGTGATCAGTAGAACTCAAACACTTGGATGTTAATTTCTATTTTAGGAATTAATGTTAGGTTTTCTTAGGTATTCTTGGACAATTCTTCCTCTCATTTTCCACTCTAAAAGAAAAAAAAGTAAATTAGAAAAAGTAAAAATACCAAATTATGTCCAGATACTAGAAAAAGTGGAAAAACTTATAAATTACCTATTGGAAAAGAAGATGCTCTCTAGATGATATCTGATTTATGGGGTGAAAGTAAATAGTAGCATATTCTAAGTTTTTCTTGTCCAGCCTAAGGCCTGCTCATGCTGAAACTTCCCTTTGTCTCAGGTTACCGTGTTTCTACCACAGAAACCAGGATACAGAGCTGGTCGATGGATGTCTTCCTAAGATCAACAAGCAGCACGTCCTTGATCAGGATCCTTTATCCTGCAATTTAGTGATGGCGTACTCTCTGTACTCTCTGTAGTCTCATTATTCAAATCTGAGCATGTATGAATGAATTTGGCAGAAAATTGGCATGCTGGAATGTACCAGGAGTAAGAAATACTTACAAAAAGAAGTCTGGTTAATGGGAAACTTGGTTTTGCTGAGTGACTGTGTTTGTTGGGATGGATTTGTACCCCTGCACTGGTGCATTTAGCTGTTTCTGCAAGAACACACTGTCCTCAGAGTTGGATGCTCTCCACAGAGATCAGAGATTGGATATCATAGAATGGACCTTAAAGACAGTCTAGTTCCAAGCCTCCTGCCATGGAAAGGGGCACCTTCCACTAGACCAGGCTGCTCAAAGCCCCATCCAACCTGGCCCTGGACACTTCCAGGGATGAGGCATCCACAACTTCTCTGAGCCTACTCCACAGCTGACTGGGAAGATAAGTCATCCTTAGCTCCACCTCAAAGGATGGGTCAGTCTGCAAAGTGCTGATACCCTATTTCCCAGGCCCTCCTCCCCTGCTAGGCTGAGCTCACTCACAGCATGGCCACCAGGCACAGGCCTGGCCCAGGAGACACAGAGAAATACTTGTGAAAGGCTTTTGGGCTTTAAACCTGAGTTTGGTGTCTGAGCCCCGCTATGTGGTCAGGGCTCCCATGGTCTGCCTGCTGTGACACCAGAAGCAGGGGGGGAGAGCTTGTTACTGGGAGCACAGATGGCACCAAGGATTTTAGTGAGCTGAAGGTAAAGCAACTGAGGAGCCTTGAGGAAAGTGGGGTGCAAGTGGCACCTACATGAAGCTTCATGCCTAAATGCCACCATGAATTTAGGATCCACTTAGAGTTACCCCTGGCATACAGGGTTAGCACTCAAAAGACCTAAATTCTTGCCTGAATCCAGAGATGAACAGGAGGCAAAGAGGGACAGAATAACAACTTGCTGTTTTGTCCTTGCACCTGCATGCTCTGTTTTCCCTGGTTGAAACAGAGGACCACTCATTGCAATGCGCTGACTGCTGACAGGCAGGAAACATGGTGTCTTTGGTGTCTTATTACATAAGAAACACATCAGCAGAAATTATGTTGCACCTTGACAAAATTCATGGTGCTGTGTATCACTTCTAACAGAACAGCCATCTCCATTAACTTCATTTGAAAATGACAGGGAAATGATTTTGTGGGGCCAACAGGATGTTCCAGCTGCTGCAGATTAGACCAGTCACCTTCAGCACACTCTGTATGCCAACCTGAACGGGCAGTAAAAAGAAAGTGGATGATGAAGCACCACTAATTTGCAAATCACTTAACCTGTATGCAATTATCATATATAGTGCCTCCAGCAGATCAGCTCTGCCACTTTCTGGTCTTACAAAACAGCAGATCCATGCTGGGGATCACCACAGGACTATAGTTTCATGTAACTGGATTAAAAATGTAGGATGCTGTGTAATTTTCCACGAACCTGCTTATTTAATTGGTACTGCAACTAAAGGCAGTACTCTTCATTTCTTGAAGAAGTTAGAGGAGCATAAAACAAAACGAAAGAGCATTTCCTTTCTAGGCAAAGGTGATTTGTACATATATTAGGGGTGAATGGGTGGCACTGAATTTTTTCCGTAGTTTTTATCACAGCAGGAACCTAAGGTAATTAACTACAGGTAGAACATACTTCGTGTTGCATAGCCAAAATCACTAATAAAAGCTGCAAGCGTTCGGAAAGTTGTAATGATTAGACTTTTTTATAAATCTGTTCACTAAAGTGGCTGCTTTAAGGAAGAACAAGTGGACTACCTGAACCATAAATCAATGGGTTTTATTTAGTGCTTGAATTAAAACAAATAGTAAAGAAATTAGGTAGTAGTTATTTTCCTGCTTTTGCAGGGAGATTAAAGAGTGTGCCCTCTGGCATTTCTGTTGCATTTTTGTTTTCTCAAATGCCCTGTTTTTCAGCTGAAAGTTCTTTATATGTATACTAAAAAATGCAAATGCAAGACACTTGCCCGAGCTCAAAGTCTCCAATATGGGGGTGTTCTGAATTATAAAAGACCTGGAAATAAGGTTCAGGTCTGAGTTATGTGTTTACCAGCAGAAGACATTTATTAGAATTATCCTTTCCTTATTGAGGCCCATCTGAACTACCTACAGGCCTACCTACAGGCCTTTCTTGCCCATCAAGAGCCATTCTGAGACAGCTAAGTAAATCACAGGTCCTGTTTTGCTATAGCTGTAATAGAAAACACTAAACTGGTATATTCTGACAAATGCCAGGAGGTGTATTAACTAACTCTTTCTCAGGGGCTCCTTCTGACGTGAGCACCTCCCACAGTGCAGGTGATGCCCATTTCCATGTTTCCCTGGATAAAGGGGACATATTTCCAGAGTCCAGTCTGTTACATGGATCTTGAGGGAACTGCAGCTCTGAGGACTATTTTCTGAGATTTAATCCACCTGCAGCAAGTCTCACCATCTCTGTTAGAATGGGAAATCTGCAGGGACGATGTCACAAAAAAAAAGAGTTTGGGCTTATAACTAGTTATGCCCACAAAGGTCTTGGTCAGGGTCTGTATGAGACAGGTGCACACCTGCCCCACAGCTTGGATCTACTCATCCCAAGCGTTAAGGCTGACCAGGTGTAGGTCAGCTGCCTGCTGTCTGCCAGACATTGTGGGTTTAACCAACACGCCCATCTCTGCAATTCATTACATAGGCTCCTCACACTTGGAGGCTGTCCTCTATTTTCCATTTTTCATATCTCAAATTTTGTTGCTCCAAGCATTTCTTACAATGCCCTCAGACCTGACACAAGAAATATTGTATTCTGTATGGTGATAAAGCAATGCCCCTGAGGGAAACATGGTGGTATTGCTCCTCCCTCTGTCAAAACAGATTCTGGGCATAAGGTATACCCTTTATATGAAAAATAAAAACTGCTGAAGTGGAATCACCAAAAATGTCATTTATGCCAGGCAGGATACCCTGCAGGGAGGATACCCTGCAGCTGTTCAGGGTTCCCGCATGAATCTTTCATTTGTTTGTGCTTGTTCCTCTTTGTAGTGATGAGACACAAGTATTTGAGCCTAACAGGCTGAAGGGCCTGGGTATCATCATTAAGCAGGCATGGGAAGAAACAGCACCTGTGCCAGGTAATCCCACTCAGTGTGAGCCTGGAAATCCTGCCGCAACTATTGAACATGCACAAGAATTTGGCAGCAGACTCTTAGGGATTCATCAGAGGACTTTTTCTGTTTGAGCCATGTGAAGCTATGGCTGCCTCTGTGATAATAAAACTTCTGTTCTCTTTTGTACGCTTGAATGCTCATGTATTTATTCTCTTTCATAAGTTCCTTTGGCTGGCACATGATGCCAAGGAAAAGAGGCGGAATTATTCATTCCCACATCCTAGAAGGGGAACTGAAGTCAATGGGTGTTTTTGCAGGGGGATGCATCGACTTCAAAGTCAGCTTATAAATGTGAACACCTCATCAGAGAATGGGATCCCTGTCTGCTTCAATGTCATAAGTGTAAAGTGGTTTCTCTTCTCTAGTTTTTAGCACTGCTATGTAGTATTTGTTTTTGTATCTGTCAGTTTATGAATTTTGGAGTCTTCAAACAACAGAAAGTTAAGCTTTTCTGCCAGTTTTGCCATTCTACTTTCCCCACCCAAACCAGAAGGTCTGTCTTACACCCAGGAGTGTGGGTGTCCGTCTAGCAGCAGCTACTGGCCCACATGAGAATTACCACTCGCTGCAGCTTTCAGGAGTAATCAGACCATCTAAACACCACTGAGCGATTGCCCCATGGTCAGACAAGTCCCTCCTGGCTCAGCATAAAGCCCTGGTCTCAGTATCAGTGCCATGTGCCTGGCTAGATCACTTCTGCTTGAGATCGAGGATAAGCACATGCGCTTCAGCACAGCTCTCTTGTGGCTTGCCTGCAGCTATCTGTGTTTGAGGACCAAGCTGGAAAAGGGTCAGTGTCTACAGATTTTGTTTTGTGCTTTCCAAACCATTTTCTGGAGCACTAAGTGTAGTGTGAAGCCTCCTTGTTTGGTAAAAGGACTGAAATCCTCATGCCTCAGACTCTTGCAAGAGCTGGAAACTGTAGAGATTTAATCTCTAGTCTAGCAGATCAGTATCTAGAGAAAAATCTGGGCTCTAGGAGGTCTCTAGCAGAATATCAGATACTGCTGCTGCAAACTCCAATAAACATGTCAGGCTGGCCATGACTACTTTTCTGCCTCTTGAAGTCAGATCTAGAGCTGCAGCTGGTCAGTGGTATGGTCAGCTCCAGTCTCTGCCCACCACAGTGGTATTTCTGCTGACTTTGGTAGCTACAAAACCAGCACCACCACTCTGAGGGTGTTATCTAAGTGTCAAAAAAAGAAAGGATATTACATGAATTGCATGGCAAAAGAGATCCACCTCTTGTCATGAGCCTCCCTCGTGACAAATGTCTCTCACAAATTCAACTGACATTACAAGAAGGTGTGAGCACAAGCAGAAGCAAAACAAAAGTATTTGGCAGGAGAAGACACACTGGGCAGACAAAAAGTTAGCTAAAAATGAGGAGTTACAGTCAGCTGGAATAATGAATCAGAAAAAAAAACTTTGAAAAGTCAAAATCAACAGGCAACAATGAGTCAATCAACTGATAACAGTAAAGACCTCATAGAACTGAGAGAGTGATGGCCAGTGAACATGTCTCTACAATAGTTTTATCCAAAGACCCTTATTCTCCACTTTTGGCCTACTTTCTGTCACTTTTTTCAATAACACATTAAAAAGGCAACGGGTAACTCAGTATTTTTGTCAATTTATCTCTTGTCCATGAATCCAGTCAAACTTCCAACAGCTTTCAGTTTTGATGGGTCCGGGGCTGAGGAAACACTTCCTCAGGAATTCTGAACCTGCTCTGTTCAGACATGCTCTGGACTCTCGCTTCAGTCTGCCATTGCCTGCCTGGTGCAGTATCTCCCTGCCTGTGTTAACATGCAGATTTTATCACAGTACCACCATATAACAATGCCATAAACATTTACACTAATTTTGAAGTCAAGAAAGGGCAATGGTAATTTGCCACTGCAATAATGTTTGTGAAGCATTCATGAAAAATGACAGGCGGGGAAACAAGAATAATTGGAGCTAATGGAGACAAAAATCCACAGTTATAAAGATATATGGCACTTTAGAAAATTGATTTAGTACCTCTAGCCAAAAGCAAGAGGGAGAGCACATGATATCCAGTCATTCACAATCTACTTATCATGATCCTTCCTGATTGAATTGGTATCAGTATAAATCAGCAAAGTAGTATAATTGATACCAACCATGCTCTACTGATACAAAGTCAGTGTGAGATGAGAATCAGCTTGAAGATACGGATTTGAGTTACCTTGCTGCATGCTAGTTGGTAACATATAAAATATTATCAAGTAATTTTTAAATCTGTATGTGACTTGAAGGAAGATCAGATGTGCAGCATTTTGCAGCTCTTGTATCAGGACCTGATAAACCAGAAAAGTTGCTTTAGTGTTTTCAGTATGACAGAGAATCACACTTGCTAGGTTATCAGTTCATTTTCCTTTGGAAAGGGTCTTGTTCCTAGCCTTTGCCTAGTGTCACTTGTCTAGTTTTTGGTTTTTTTTTAAGAGGGAACTGTCACTGCACTTGATTTCTCACGGAAAAGCTGAATTTCTTGACATGCAACAGAAACTTTTGAAAATATTAATTGTGGATATTGATGTTTAGGTATCTAATTAAGGCATAAAGCATGATATAGTTTGAGAGATTACCAAATACATTTCTAGTTTATATAATGTGTTGAATTTGCTCCATGTTCTGCTCTCCAGTCAGATTTTGGCAGTGGGAGCAGAACACATTATGCCATTTCTGCAAAAGTTCTATCATAAGATGCCTAAATATAAATGTAGTCATTTTGTTTCACATACTTGGACATTATGACTATTTACTTTTTAACCAGTCTATCTTAGTCTAGGTGTTGCTAAATATTACACACACACACACACACACACACACACATATATATATACATACATATATATAATTTGATATTTAACCTGTGATCATTGACTTAATTTATGTAACATATGGCTAAACTAGACAACTGTTTTCCAAGTAATGCTTCCCATATGGTGAAATGGTCAGGACATTGGTAATTCAAGCATTTATTCATTTCATTGAGGCATTCCCTCTGTCAGAATAGTTCTCTATCCATCTTTTTGCTGAAATTCCCTGAGGAGTAACAAGAGGATTTACTGACTGATAATAATGGATATCATGACTGGTATCCCTTGAGCATTCAATATCTGACACATACAACAAATTTCCTGCACTCTGAAAAAGAAAAGTATTTTGCCTGAGCACATTCACTTTGTAACTATGTGTGAATTTGGGGCATGCTCTTGTCATCTTTTTGAGCGGGAGCAGAGAATGCTGTTGAACTTGGAGTTCAACAAGAAGTTTTTGCATGTATATATCACTTCTCTCATGTAATTTTCAAAAAAAATGTGCTTGCCTTTGGTGATTTACAACAGGATTGTTTGTTTCCTTCTTCAGAGGTCTCTCAGAAGATGTTTTTCTCTGTCTACTCCCTCTTGCAAGAGAAATACATCTTAAACTAAACATGCCTCACTGGGAGATTTGCCATCTCTAATCGTTTGTCTTCCATTGTCTCTGATAGTAAAAAACAATGAAAAGAAATTGGGAAGGAAGACAGGTCTTTGGTCTTTTAGCACTGAAAAGCCACTAAATTTGCTGTATAGGTTTAGGAAAACAAAGATTATTCAAGCAAAATGTAAATGAATCCACTAATCACGCAAAATTCATACAATTTAAGGAAAGACTGAGAAATAACTGCTGTTAAGAAGCCATACTTTCCAAAACACAAACTTCAGTGAGTATACTGATCTTAATATGCAACTTCTTAAGGCTTTCAAAATCTTGAATTCAATATTATGCTCCTTTCTTAAAATTATAGTGTTAACTTGCAAGCATCATTAGGAAGATGTGCAAGAGAATGAAATACATTGTCTGGAGACAATGACTTCCATGACATAAAAATATCATTTTTCAATTTTGTGAGGCTTTGTTTTGCTTCTGAGACATTTTCTTTTCACTTTGACTAGTAATGGCATTGGAGTATTTCATTGTCCTGATTCATCCCATTTTAATATACATAAGTGTCAAGCCACACTTTGAATTGAAGCTCTTGCTGTCTATCCAGCCATCCACCCATCCTTTTTCATTGTTTGTGGTCAATGGATGGGGCCTACAGTTTGGTAAATAGAAACTTCTCTTTAGGGTTTAAAACAAGACACTCACCAGACTCAGCCTCAGATCTGCAAACCATTCTTTTGTCTTCTGGACTATGGCACATTTATGGGAATGGCATAGCATTATAGCAAGCATTGCAAAGTGGTGATCTCTTATTGTCGGTTGCATCTTTGCCATCACTTTCCTGGCATGAACTGAGGATTCATTAAATGATTGAGTGAATGACCCTTCCATCCTACACTCACTCACGGCAGTCCTACCAACACATGCAAAGCTGTGACCTTAGCTGATGTGCAAGTACACCATAAACCTGTCTACGTGGTCAAAATAGATCATCAAGTCTCTGATGAAAGACAGTAAGCCAAGAACTGAGAACTAGTAACTTTGATGTCTCCTCTCTGCTGTAGCTTGCTGCTGAGCATCCCTAGTAACCTGAAGTTATTGGCCCATCTTTGCCTTTGATTTTTGATTGCCCTTTGGAGATGCCCACAGACCTAGCTACCATCTCTCACAGGGTGTGGGAATATACATTCATGCAGCACATCAGTGTACCTGTGAAATTTGTATGCATACTGCATCTATTATATCTATTCTGTATGTTTTATTTGTGTATATACATATTTTGTTTTCTTCTGTGTAGATACAGATGTCCTCTGTGTAACTCGAAGATGGTGATCTCTCTTGAGCCCTGGCCTCTCTGTCCATCTCCACAGAGCCATTCAAATGGAGAAAACAGCACTATTCAAGGAAATCTGTACCTGTCTGTACAGAGTAGACAGGAGTCTGGACAGGTTGGATCAATGGGCTGAGGCCAATTTTATAAGATTCAACACAGTCAAGTGCCAGTTCCTGCACTTTGGTCACAAGAACCCCAGGCAGTGCTCCAGGCTTGGGGAAGAGCAGGTGGAAAGGTGGCTGAAGGAAAAGGACCTGGGAGTGCTCATCAACAGCTGGATGAACATGAGCCAACAGTATGCCCAGGTGGCCAAGAAGGCTAATGGTGTCTGGCTTGTGTCAGAAATAGTGTGGCCAGCAGGACCAGGGCAGTGATTGTGCCCCTGTACTCAGTGTTGGTGAGGCCACACCTTGAATCCTGTGCTCAGTTTTGGGACCCTCACTACAAGAGAGACATTGAGGTGCTGGAGAGTGTCCAGAGAAGGGCAGTAGAGCTGCAGAAGGGTCTGAAGCAAAAGTCTTATGAGAGGCAGCTGAGGGATCTGGGACAAAAGGAGGCTCAGGGGTGCCCTTCTCATTCTACACAACTACCTGAAAGAAGACTGTAGTGAGATGAGTGTTGGTCTCTTCTCCCAAGCAATAGGATAAGAGGAAACAGCCTCACTTTGTGCCAGGGGAGATTTAGGTTGAATATTGGGAAAAATCTTTTCACCTAAAGGGTTGTCAGCCATCAGAACAGGCTTCCTATGGAAGTGGTTGAGTCACCATCCCTGAAAGTATTCAAAAGGTGTGTTGATTTGGCACTTAGGGACAGGGTTTAGTGGTGGACTTGGCATTGTTAAGTTAATGGTTGGACTCAATGATCTTAGAGGTGTTTTCTATCCTAAATTGTTCTATGATTCTATAATTAGGGCATGGACCTCAGTGGAGGCAGCCTTTGAATATTTCTCCCTACCTCAATGTTCAAATGTCCTTTCCTCTCAGTTTTGATAAGAAACTGTAGAGCATAAAATTACAAGTCTGTACATATCTCCTAGGATTTTTTTAAGCTTCCATAATAAGATAACCATTTCTCCAGTGTTATAATTATCTGATTTTCCTCCATAGGCCATCTGTGCTGATGGAGGGCATTGTTTTTTTGAGCAATACCCAAACAATGTCTTAAGTATTAAGACTTACCTGCCCCAAATCAAATTCTTTCCCAGAAAATGGGAGGACTTTAGAGGAGGAGCACAGGTCAGTAGGTGATTTAAATCCATTTGTGCAACATTAAACTTTATGGAAACTTAAAAATTAATAAATTAATGGCATTCAAAGATCATTTTTTAAGTAGAAATTGGTTTAAACTTATTCAATGGTCATTGGTTTTGCATACAAGAAAGAATAACAGGTACAATACCATTTGAAAAATGAAAGTGTGTTTGTCTCTTTATGTAATGCAAATATAATAACTTGCACAAAATGATTGATTAGCATGATGAAGCCCAGAGTGGGTGTCTAACAGATGATGGATATACAAAATATGAAACTGAGAAGGATTTTCATGTTCATTTAACTTATTCTTTAAAGTGTTTAAAATGACTATTAAAAACTAAATCATGGGAAATTGTCAGGAGTTGGTTGAATGATGCTCACTCAACACAGATTATCTGTCACCAGGCTGCAGGTTATTTGTTGAACTAATGATCTAAAACATGAGCTAATCAAAAATAATATAAACCCAAAAGTGATCATAAAAGAAGCTGATAGCAGTATGACAGACAAACCACTCTGTAGAAGCAAAATAAGCATGACCAAAATGTACTAGGCATCAAGGGGGTTTGGCAGCACAATTTGTCATTGGATTTCTGTTTCTCACAGATATTCATAATTAATGGTAAGCCATTTTCTGCTCCTTGAGTCTCTGGATAGCAAGTAAAAGCTCAGATAAAATCTTCAAATTAAATAGAATTGGATTTAGCCACTACAAATCAGATTGAAAAGGATAGCATCATTGTTGCTGTGTTCCTGTTACAGTTGGTGATGCCAGTGAAGCTGTAAAAGTGCCAGTAGGATGTAGCAGGCACATAAACCAGTGCAGAGGAAGCAATCACTTCTCTAAGCTACCCTTTGCATGTCCCATAAACCAGCAGTCTGCTGCCACTGCTCCTCTTTCTCCATGTGCTTTTCCAAGGACGCTGGCATGACCACTCTTTGACATGTAGGAATGGTGGTGGTTTCTTTGGCTTGGGAAAGAGGAAGGTAAGCATGAAGGCTGAGGTCTCAGGAGCACACAGACATACATTTCTGTAAAATGGTAAAGGCTTCCCACTCCTTCTCAGGGCTGAGGTCAGGCACCACAGTCTGGGGTGTCCTAAGCAACACAGAGTTGAGGTTCAATCAGTGTTGACCTTGAATCTGAAGTTTCCAGGCAGATATCACTCAAGGCATACTGCATAAATTCTTGTCAGAAAGAAACTAAGCAAATGGTATCTCAGAATAGATCAGGAGACTGAAAATCTTTTTGCCTTATCTGAGGAAGTGCTTGATAAACTAGATGATCCCTAGCAATTGGTAATACTTAGAGGACACTTGCAAATTACTTTGTTGACCACATCTGTTAATGCATAATTAAGTATTCCAATTATCTTTTCTTGTGTCACCTTTTGTGGCAAAATTGCCTATGCTTTCATGGATACTTTGTGGGTTTTTTAATAAAATTTCTCAAAATTGATCACAAATCCTCCATTTTAGCTGGTTGCAGAAAGAATAGAAAATGTCCATTTTTTTCTGGGAAAACACCTCTAGTAAATAACTTTTGGGGGAGGGATGGAGAAAAAGAAATACTTCAATGGCTTTTGAACTTCATTTTCACACCTTTTACACTTTAAATTTTCTTTTGAGTTTTTTTCAATAATGTTTATGTCATCACTTTGACAAGAATCTCAGTAAAAATTGTAGCTTATTATTTGGTTTTCAAACACAATACTTTTCAAAAAGTTCTCTGTCAGAGGAGGTTATTAATTGGTAGAAAGGATAGATATAAATAGATTTCTAAAAGTATTTGATTTAGTACTATTTGCTTAAAATAATAACATTATATGAAATCAAATGTAAACTTTTGTAAATGGATAGTTATACTGACTGAATGATACATCTCAAATTACAAGATTAACTGAAAAAACCCACCACCCAACAGGACTGTCAACAAACAGTCAAATCACCTGAAGAACTGCTTTTAGTTTGGTGCAGTTTAACATTCTCATATATGACATAGAAGAAAATATGAATCATTGCTGGTACTGTTTTCAGATGGCACAAACATTAACAGATTGGGAAATAATTACAAGCAGAAGTCAATTCTGCAATGATTTGCATCTCTTGTTATTTTGGGTCCACATAGGTGGAAATCTTCCATAAAGAGTTGAGGGCCTATAGAAACCACTATGAGGCTTTAAAATGAGATGTCAAAGCCATAGAAAAGCTGTGAGGATTTGAGTTAATTTGTCTTGAAAGGCAGACTGTATTATATGCAATAAATGTGCTGTGGAATATACACTGGGCAATAAAGGGAAAACAAAATGCCGAATAACTGTCCATAAGTGAACACAGTCTATTTTAATCTGTTGAATGAGACAGACATACTGTGAAAAACTAGTTTGTTTCTTTACCATGACTTTATGATTTAAACCTTTCATATATGGTAAATTCTGATAGAATTAATTGCGTGTTAACAGGACCTCAGCTCTCTCTGACTAACGAAGTTTAAAATATTGATTAATTGTAAGTATTTGTACCACTGTCATGGGCTAGTAAGTATGTCTTGGTTGTCTGCTTTATCAAACTGCAGGTATTGATCCAAATCTGATACGTGAAGTTCATTATTCTTTACTGCTCTGTTTAAAATATTTCAATCTTTTACTCATAAAAGGGAAACCACTGCATTTAATAGAGATAACTGGCATCGGCATGCAAGGCAATCAGTCATGGACATTGCATCCACTAAAAATTACTGGCTGAATTAGTAGGTGGATATTTGCAACAACAGTATTGATTCAAGCAAAAGTATGTCTGGTTTCCAAATGATTCATTAATCAACAATTGTGATGAAAATGCAAACTCTAGGAATTAAAATATTATCTAATAGAAGGGCATGCCTACATATCTGCAGATTTCTTTCTGCACCTGGACTCCTGCTTCTTTCTCAGGGAGAAGTTATTTTAACTGACATAGTACAATATACCATAACCAATTTCTGAATTATATGGATCATAAGGAATAGTGAATGTTATGCTGAGATTTCAAGAAGAGAGAAGGAAGAGAAGTTACCTAAGCTTTATCAGGAGCAAAATAAAGGTGCTAATGCTGAAAGGTTTGATTCATCTTTGGGTTTAGATGAATCTTGAATTTAAAGCTTTCTTCACAGACTACTAGTGTCAGAAGGAAGAGGAATAGCACTATCAAGCAGAAAGAAGTGACCCTTGATGAATTTTAATGAGTTTCAGGTAGAGATTATAAGAAAACAAATGGAAATATGCCATGAAGTTAAGTTGAGAGACTTAGATTATCTCTTTGTGTTGTCTTGTGTGTCCAAAGTATACAAGAGAGGTGATTGATCTGGTAAGATATTTGAAATGTATCATTCATGGTGTGATCTGGGCTGCTAATTTTTTATGTCTATACCCCATTCTTTGCAAAATAAGTAAGAGTAAAATTTGCTTGCATTAGTTCAACACCAAAGATGTTTTTTTATGCTAGACAGCACAGAGGGAAGTAAATAGATAATACTCCAGGGAGGATGAGGCATGGATTTATAGAAAACCACATAGAATTCATCAGTTGGTGTTGAAACCTCACATTGTTAAAAAAAATTGAGGCAACATGTACCTCTAACACCATCCACACATACAAAGTACCATGCTATTCCAACATGGTTCCTTGTGACACCTGGCTTGCTTATGGGTGTTGTACAAAACAGAATGCTTGACTTCCTCCAGCTTCAAAAAGGAAGGGAGTAAAGAGAACCTTTTCCTTATGGGTGTCAAATGGGGAGGGGATAGAAACCCCAAAAAACAACAACCAAAATAACCCCCAATGAAACATAAAACAACAAAAACCCCAAACCAAACCAACAAACCCAAACCAAGAGAAAACTAGTGTACATGAGTGTGGTTTGTTTCACCGTGGCACAAATGGCTCTGCCTCTGCCCAACAGGGGGAGAATGGGAAACCTTCAAGAGCTGCACATTCAGTGTCCCTGATAAGATCTTAGGCTGTTGGTAAAAGCTCAATTAGAAAGCCTGTGCTCATAATGGATTTGAAATCTGATGTTATGTAAATGTTTACTGCTCATTGTCAGCTTTGTTAAATTTTGTTGGGGAATGAGGGCTGAGAAAACCACCCCTGGCAGGTGCTGCTCAGGGAAAGCAAAGGTATGTGTTGGAAGCACAAACAACAGGAGCTGAAAATGTGAACATGAGCAGATCACCATCAAACAGTTTGACTAAGTGCCGTCACAGAGCTCCATAAATGCCATTACAAATTTAGCTCAAAGTGTCTAAGCCATTTTAAAATGTTCCACAGGCACTCAAGATCTAGATAGAGGGATTTGTGTGTTTGTGGACTGTTACAATAATATCCTGGAAACAAGCTTAAGCCAACCATTCTAGTAAGCAAGGGTTTAGATAATGTCTGTGTGGAATGAAATCACTGCCAGATGAAAACACAAGTACACATTGTGGCAAGAAAGTGCTTCAGTGTCATTGCCATGCAGGTCTGTTCAGGTCCTTAGACATGCATTGCTGTATTTGTGCTTTCTTACTCTCCACTAACTGCATCAAAATTGGGTTAAAGCATCATGTTTTGCCAAACAAGCTCAGCAGAACAGGAAATTATTGCCCTCTGTACAGCATTAAATTACAGACATCAGATGCTGTCAGTATTGTAATGCCACAATAAAGCTACCAACATTGGGTAGTAGGGTTACTCTTAATCCTTACAAAACTAAAAAGAGGAAGAACTCAGCTCTTTAACAGTAAGAGAAATGTGAGAGGTGCATCATAAGATAACATATTTATCTATTTATAAACTATCATGAACATAGTAAAAATTCATCTCAAATTTTCATTTCTTTGCCTTTTTTTCTTTTTTGAATGTTCATCCATGGCATTGGGCAGTAAAGTTATGACACTGTATAAGAAAATGATTATGCCTGTCAAAGTTATGACACTGTATAATAAAATGACCTATAAAACTCTCTTTATCCCTTTATGTTGGTTACTGTATTTTTGCTCTGATTGCTGAACATGTTATTAATCTATTAATTTTCATCATCAAAGTATAAGCATGTATCATTTACTTTTCTGCATACATACATGCAGTGCTACTTTGAAATATGCTGTCAGATTAAATATTGCCTAGACTTTATATTTATCCTAATTTTTTTTTCTTTGAAAATGTTCTGACCCATTTTGAACAAAGGTTTGTTTGTGTGCATGTTCTCAACCAAAAAAACCCCAAACAAAAACTCACAACAGGAACAACAATAAAACATAGAAAAATTCTCTAGAAAAACAATATCTGATACAAAATATCCTTTTTCTTACAATGAACAATTACTTAATAAACTAAATCCTCTACAGCACGGTAACAAGTCTTAAAATATGCATGAATACTCCATTACTCGTATTGAATTTTGCTGTGATGTGAAATATGGGATGTGAAATATCCTTCCACTTCCTCCTGCCACTGCCCATTGGGAAGTAGGGTTAAAATGCTGTTGCTGACACTCTTGTTTCCATTTGAAATACTCAGATTCCATTTGAGAATGCAGGGAGCTGTTTCCCTGAGCTCTGGAAATGCTTGTATGTGTCAGATGATATATTGATACCACTACAGACTGCAAATTTACTTCTAAATTGTAATTTGATATTTCACTTTAATGGCAAAAAGGAAGCCCCAGTCCAGGATCAGGCAAACCTACTGTGGCATATTCAACCAAGGAGGATTTTTCTTGAAATGGAACAGGCATTTGGCTGCAAATTCCCAAAAGGCATTAAAGTATTCATGACCAGTTCTACCACAGTATTTCCCACAGAGAGTCTTTTACACATGAAGAATATGCATAATGCAAGTATATTTTTCCTTATTGCCTGGGCCTTCCCATTTACTAAAATTAAACTACAAGACTTATGCCCTTTTGTGCAACGGAAATAATTACTGCAGCTTTTTAGTTTGAGTGCTGTGGTATTTTTTGACCACAGACTCATCTGAATTCCTTGGATTTCCTCTGCTTAGTTTAATCAAGTAGACTGCTTGGATTGTAGAAAAGCAAACAGTAAAGAGATATCCAGGATGAAAAATATCCATTAGCTGGGTTCAAATATGAAAGCTAAGGGATCATTAAGCCTAAAAGTTGGAATCAGCCAAATTTTCTAGAAGTATATTTCTAATACTATTTCAATTTTTTTTTAGTACTATGATACTTCCCTTGATGAACAGCAACTTTGAGGAGGAAATGCAGGACAACTATTTCACCTTGTAAGGGGCATCCACACTTGGAATTTTAAATGGCCATCCTCCACCAAGATAAACTGAAGCAAGTTGCCACATTATTTGTAAGATAAGAAGCAAAATATGCAATTTAGACACTGTAAAGTTCTACTGACCTGAGCTTGTATTTCTTTGCATGTGATGCCACAGGCACTAAGCTTAGCAATAGTATCTCTATGTCTGTATAAGGAAAAGAGTTCTGTATTTTTTTCAAGTCTTAAAGCTTGTAGTTGAAAAAAGGACAGGGATTTAATGACAGACTAAATTCTGGTCAGAGGTTGTGAAGCTCCATACAAGTCCCTTTGATTTTAAATAACCTTCTAGGCCTGGCTAAACTTTGAAGACCTGAGGATCACTGCATATACATAGGACCCAGCAGTTGTTTGGTGGTGTATGAGACACGCAGCATGGTATCAATCCATTGTCTAGTAGGTCAGAGCTCAGAAACCATGACTGTGGTTTTAAATATAGAACGTGCTTGTCTTAGAATCAACAGGTCAAACTGTTTCCTCCTCTTCTGCCGTCAGGGATTCCCACTGCCTGGGACAGTCTCGGGACCATGTAACACAAGCACAGGTGTGTTGCCTGTTTGCCTGTTGCCTGTTTGTAGCTGTGTTCATTCTTCCATAGCATTCAGAAAAGGTCTGATGTCTGTCCTGATGAAACAGAATAGAAAGATGCCTTTTGTCTAATGCATGACAAGAAAAATAAGTGACAAAAAAACCCAAAATCTTGCACAACACAGCCTCCTTTTTCGGCATTGATTTCTCAGAGTCAAGAGATACAGTAATGGGGAAAAAATAGCATTCTGCATACATTGTTCATAACAAGTTATTAGATTCTAATATTCATCCTGATTACTGCATGGATGCTGAAGCTGAAGCTGAAGCTTAGCAGAGGAGGCAACAATCACTAAAGGCTCTGTCACAGCTGTATGAGCACCAAGCCTGTGATTCCCCATCAGTGTAAGATGATGTAACCTGAGAGTATCACAGTGGTACTCAATTCCATCCTTGTCTGAGCTGATGCTGAAGTTCAGCTGGTTTTGTGGTAAGATGTTCAGGGTTCTTTTCTGGCCTTGGACTGAGCACTGCTTCATTTTGCTGGATTAGGTCTCAGCTGGATGCTCTCCTGGTACCAGCCTGTGCAGGGCAAGAGAAGAGCAAGGCTGGTAATTGGCCTGCTTTACACTGCTGTAGCCATCGCTCACTTAGAATGGAGTACACCCTTTCCTAGTTCACCTTTTGAGTTGGTTCAAGTGAACTTACACTAGACAACAACCAAAAAATAAATGCAGAGAACAGAAACTGAAGGCTCCACACCATGTTCTTAGTCCTTCTTGCCCCTAAAAAATGCTATGATTTTACACTAGCAGCTCAGACAAGACAACTGACAAAAATCCAAATCAATATGCATAGCTCTCCAGTACTTTAAATTACTAATATTGGTGTTGCACTAAACAAGTTTTTCTGCTCACTGGACAGAAATCACCATAGTTTCACCCCACTTTGGGAATAAGGAAACAAAACTCCCAGGCTTCCTGTAGTCCTTATGTTTACAGTAGTTGATGAAGTTGGGACTGTACCAGGAAGGTTTGCTCCATGGGGCTGCTGAAGGAAATTATATAATAGGTCCAGATCCTATATCCTCACAGGGTTCCTTTTGCATGCTCCACACAGGACTTCAGGATTTCTTCCAGCAATGACAATATAAAAAACAACTGAGATTAAGCACCTTAAATTCTGTGTTTAAAGGCTGTTCTGTTTATTTCCAGTCTTCTCAAATAAAAAATAATAACCATCAAAATGGTAGTTTTTCAAAGAATTAAAGTAATCAGAAGAAAATAAGTATATGATCTTCTAAAGGACTATAAAAACCACTGGTCTTCAAATAATTTTAAAGAAATATGTATACTTTCTGTTTTTAAATCAATATAAATAAATCAGCAATCCAGAAAAATGGGTTACTTATGACATTCATTTTCCGTTGTGTATTTAAGCCTTATGAACATCCATTTTTTGTGTTCAGACCTTTGCAACTCTTTTTCTAATTTCTTTAAGACTCTGTTTCCACACTCATGGAGCTATTCTGCAAAAATGATAAGTTGTCCTGTTAGAGATATTATAAAACTCTATTCTTCATGTCTATCTATAGCACTGCAGTGCATGCTCCTTGGAAGCATTAATAGCTGCATTTCATTTTACTATATAAATATTTAAGGTTTGTAATTTCTATGTTGCTGACACTGCCATTGCCCATGCAATGCAATGTTTCATTATCAGTTCCTAGTATACACATAATCTTGTCAGACTTTGTTTCCAATAAATACAGCATGATATATTTTGAATATTCGAATAGCTGAGTGCATTTTTATTGCTTTTAGTCATGACCTGCTTACAAATTCCCAGCTAAGAAGTACAGCCACATGGAACAATAACCTGCAAGTATGGTGCCAATATATTTTAATTAGTCTGTGACACTTAGCTGCAAAAAAAAAAAAAAAAAAATTAAACTGCATCCTTCAGAAACAAGTTAACTTGGCTCCTGGATCCCCACGTTGGGATGGGCCACATCCAGGACCCATCTGCTCATATCAATTTCTTCTTCCATTTGACAATCCCTTTCTTCATGAGAGTTTCCTTATGCATGAATATCCAGGAAGAGTGGTCGCTCTCTTAGCTGTTCTGGAAAATCAGTCTTAGAAAAGGTATTTATTAATGGTCTGATTTTGAACTGGCTGTGAATTTTCTATTATTATGCACCTTTCTGAAAGCTGCAAGGTGTTATCAAAAGTGAAGATAATTCGGAGGAAGTCTCTTCTTTCATGTTAGATTACAGAAAATGTAATTTTAGGTAATAGAAGCACTTTGTGAGACTGCTGCTGCTGCATAAGTACATTCAAAACTACTGAATTGCTGTGGAGTAGCACAATATTATGTGGGATGTACTCAGGCTCTATCACAGATTTTGCTTACATGCATGATTTTTTAATATTTTTCTGAAATTTGTGAACACAAGCAAAGTTACCCTATAATGTCTCTGGCTGGACATCATGGATCTCATGCATATCTGCAGTCTAGTCTGACAGTTTCAGAAAACTGGATTTACTTCTTGGGCAGGATCTAGTGGTGACTGCCTTTTGCCCTGTAGCAAATCTGGTAAGCAGATATAATCCATGGAATCATAGAATACTTTGTGTTGGAAGAGATTACTTAAAGACCATCTAGTTCTAGCCCGCCAACCATGGACAAGGATCCTTCCACTAGACCAGGTTACTTAGAGCCCCATCCAGCCTTGTCTTGAACACCTCCAGGGATGGGGATTCCACAACCCCTCTGGGGCTCCCTGTTTCACTCACAAAACTCATTCACAAGGTTTCCAGCAATTCAAGAAGGTGTCCACCCCCTTATGTTTCTGAGCTACACTGTCATGCAAACACAGAAAATATGATTCACTGGTAATGTCAGAGGCCTGTAAAAGTGGGTATTTGTATATCTCACCCCTAGACACTGAGTAAAATATCTTGGTACCTGAACTGTCCCTCCAGTGCGGTCCTCTGAGATTTCTGTTCACCTGCTAACTGTGTGTTTTAGACCCCAGCATTACTGGTTAGCTTCAGATTTTTCTTTTCTGACATCTTAAATAGTGCTGCACTGTGGACAATGCATGGGTTAAATATGCTAGAAAGCATCCAAAAATATATTTGGCTGCCAGACTGAAAAATTTAGAGGACTCAGACTAGTATTAGATCCTACTCAGCCATCCCATGGGCTCAGGTAGGGACACTTCCCACCAGCATAAATGTCTCCCATTTGCCATGCATGCAAAAACCACATCCCAGGAGATGGGTTATAAATGAGTCTTTCTCTGGTGGTAGTTATATTTTAGCATCTGCAGCATCAGGCCCTACTGGAAATACAGGCCAGTCAGGTTTCCCCATGGTTCTGCTGAAAGACCAAATAACACTGGGCTGTGGGATACCCAAGCCCATATTCCACCACTGGAGTTAAGGCTGAATTCTGTATATTATACAGAGGGACAAAAGTTCATTTTCTTAGGTGAAACCTCTAGCTACCAGTATCTTCTCTTTGCTGCTGGATTTTGTTCAAGAAAGGAATTATCTTCAGTTGGTACCAGATCTTCATGGAGAATCTGTGGCTGTATATACCTAGAAGGAAATAAACAGCCTCCCCCAGCACTGAGGAAGTTCTTCTAAGGGCATAGATTTCTAAGCCTAATAATTATATATAAACTTCTTAAGTACTTCACTGTCCTTCAGTCCAAAATGTTAGGTTTGCAGTCAAATTTATAGTGCTGAGCAATAATAGGTAAAACTACCCCCAAAGTTCTGTAATAAATATTAAAAAAATTACATTTTTTTAAACTTTATGTTGCAAAAGCGCATGAAGACCTGAAAGACTATAGACTTATCTTGCCAAAGCCAAACTAAAAATGGAAAAACACCTCTTTTGTACCATGTAGCTCATCAGTCAACATGCACAGATGCATGAAAAACATCATTTGCCCCTCAGAACTCTCTTTCACCACTTGACCATAATTTGGTCTTTGCAGCTTGCTCTTCAGCTCAGTTTGTCTCTCCTCTGAAACCAACTGGCCTCTTACAAGGATATTTAAATGGTTGTTGTGGCCTTTACTGGGCAAGCTGGTGAATAGCCACATAATAGGTGACAATTTCTTCTGTCAAGGATCATACATGAATTCTGTTTAGATTCACTACAATGAAAGGAGAAGCCCCTCAAAATTACATTAACTTATCTTTAAAGTAGATTTCAGGTATATCATACTTTTTTCTTTTTTATTTATTTAAAGCCCAAATTAGTAGGGAGTTGTCCTCTAAAATGCACCACTCTTTTAAAGATTTGGCTGTCTCTTTATTCTTTCTTTGGAGATAAAAATATGTGCATGAACCTCTTCTCCAAAGAAAGATAAACCTTTCTGTTCCAAGTTGCAGAATGAGGGCTTGACTTCTTACTACGTATATAGCCAATGATGTGCAGGTGAAGGAAAATACAGTAGAGAAGGTGGTGAAGAATAAAAGATGTGTAAATATCAAAAGAGCAGTTCAACAAGGAGCAGTGTGCAATATGGTGGGGAAAAGAGCAGAGGGCTTATTTTCAGTCTAGGCTACCTTCTTTATTTTCACTTGTTGGACATTTCAAGTGGTTTAAGTACTTACTGGAGGGAGGTTTTGTATTGTTTTTGTTTGTTTGTTTGTTTGTTAGCTTTTTGTTTGTTTTTTTTGCTGTCCAATGAAAGGACACAAAAAGTAGCTGAGTAAACCTAACCTTTATATATTTAAGAAGACAGCCTTGAAATCCTTTAGAGCTGATAGAGGAAGTCACTTTCCCTTCAGAAATCCTAATGGTGTTTGCACAAACCATGTGTGAGTGTGTGGTGAAGCACTGCCTCATACGGCAGCTCAGAGGCATCACCTTAATTCACCTCAAATCAAGGGAATAGCTCATTCAAAAAGACCATAATAACAAAATGTGATATGAGTGTGGACTGAGCATTGGTCTGGCTTCAAATGCCTCATAGCCTTCAGGTTTAGAACCAAAGGTACCCACTATGATACCAAAATGGTTTTTGTTATACTACACAGTGCATAAATTGTGCCATGAGATGCTGTTGTGGCTGACGGCCGACCTCAGAAAAGGTGTCACCAGTCACTTTACTGTGCTCCACAGGGAAAGGTTGGCCACTGCTCTCTGCAGCCTCAGGGCAGGGAGATCTCCCACAGTCAGCTGAGCTTGTCCTGTGCTCATCCACGATGTAATGGTGCCTTTCAAATCACCAGGTGCTCCCTGGCCTTAGTGCATGTCAACCAAATCTGCATTTTTGTGGACTCAATGATGAATCAGAAAGCAAATGTAACTTCAAGTGTGAGCATGATTGAGGTTTAAACCCATCTCTGATTCCTTCAAAACTTGTCAAGGGTTGGCCTTAGGTGCAAATGTAACACTCACAGGCCTTCCTGTAGAATAGGAGAAGTTACTGGTAGTAGAGCAACAGAGCTCTGCTCTGACCAGTAACATTTCAGTGGTGTGAAACCCCTTCTCATGAGCAGAGCTACCTGCAAAGTGCTGGTGAGGTACCCTAGGACAGATCTGATAATTAATGGGGAATGCTGTAGCAATCACTAATCAATGCAATTAGCATGATTATTTAAACTTTTTGCTTACAAAGTAATTGTCAGGGTAATAAAAATTAAGGCTGTGAGACAATTAGCCAGCTATCCTATAACACTTCTACTTTTGGTCCATTAAGTGTCCTCATTGCCTCAACCAAACATTACTAAGGCATTGGCCATGGTACGTGGGTTAGTAGTGTTCTGGATCACACCTTTCACAACTACATTTTTCCCTTTTCTTATTAAATCTCTGGCATATCCATGCTGCCTGGAAAAAAATGTTAAAATAAAAAGGTAAATAAAATTAAACTACATTATTATGATTTAACATATTTCAATACTAATGGTTTCTTAAAAATGGTTTCTTCAATTAGCTAATTGTTACAGATGTTATAAAAAGCAGAATCTAGGTCAGTAATGGTAATTTTTACAGATTTTTTTGGGGCTTTATTCTTGACCAACAGCCTGAGAAACAAACCAAACTGATTTCACACTTTTGGTTGAAAAACATTATACACAATTTAATTGCAGTACTTAAATGCTGATTTCCCTGTAGTGTAAATGGAAATTTATGTTTTCTTCAGCAAGGCAAAGAGAAATGGTTTGCTGTTAAAACATTCTATACAAGGTGATGTGTTGAGAATTTTTTTTTTATATCAGCCTTTTGTTGTTTCCAAGAATCATTCTTCATCACTGAAGTGGAAAACATATCTGCACTCTTATGGATTGGTAGGATTTCCTCACTCCACTCCCTGCTGCCCATTGCTCCCTCACCAATCCATGTGCAAGGTTGTGTGGAAATGACAGGCTGACCTGGCCCTAAGCATCTCACCTCAGCCTTGGGGAAATGGTGCTACTTCATTTACAGAATTTGAAAGATTACAGTAGGTATGATATGAAATGGAAAAAGAAGGTTTTCAAGAAAAAACCCACTCATTATCTGTTAGAAAGCTGGGGATAAAAAGGGCAGGATGGAAGTTTTTTTGGCATTGAACTCTACAGATTATATTTGCTGGGCAGATGCTCTTCAAATTAATGGCAGGCAGAAAAGAAACCATTTTAAAAAGTTGGCTCTTTGAAGGACTCTTGGATTCAAAACATGATTTTTACTTGCATGTGTAGTTCACTTGACAGTAAAGATTTTTTCACAGAGGTTTGTGTTAATAATTTATGTTGACACAAACTCTTACATGCCTTATAAAAATAGAGCACAGCTGGATTCATGCATTTAGAATCCATCTTCTATATACAACTCAGAGTGAAAAAGCCCTGTATGCAGAAGCAGAAATCATAGGGAAGCCTTTTTGTAAATTTAGCTCTTATTGTGAAGAATCTGAATGCACACTGAAGGAAGACATGGGTAGCATTCATATTTCTTTTTTTTTTTTTTGGTTGTTTCCCTTAAATTCCTGTGGAGGACCTTAAGGAGCTCTACATCATCTTGTATCTTGTAAACATCTGCAACAGCACCATTTTAATGGTCTCTGTGCTTATTTAATGAGAAAAAATAATTTCTATAGCCATGCCAGCTTTTCAGGTGCAGTCTGAAAGAAGTTCAGAAAGATTGACTCCTTTTCCCACATAGTAGACCATTGGATGTGGTTATTATGATACCCCAAAGTCAACCCTGGGGATCACATCTGCTCATCTTAACATATCTAATGAAGTGCAGATGGAAAAATTTACATGACAGTCTTAATAAAAGCAGATAAAAGAAACTGAAATGTCCAGTATTAATTTGGTGGTCACACTGATACAGAGCTGCTATACAGGGGATGAGATTTTCCAGCGCAGACTTTATGTTGCTGGGGCTGATCCAAAGCCCTTTGCAGTGAATGGTAGCCTCTGAATTACATGAGATTGCCTTCATTGGCTTAAATGGTCTTTGGATCAGGTTCATAATGAATTATTGCCTAATATAGTCCACAAGCATGATTAAAAATACTAGATAAAACCCCAAGGAAGAAAAGGAGGTATGATGCAAACTTCTGTCGCTTGATTTCCCATTACAAAATTCCCTATTTAATAAATAGCATTGATTCAGATTGCAACCTATCACAGTCTGATCAAACCTCTCATTCATAAAACCAGGTCAGTTCATGACACTCCTCAACGCTTGGGTTTCGTTTTTTTCTGGTGCAGTGATAATGGTCGGGTGCAATCCAGACTGCTGGAATTGATCATGTTACAGGGACACTCTTAGTCCTATATCATCACAGTAATGACCTGTATTTAGTACACTGAAGTGAGTGTCTAAAGCTCTGAAAAAAAACCCAGAAACTATGTTCAAAGTCCAAAGGATCTATTAGGCAATAGAATATATCTGACCTAATTCATAGCATCTCATGTGTGAGGATGAGTTTCGTTTTTACATTTCCTTTAAGTTGATAGGAATAATGTAACTATCCATATGACATGTAAATCTGTCTGAAAATATATGAATATGGGACTCTTCTGTGATATTAATTCACCTGGAACAACAGTTAGTAAACAATAAAATACATAGTCATTATATTTAACAATAACAAAGTTAATAAATAAACAATATTCTTTTCAGGAACTTTTAAGTTTCTGTATTTGGCATTTTGCTACTCGAGAAATTCCCTCCTAGTCCTAAATTACACAGCAAATTCACATCTAGTTATGGCCTAAAATCACTGGGCAGGTCCCTGACATAACCTGACATTGCATCCCTAGACACAAAATAAGCATGCTTGCCAAAATCTCCCTCTGAGAGGAAAAGTCCTCACTGCTCTGAGAACACATTAATGGCA
Source organism: Sclerurus mexicanus (assembly GCA_013396755.1). NCBI lineage: Eukaryota > Metazoa > Chordata > Aves > Passeriformes > Furnariidae > Sclerurus > Sclerurus mexicanus. The sequence continues at coordinate 1,088,287 of VWZF01000445.1, read as the reverse complement.
GGCAGACATTAAGTTATTGACAGCAGAGTTATTTTCTCCCTGTTTTCTTCCTCCCCTTCTCCCACCCAGGAAGGATGTTTAGCCAGCAGCGGGGCTGAACACTGAACATCCCAGTGCTGCTCAGGGTGGTCCCCAGTCACTGCTAGAAAGGACTTCTACCACCTCAGTCTTTAAAAAACCCCAAAACAAACTATGAGAAAGAAGATACAAATATTCACCCTTCCAGAGGGTAACAGGTACTTTCTGATTGATCTGAGGTGAGTCTAAACCTATCCCTGAGGGAAAAAACATATAAAACTCTCTTATTCAGCCTTTGCTGCTAACCTGGAAAGGCAGTTTCCCCCAGAGCCTGTTGGCTGCTGTGAACATGCACAGTGCTGCTTAGCCCTCTTGCCTGGTGTGTGTAAGCCCAGATACCTAGTGCAGCAGCTGTGAATTCAACGAGGCTTAAATGTTAAGTGTTGCTGCTCTGAATATCACATTACTTCATTTCTCCTTTGGGAAAGCATATCTAAAAGTGAGGAAATTTCACTTCACATGTAGAGGGCAAGAACAGGTTGTTTTCACCTCACCTTCACAGTGACTGAATAGGTGGAGAAAGCTAAAGTAATGGATATTTACACTGATCCGGTGGTGATCTCTTAGCTTGTGAAAGCATCTTGCAGTGAAGTGTATGCAGATTTTTTTTTACTTCAATTCTGCTAGTGCTAAAGAAGTAGCTTTAAAATGTCATTCTTTCTTTGTAAGTACTCTGAATCTGTTGAGTCCATTTGCAAATATCTTGTTTTGTCCCCACTGCCACTTCTGTTTAACTGTGGATCTGAATATCAAGAAGAGTTATTTTGTTCCTTGTGGACCATCAGCAGTAATTCTCATCCTTCATTCACAAGTTTGTTAAGAGAACTGTTGATGGGTATGAGTCAGCACAGTAGTCAGTTCTTTCCCAGTTAAACAATCCATTCAATAGATTTTATAAAAAGAGGGAAGGGGGGGAAGCAAAAGGTTAGTAGCAAACTGAAATAACAAGACACAGGCACTAGGCAGCAGGTGTGCCAAGGGAGAAGGAGTTCTACAGCCCTGAATCCCAAACAAAACTCAAAAAAGCACCGCAGGCTCAGAAAGGTGTTATCGAAGGTTACAAAGCTGGCATGCACTCCACTGTCCCCAAGGCAGGGCTGCCTCTGTCTGGCAGTGATGGGTTTATCATCTACTGTCAAAGCCTTTGGCAGGGCAGAGATACAGCCCTAACTCTCAGCTGGTAGAAAATGGTGTATGTACATCCTGACGCTACGCAAAGGGATGGTCTGTTGTTGACCCTGCTTGCTGAGAGAACAGTTTCTTCTTGCATTTAATAACTATTTACTTGATTTTAACAAATTTTAGACTTGTGACAGTATCTAAATTTAACATAAGGACAACCGTATTAAAAATGATGTGTTTTTACCAATTTCCTGAAAATCGGGAACTGGCTCAGAGAGGGAGAAGCTCTAAATGACCCCGTGGATGAAAAGGCTGCAGCAGGTACCACCCGCTGGCCAGGCAGCAGAGGAGCCAAACTGAAGAGACAGAGGAGTCAAACTAAAGAGGTGTGCTTGGAGGGCTCCAGTGCCCCAAACATGCCTCATTCTGCTCTCAGACCCTGTTCAGTACTAGAGCATTTGACTGCAAATGCAGAGGAATGCAGACCATTACTGCTATGGCTCATGGAAGTTAAGTGCTACATTTTGTGATTATGAAAGAAATCTTGAACAGCCTAGAGCAAAAGAGGTGTGATTTTTCCCATTCATCTACATCAACTATTAATTCTGAAATTTAAAAGTGGCAATGTAATTAGCAATGTTAATGATTTCACTGAGAACAGTTTTAATCAAAACACATAGTGATTTGCTTGTCTGAAAATATTTCAAAAACTCTACTACCTTCATCTTCCATAACCCACAGCCTATTTGAATCAGAAAGGAAAGGATTAAAATACATCAAATTTTAAATCAATATGAATAGCCTAGAGTGACTGTGATGATTGCTGAATTCTTAGGGTTTTTGGTCTGACACACCAAAGCACAGCAGGACATAGTCCCCTCATGGGACACAAAAAATTTTGGCTTCAAGTTGCACCTCAAGGTAGTTGTTTAATTTTTAGCCATCTTGCAGGCAAAGGGCCTAAAATTTCATTTTAATGGATTTATAGTCTGTCAATAATTTGCTTTTTTTTTTTTTTAAGTTCAGAATTGCTCTTTTGTACACACATATAAACCCACATGTACTCCCACACATGCCTGATTAATTTTGTTATATTTTGTTATATGATTCTCACAATGAAGAATTGAAGAATTTTTTAGAGAAAAAAATTTACAGCAGTATTTTCAAGACTCTGTATTGCCAGCTTTGGCTAGAATGGGAATCCATCAAAGAGACAGATGCATCATCATTTTCCCTAAACACTATCAAGTATGATCATCACATCAGTCTTTCCTTTATTATCACTCAGAAACAAAAGTTTACTCCAAATCCAACCTTTTCCCATAAAAATTCAGTTATTCACCCCTGTCAAGCTGAGTATGGGAATATTAAAGCTCTTAGCATTTTCTCCCTGAAACTCAATGCATGTGACTTTACTTGAGATACGACCCAGTATGTCAGGCAGAAATATGCTTCATCTCATTGAGGAGAAACTAGTTAAGTTCAAATTTAAAAGGGTGATTTCTTTGGCATAATTCTGCAATGATGTTAATTTTGGCCTGAATTTTATGTCATTTATCACCATTAAACAGAAAATGGAAAACACACAAGCTAATTAGAGAGTTTTCTATAAAAATATTGCTATTGAACAAGGAAAGTTAAAATGTTTTACTGTCATAGCGTATCTATTTAAAATTAAGGAGAAATCAATGCTTATGATAGCTCAAAGAACATTATGATTGTATTTGGAGCTTTTGGGAAATAATCCAAAAAGTCTTGTTTTGGAATATTTCTTCAATATATTCTTGTTAATGCAGAAATGGTTGAGTGTTCTGGAGTTACAGGATGTCAAGGAGTAAGAGGGTGATGTGCTCCTTTCTAATCAATAAATGGTAGCTTTGTCTATTAAAAGCAGAGTAAAACAAATTAATTCAACACACATTTCTGTGAATGAATGATTTTTCAACCTGGTTTGAAACTTTTCCTCACATTCAGAGAAATTCAGGAGATAAACTGCCCCATCACTTTCAGTTGTTACACCGTCAGGTCACAAAGTACTGGGAATTCCAGAAGCAAGCCTGTCAGGATTTCTACTGCAGAGAAGCAGCTTGGATCATTCACTCTATTCTGAACAAAATCTCCAGGCCCCATTTATAACTGCTTCTGTTCGTTTGCCATTTAATACTTTTGGCAGTGCTCCACTGAAGCCAACATCCTCCATATCCTAAAGTCAGACCCCATATATAGTAACCCCTCTGGACAAACTGACAGATGCATGGCTTCCTTCCTTGTCAGAAAATAACAGTTATAACTCTCTGTCTGTACAATTATCCATATAAAGTTATTTTATCTCTTTATGCAACCTCAGTCACTGACCCTGCTTCTTACATATGTGGGTGACTCAGGAGAGGTTCACCAGAGCCCTGTCAAAGCCAGTAGTCATGCTGATTCTTGACAACTGCTAATCCCACTTTTTCCCTCTCTCTTTTTCTCTCTTCCCTTCACATGCACATCCTTCACATGCATAGAATGACAGAAACTCAGCTCATTACATCAGTTTTTATACTAAATCCAACAAAGCTCTGCTTCTCCCTTTGCTACCAGTAATGCACAGCTCCTGGCTGTCTGTCAGGTCTGTAGTAGCTGGTCAGAGGAGACTGTAATTGTCAAAAGGTTTTGCCCTTCAGCTGCTAAAGTTTCCCATGTTTTATTCAGATATGTTTTTACTGCATATTAAAAGTGTGAAAACCTATCTTCCCAAAGGCTGGATGTAGTCTATGTCTTCATTACAAAAGACCTTCATTGTGTTACTTTTGGTTTGTGTGCCCTCCTCCAGTTCACCCTTTATTACTGTCTTCTGAAATTTTGTGATTTCTTACTATTTTCCCTAAAGCAGGGCTTGCTGAAAGCTGAAAAAATACATCATGTAAAATTCTCACAGTATATTTCTCATTTCTTGCAGTCTTTCCTTGGACACATTCAAAAAGGGCTGAACGGCCTTTTGTTCTTACCCAGCATGTCCATTCTCACATCACTGAAGTAGTTGTTGGTCTGTAGCCCACAAAAGACCTTTTCGGTCTGCAACAGGGGAAGAGTTCCTAATTCCCTGTTCCAGAGGTGTTACTAGACATGTGCCTATGTATCATGTAATATATAACTCTGGGAAAAAATAGCTAGGTAGTGTCAGAAGAGCATTTTATCAGCCAATCTGCACACCCTGCATGTGTTTGGAAAGAGAATACGTGAATGATACTTTGAATGATCAATTTGTTTTACACAGAAAGTGAAAAAAGAGAGTACCTACGAAGACAGCACTGCAGCAGCAATGACAGATTAAACTGGGTGTGCCAATCTGTATGACTAGAAACATCATTATATGTAAGGCAGTACATGGAGTAACGGGAAACTTTTGCAATTGGGAGAATCAGGTGATGAACACTCTTTCAAAAAGAGCTCTGCAAAGTGCTGCAGACAGCATTAGCCTGTCAGAGATGTTACAGGAAAGGAGACATGGCCTGATAAAAGCTTGTGCTTTTATCAAGGGCTGTGACACCTTATGTAAAGTTACAGAATGAAACAGAAGAGAAACCTCATTAGCACTCTCAATAACACAGTTACTAGAGTGGCTCTGTACCAGTTTATACCCGTAGAGAACCTGCATGGAGCTCTTTGAGGGATCATTTTTTAAATTCTTCCCTAGAAAGGGAGCTCCCACTGTCTCTGCATTTGGATAGTAATTGCTGAAAGCTAAAGGATCTTCACAAGCACAGAGGACTCTCCACTGATGCCCATGACACTTGCCCACATATGTAGAGTCCATTTATTCCTATGATGCTTTCAGGACCTTCCAGATAATCCAGAAATTTCCATATACAACCAGGTCTTTATTGCAAAGATTGAGTCTAGAGTGAAAGGGAGTTCCCCGGGAGGGCACATATCTGACAATATGAATAACATGAATTATTCATATTGCATGTTCCATCTTCATTTTAGCCTTAACAGATGCTGGATCCCTGCTTCCTATGGTGAACTCAGGGGCAAGTTGTGCAAGTAGGAAGGTAGAATCACTTAAAAAAATCTCCTCTAGAGACTTCACCTCCTCAGAGCATCTACTGCACTCATTGCTAAGTCAGTCCACAGCCTGAAGATCATCACTGACTGCCTAACACAACCAGGACCACGGTGTGAAATGATAATGATGGCAAAAATAGTTTAAAAAAAATATCCAAGCATCCTCTGAAGTCCAGGAGGTCAAGAATCTTGGACTAATAGGAGCAATTACAGGACAAGTTCATGAGCTCACACTGTCACTTGCATTTGTATTCAAGGTGAATGATACAGTTTGACAGAAGCAAGCAGTGACCTTGGAAGAGGACCTTTTTTAGTGCGGAGAAAGCTCTGGCTGAATTTTGTCTCTAATACCAGCCCAGAGATCCCAAAGAGTATAACCTCAAGACACTGCACCTTGGACTAGAACACCTCCAATGATTATCAGCTGCAATCAAAGATCTTTGCCCTCCTTCAGGGAAAAAACAGGATCAAACTAAGGAGAAAATAGATAAACAAACCCATGTAGCTGGGTGCATAATCTCCCTATTCTATTTAGCACTGGGAAGAACTTGGCTGGAGTTAATGTGGCTGATACCCAGCATAATATCAGTAAACCTGCAGGATCTCTTGGAAGAATTCACTGAACACTGTGCATGAGATGCTTAAGTTTATTTTTTTTTCAAGAAAGAAAAGGCTGAAAAGGTAGTTGAAAATTATTTTTGTCTATGAGATCAAGATATAGAATCAAAACAAAAAATAGTTTTTCCCCATCCCTAACAGGCCTAGGAAAAGCAAAAGTGAGCTTAAACAGCAGCAAGAGAAATGTAGGAAAAACATAAGGTAATGGTTCCTGATGAAAAGGATAGCCAACTGTTCCACCACTGGAGAACTGTAAAGAGTAGGTTAGACAAATTGATCATGAAAGACACAAAATCCTGCCAGGAGAAAGGACAGAGAGTACGTAGTCTCTTCTGTCTCTATTTTTAAATTTCTCTGAGATTTTGGGAATCTTTCTGTTGGACTGGCTTTAGCTGCTTGATAATGTCTTCTTTGGCAAGGCACAAAGCAAAACTCCAGTTAAAGTGTCAACCAGGAGAGATTATTTGGTATAGCTGCAGAACACAGACATAGTGCAAGAAGATGACCAAGTCTTTGGGATTTACAATGCAGGATTGAACAAAAAATCCCAGGTCCTGGCATTAAAAAACTTCACTTCTGACCTTGTTTTTCTAAATATCATCTCAATCTTTCTTTTTCTATTACATATATGTACAACTACTACATATAGGAAAAAAGAACAAGTCAGGGGAAAAAAAGAGTGCTTCTGAGCAGTGGAGAAAAATGGGCTTTATAGAATTATTGTAACTGCACTTATGGGAGATGCAGAGATGCTACAGTGATTGCAGTGCTGGGTGGAAAAGTGTATTCTGAAATTATAAGTCACCTGTCCTTGATCCTGTCTTTCCAGGAAATCAGTGTCGTACCTGGCATTACACATTCCAGTAGATTTTCGCTACCTTTGACATCTAGTTAGCTCATATTGAAGTCCTTCTTTCACTAGTTCCAGTTTTCCTTGGGGTTTTGTACAAACTCTTCTTTCTTTTCTTTTTTCTTTTCTTTCTTTTCTTTTCTTTTCTTTTCTTTTCTTTTCTTTTCTTTTCTTTTCTTTTCTTTTCTTTTCTTTTCTTTTCTTTTCTTTCCTTTCCTTTCCTTTCCTTTCCTTTCCTTTCCTTTCCTTTCCTTTCCTTTCCTTTCCTTTCCTTTCCTTTCCTTTCCTTTCCTTTCCTTTTTTTCTCATTTTGAGAATTATTTCCGTATTCACCTAGTATCTTTCTGACAGCTTTTGTGAAACAACAAAAGGTGGCTTATCTCCCCCTTGACTGATAATATCGCCTCAATTTCAGCATGTTTCCAAACCGCTGTGCTTTGTTTTCTGTATGCTTTTAATTACAGCTATTGTACCTTTGGAAGAGTTGGGTTTGCTGCCCTCCCTCCTGAGAGCTGCCCTGTTTCCCCTAAAGCTTTTATTCTCTTGTCCCCTTGCTATCTTAGTATTGACAGAGTCTTCACTGCTGTCTGATTCTGTCACCTCTCATTCTTTAATGATGTCTTCGGGAAAATGTTTCTTCACGGATTACTCCTGTATCTGTTGAGGTGTTTTGGAGCAGTGTCAGTGCCATCCTCAGATCCCTGGTCACTGTGCCCCCACCATGGCGCAGGTAGGTCCATCTCAGTCATACTCCTTGTGTGTCATGTGCCTCTAGAGCTGCACCAAAGACAAAGAGAAATTTGGATCACCTAAATTTAGCAATTAGTGTACTAGTGAGTGCCAGGAACATCCCAAGGTGCTTTGACAGCTCTAGCTGTTAATAAGTTGTATGCCTTAACTGCCAGGAGAGCAAGGACAGGCTGAAGGATGGGGCTTTGTCTCCCTGCACCCCCTTGCTTTTAGAAGCACCCTTGCATTTTCTTGACATGCTTTCTGACAGAAAAAGTTAATCTGTCCTTACTAACATACAGCTACCAGAAGATGATGTTTCCTAGGCAACATTCCTATGGAAAAGCAGTCTACCAACCGTTCTCACCTTGCTCTTGTGAAATCAAGTTATAATTTCATTTATTATTTCTCAAAAATGTTGATGTATTATGCAGGCGAAAAAGACAAAGTAGCCCCTGCTATTTCAGAAGAGCCACAAGCTGGTCTTTACACACTGCTCTTGACAGCACAGCTATGAAAGTGCTTTATAAGCTCATCATCATTCTTATGAAAAATATCATCAGCTCTTTTTTTTAAACAATAAAGATTTGCCCACATTTTTCATCCAGTTATGGAATGCGTATCAGCTAGGTGTTCCACAGCTGAATGAACCACAACTAGTCTTCTTATTTAAACTAGCTGTGACATCCCTGTCAGCAGGCCCGGATGGCCCCAGTAGTCTCTAAGCTCTGTTGCAAGAGGCTCGTGCTGATAGCTGAGGTCAAAGTAACACGCTCCAAATGCTCACAGCACTGCACAAATGCTGCTATTGAAATGCTCCCCTTTTTGTCTGCCTCCAGGGCACCATGAAATTTTATTTTTGTAAACTAATCCAACCCTGCCTGCCTGATAAGCGTGGCTTTAAACTTAATCGTTCTTTTCTTCTTTGAGGAAGGGGAGGAAGGAAATAGGAAGGGAAGCATCACACGCTGATGCAATCAAGCACAGCAGAGAAAAACAAAACCTCTCCAAGCAACAGGTGGCACCTAAAAATGATGAACAAGGCAGTTAGTCAATATGCTCGTCTTGTGCTTCCTGGGCTCTTTCTCTCCTCAGATTCTTAACTTGACAGACTGGTGATTGCCCGTTCTTTCTCAAGAGACACCACTAAACCCTGTCAGAGGAACTTGCCACGTCTATTCTTAGGCCCAGATCTATTGTGGGAGAAGAGAGGTGGGATTCTTCCGCTAGCTGAGACAAAAAAGATCCAGCTGTCTGCAAGCTGATAAAAGCAAAGCTGCAATTTCCATTTATTTTTCAGTTTCATACTTGTGGTGTCAGGCTGCTTCAGCTCCCAGTCACTGCAAGATTTGGCTTATATTAGTAGAACTCGTGTTCCGGGGAGCAGCAATAGGTAACAGGAGAGCTGCCACCACTTTCTTTTTAGAAAAATCACTCCTAAGCAAGAAATAACCCTCCCCTTGCAATCACAGCAATTGTACATCAGAAACATATACAAGAATAAAATAAGTGGCGCTTTGAATAAAATAAGTGGCGCTTTTTAGATTGTTCAGACATGCACATGACACTAAACAGACTGGTATTTTATACTGGGGAGATGTGGATTTGTTCTTTTCTAATTTATCCTGAACGAGTTATGGGAGAACATGAGCTGTAGGGGGCAAGGTGCTGGGCATCAGTGATCCCCAGGGGTATTTCTGCTCCAGGTCCTCCGGCCTTGAAGCATTTACCATCACTTTAAAATAGTGCCGGTGATTCTGGAGTGCAGTAGATCCATGCAGCTCAGAGGCCTTAATGGTGTAATTCTGAGTACTTGTATGGGGGAACTTGAGGGCCTCACACACAGAAGATGAGACAATAGAGCTGTCTTTATGGGTCTTGCCTATGACCCTGTGCATTCAACAATCAGAAGAAAAAACTCCCTCCCCTCCACACTCCCGGAGGGCTGATGCAGATCACACATGAATGAAGGCAGCTATTTCACACTTGGCTTACAGAGGGCACAGCATGTGCATCTGGGAAGCAGGGAGAGGCAGGAAAGGGGGAAGGAGGAGGAGGAAGGATAACAGGGAAATGGGACTTGAATCTGTCCTTGAATCAATCACACTACCAGCTGGATATAAACGCAACTCACTTAAAAAACATTTTTTTGTTTTTTAATGTTTGTTTGGTTTTTTTCATTGTAACTTGTCAAAGACAGTTTTTATTACTTTTGGGTTTTTTCAGAGTTCCTAAGTCCTCTTTTGTCCTCTCTCTTCAGTTCATGGTAGTTAAAGGCTACGTAGTTTATCTCCAAGTCCCAGAAAACTCCATAGGCTGTCATTCTCCAAGTGCCAGGAAATGCCACAGGCTGCCCACCCAGTGCCTGCTGAGGTTCTGAGGTCACTCACTAGATAATACCAGAAAGGAACAAACTAGATTCATGTAGCGAAGCCCTTCCAAGGCATACGTGGCAGATCAAACCCAGCATAGATTTTGAAGAGATACACATAACTCAGCTTATGCACACTATCCCTGATTCTGCTGTACAGATCTCTAGGCCAGTAAAAGCCAAAATTTACCTCAAGATCATCTCAGATAACACGGAAGTGATGAGGATAGTTGTTCATTCCTCACAGTAAGTATGATTACAAACCACGGTACTGTCTTGAACCCAGAGAGATGCAAAGCAGACTGACTTAGTGAAAGCTGTTAGAGGTATTATATTTGGATACATCTGCAACTCAGGATCTTAAAACATTCCAGAAAGAAACAGAAAAAATATTCAAGTCTTGCTGAGGAAACAAGTCTTGAATCAAATATTCAAAAATATTTCCCAAAATCCCTTCTTTTTTTTTTTTCTTTTTTTTTGAGAAAACATTGTATTTGGAGAGGTGGAAGAACAATCTTTAAAAAATGAACAAAGGCAACATATGGATAAAGCTGAGCAGTTTTTTCTTTTTTTCCTTTTTTCTTTTGGGCTCAAATGTGGGGTTCATGAGTGCACTCCATCTTAGAGAAAGGTTCCCTGAACGGAGAATTTTTAACAGGTCATGGACACTGTCTTGAGAATTGGTCACAGCATAGTTTCTCTCACACTTTGACACAGGAAAAATAGCTTGTGGGTGGTAAAGTTATTGGTGCATATTTGGCATGGATGGCACTAGGAAAGCTGAGAAGTTTCCTCTTCTCAGGACCCATCTTACACTCCTTCCAGAGGCAATATCCCTGCTTATATCAGGCACTCCCTGAGTGGGACGTGTATCTGTCCCTGCAATGCTGCACTTACAGCTTAATGTATCAAAGCCAGTGCACATTAATTTTAATTCCTGTGACTATGCCAAGCTGTAAATTGAGGTGGCTCATGAATCATTTAGCTGGAGAGGCAGCTTCCAGGAGAGAGACAAGGCAGATGGTTGTGACAGCTAAACCTCCCCAGCTACAACTTACCCCTCTAGGACAGTATTCTTATTTACTCTGCCTACTGCAGCCCTGCAAAGACAAAATATTATTGCTCCCCTGCATCTTGTTCAGCTTTCCCTCTCCCAGGAGCTACTCAGAGCTGTCAGCTCACCCATATTTGTCCCTAACCAGCTCCAGATGAACTGAGAAAGGAAAGCCTTGCTGGTAAGAAAGTCCTGTTTGAACTGCAAGGGAGGAGAGCTTGTCTCAGCACTGAGGCAATAATTCAGATGGATAGGAACAAGCAAGGGCAGGGCATGGGCAGCTGCGTTTTGCCTGGTATCAGCAATAAAATATCCCAGAAGCCAGGGAAGTAGGTGTTGCATCTCCCTTTCTCAGTCAATGAGCAATGTACAGAAGAAGTAGAATGCTTCTGAAGGCAGGACAAAATTTGGGGTAAAGATGGGGTGTTGTCATCATATGGTGTGGCTCACAAGCTAGCTCTTTGTCTCTGCAAAGGAGCAGTCCTGATTTGCTTTGTAAAGATTTTATGGTTAAGAAATCTCCCCTGAGAAGTCACACTCCCTCATTTCTCTATCTCCCAAATAAAAGGCTCTCCATCTCCCTCTGTATCTGAGAGAGAATGGCAGCTTCTCTCCAGGCTGTGATGCACAATGCATGACAATTCAGGCAGGGCTCTCAGGGAGCTCTTCTACTCCCAGGGTAGCTCAGCCCTTGCCTGTCTTCTAATCCCTGAGACATTAAGAACAGACACCCACGCAGCTACAGCTCTGGGAAATGCTTTCGCACTGAGGGATCCAAGAGCTCATCAGTGGTACCAGGGTCCAGCTCTCTGGCACTTCTCTGAAGCTCAGTAGCCCAGGGTTGTCCTTGTGCTCTCCTTGGTCTCCTAAGATTCAAGCAAAATGCGAGGCATAAGAATGCACCCAAGGATTGCCCCAAACTGAGTGCCACACAAGGACATACAACTTATGAATCAGCTCTGCAATATAACAGGAGCCTTTAAAACTGGTTAGCTGAAAAGCTGAGGGAAGTCTCAGAACTTTCTTAATTTGCATTGTATCAGTTTTGTAAATACCTCAGAAGGGATATAGCCAGAAAACTTTTTTCTACATTAGATAAAAGCTGTTTTACATAATGATGAACAAAATGTGAAGGAAAGGAGAAAACAATATTTTACAGTTGTGTTATGTCTCCTGCAGTTCAACCAAACAGCTCTCTGGTTTGAGCTCATGAACATTTACTGTACATTTATTTCATGGGCTGTGAGTAACTGTTTTCAGTCAAATTTTTTTCAGCACATATGGGCTTCCAAATATAGTGAAACCAATTTGCTTTGAAAAACAATATATCTGCTAAAGGACACTTTTATTTTCCTTTAGGTAAGGCACAACCTTTGTGCACAGCAGGATTCTGAAGTACAAAGCCCACCAATAAGGGGCAGGGAGAGACAGCATGCTAAAACTATTTAAAAACTCAGTGAAATATTTTAAAACCTCACAGGATCCTGACCTCAAACCCTTTACATCAGCTATTCCCAACTACTCAAGCTCCGGCCAACACTTAGGCAAGAATGAGCAATCACTATTTTACTAGCTATGTGTCTATTAAACAAACAAACAAACAAACGAAAAATAATTATACATTTGAAAAAGATCCATTTCAGTGAGAATACACTCAACAGTGATTAAAGAAAAGCAGATCTGCCAAGAGATCTGCTTAATAAAGCGATGAGACCTCACTGCCACACTTTGTGCACTGCCCCATTCATCCCTGTCTGCCCCACATTTCAAGCCCTGCTCTCATGAAGAGTAGAAGCTTGGTTTACCTCTTTTGCTCTGTAACTCCGGGAGCAGGTAAGCTTAGGTTAGACATTAGGAAGAAGTTTTTACAAAGAAAGTGAGTAAGTATTGGAATGGGCTGCCCAGGGAGGTGGTAGAGTCACTGTCCCTGGAGGTATTAAAGAAGAGACTGGATGTGGCACTCAGTGTCATGGTCTAGTAGGCAAGGTGATGTTGAGTCAAAGGTTGGACAGGATGATCTCAGAGGTCTTTTCCAACCTCGTTGATTCTGTGGTTCTGTGATACCCTGTATCATTAGTATCATTAGTTTCATTATGCTGCAACAGAAAAAGAAGTTTTGGGGGTTACTCCTTACCTGATCTCACTGAAGCCTGGTCTCTTGAGTCTGACATTCACAGTTACACAGTGAGGAGGAAAAACTGAGAATTCTTTTCTGCATAAGCATCCTTGTTTGAAGAGACTACCAGGACAGAGAAGACACGTTATTTGCTAGTGAAGGGATTCCCCAACCAAGAAGCATGAGCCGTGCCCTATATGACAGGAGGACGCACCTGTTAAGACACAGCACAACAAGCAAACAGGGTCCACAGTGTAAAATTAAACCAAAATAATGTCCTGATGGGGTAAATATTGTATTCTGATAACCTCTCTGTAGGATCTGAAAAAGCTTCTTCTCCAAACAGAGCAGCATTCTGGACCTCAAAGACGCATCAAATGTTGACAAAATGGCATCCACACCCTCTGCAGTGACTCGACAGCAAGGGCTTGTGCCACCTTCCGTCAGAACATGTTGGCCTGAATTGCTTGCAGGACATTAAAAAGCTGTTACACTTCAGCAACAGTTCTTGTCTTCCACAGCATTTTGACCTGTTGTCACCACAGCAGAAAAGCTATTTTTTTACTGTTCAACACCTGCCAGAGTAAATCAAACTCCATATATTAACAAGAGGCTTAGAGTAAGTTAAATACAAATGGGTTAATAAAATATGATGGATAGTGATTTCTAGCTAACATAGGCATTTGTAATATTATTGCATTTTTAATAAACAGTCATCAAAATAATTTCTGAGGATGATGTGTATTCTGAATGCATGCTTTGTGCTTTCCTTCCCCTGCTCAGCTTCAAAAACATTATCTGCTGCTGTTGTGTGGTGGCAAGCCACTCTGCATATGGAAGCAAGTGCTCCGCAGTTATCACAGACTGACATTCAGCACCTTCGCTGATGTGTAGATAATGTCAGCCTGGAAATGTGGCAGGAAGCATCTTGTCCAGCCTTCCCTGTGGTAAAGAAAGATAAGCATCTCCAACTGTCAAAATCCTTCTCCTTTCTTCTGTATGCAAAACTTACATCCCATTTGTGGCAGCTGAGGATAAGAGATATGCCCTTGGTTTAACATGCTTTGCAGTTAATCCTCTCCAAAGTGTGTTTAAAGCCAACAGCAGTAACTCAGTATATTAAGGGATTTGGTCAGTGACCATATTTTAATGGCCATCAGATTGACAGTGCCCCTCTTTATATTGTAATTCTCTTGTGATACTTCTGCATGCATTGTGGGTACAAGCAAAAAGGGAGGAGAGAATTTAATAAATCCTGGGGTCTGAGAAAAATGCAATCCTGGCCATGAACAAAATGTGTGCCATTTCATTAGTTTTTGTATCATTACCTATCTCAATTTGCAGAAACAAGCTGCTTATAATTGCAATGAAGAGGCTGATGTCCAATAGTTAGTATTTTAAGCACTTTAGATAGCACCTGCTGGAGCTACCGTGCTTGATTTAAATAGTGGCCTGTCATGACACAATGTGATGACACAGAATTTTGCAAATCTAGAAGAAAACAACCCCAAGGCATAGGTACTACATCATAGTACTATAGTACTAGGTAATAGTACTGTAGATATAGATAAACTATTTTGATATTACAAGGGAATATTTTTAATCCTGGTTTCTTGATATTTATATGATTGCACTGAGTGTGCCTGTGTCTGTATTTGTCTGAAAACTGTTGAGTCAGTAGCTAATTTCAAGCAACTTTGAGAGAGTTTCCAAAGGTATCCTACTTTTGCCAGCTCTGATAATTGGGTATCTGAATAGATTTAAAAGAGACACATTTAACACCTTGATGAGACAAGAGAGGGCGGCAAGAAAAGAAAGGGAAGACCCAAAAGAGAAAAGGAGACAGAGAAAAGTTCTTGTCTTGCTAGACATCAACACATTTCCTGCCAGACACAGACCTCAGTATATCTGCAGCTCGCCTTGGCACAACTCCTGGCACCACATAACCCAGCCTGCACACAGCAGCTAAACAGCAGCAGCTGGACGTTATACCCTGCCAAGCACAGTTACACTCAACAGCACAAACACACCTGGACTTACTGCTCTGGAGTTCCCTGTGTTCCACTCCAGTGCGTGGAACTCTGTGGGCTAGGGGAGAAACAAATGCATGGAAAATCAAAAGCTGGAAGAAAACACATTTGATTACTCCATCTAGGAGCTGATTACTTTTAGCCACTGCAACAACTTGTCACTGGTCTCTCCTGAGTATATTTGTTCAACTGGGCTTCGACCAGCAGGACTCCAGGCAACCCTCACTTGCACCTCCAGGCTGTAAATTCCTGGGAGCAGAGGAAGGGACAGATCCAAATGTCCCACAGCCTGGTGGAGAGCTTTAACTGCTGAATTATTACCCAGCAGGACAAGCATCTGCCTGCTTTACTGATAGAGAAGCTCCAGAAGCAAAACTCCAGAATACGTGTTGCATGCCTTTTGGAGACAGACATTTGACAGCATCTGAAAACCAGACTACCTTTGGTAGCTCTGCTCTTGACACTTTAAGTCCCACAGGTCCATTCTGACATACCTTACCCTGTCTGTTCACTGCATAGAGGATCCATAGAGGATCCACCTTGATGCCATGGATTCCTTCAGCAAGCAGTGCCTGGCACTCACTGCTCCATGCTAACACCATCCTGTGGACAGGTATAGAATCATAGAAAGGCTTGTGTTAGAACGGACCTTAAAGATCAAGGTGGCAATTCTGCAGTTGAGGAACACATTTCCCAGGCCTGCAGGCAGACTGAGGTGTGAGGACACTTAGAGATGGTCAAGCTCAACCCCCATCAGTCCAGATGTTTTGCACCAGGGCTGAGTCACTTTCCTGAACCTGCAGGTGAGACTCTGCTTAATGCAGCTTTTGGTGCTGTTGTCATTTTTTGCAGGTGGGACACATTGCTGGCTCCTGACAAACCTGGTGTCCACCAGAACCCCCTCATCCTTCTCTGCAAAGTTCCTTTGAGCCAGATGGCTCCTGGCATGTACTGGCGCCTGGAGTTGGCCCTTCCCAGAGGCAGAACTTGACACTTCCCCTGGTTAAACTTCACAACGTTCCTGACAGCCCATTTCTCTCACCTCTTGATGTCCCTCTGGATGTCAGCATGACTCTCTCGTGCACCAGACTCTTCCAGTTTTGTACCAGCTGCAAAGCCTTATGCACTGCAATGGGATGACTCTGTGCCTCAGTGTGAGCTGACTGCGTTGCTTCAGCAGTTCCAGCCAGGGCTGAGCCTTCTGTTTGGAGTGCTGTGGGCACCAAGAGGCCAGGGCAGGAATCTGGTCTATTTACTGTTCTACAAGTAAAATTATAGTTCCAGACAATTTACAAATGAATACCCAAGGTGTGAAATGCCTCAGTTGTGTGAGCATGCAGACCATGCCCTTAGCCTTTTTTGTGTAGCTTGCCTTAAACTGTTAATATCTGCTTTGGAACTACTTGTCTGAAAATGTATTTCATCTGAACCAATTTCTGTGCAGGACTGAAACAGTATTTTGTTATGAGACATAATAGATACAGCAGAAACCACATTTCTACCTCCAACACAAATGCTTTCCTCCCCCATCCTTATGTTTGCTCAGGCCCAACAATAAGTCATCTGTTTTTCATTGCTTTTTCTACTGGTAGCCACCAAAAATCAGTATGGAAAAAAAAAAAACAACAGGAAAAAAAAGTGGAAAAAGCTCAGAATCTGAGAATTTTAATGCAGTGCTGCTAGTAATATGGGTGTATTCTTAAGGCAACTCCATTTGGCTAGGTTCATGCAACCAAAAAGGAAGGTAAATGAAAATACAGTTATTTTTTTGGTATCATGACTGACTGTTTTACCTTTCCACAAGTAATAACAAGTTCTAGAATATTAGGATTTTTTTGCCTGAGCATAGGATTTCACATGTACTTTTACCACAGGTGAAGTAAACAGAAATAATGACAGGTAAACAAAATTGCAAATGAATCTGAGGGAAAGGTAGGGAACATGCCAAATCTATAATCACACCTCTGTCAGCCTGGCTGCTCTCAGCTCAGATGGCAGGACGTTGCTCTCTAGGTATAATGGAGATCTATAAATAGCTGCATCATTATATAACCCAGCAGCAGTCTCATTCCCTTTCTAAATATAGGCTGTGCAGCAAAGGACGGTCTGGTGATATGTTTCTACTGCTACCGATTAATAGCATGACTCACACTGTCCAGCTAATAAAAATGAAATGTGTGCCTTGGAGGTACCACACTGGATAGGGTATATTTATAGGAGGGGGAAAAAAAAGCCAGCATATTAGATTTGGTTTTGTGACCAGTGGTAGAGAAACTGAAATCTAAGCTATTTCATACTGCAGGGCAATAATGACTTCGAAGAAATGTGAAGCTGTCATTACTGAAATGTTGAATGTCTTGTGTACTGGTCATAAAAAATAGTCTATTGCTTTTGAGTAATTAGTGCACACTCATTTGGGGGGGTTATAATTATCTCATATTTCCTAGTTAAAGACAGCTGGCATGGTTTGGATAGGCATTCAGAGGTGGGTCATGGTCACTCAAGAAACATATGCAGAGCTCCCACTATCAACTAGATGGCATGTACACAAGTGAGGGAAAGTTTTCTGTAACACAGAAACACTCTTTATGAAAAGAGCTTTCAGATCAATGCAGCAAACGGCACCCAAGACACACTTTGACCTTCAAACTTTAATTATCATAAATAGTGAGGCACGTACACCCTTGTTCAGTCATACTGCCTGTGTGCTCCCTCACATCCAGTCTGCAATCAATACTGCCTTTTCACACACAAGGATTTTGCATCCACCTTTTTTTGTATTTCCAGCTAGGGTGCTGTCTCTGCTGAAGCCCTTGCTGATGTCTTTATTTAATTACTTGGGGAAGGTGAATGTCTAACTCCAAATTGTGAATTTAACTTTGATGGAAAGTGCTGCAGTCGAGTCCCCTTACAGCTCAGTACATTGGTCTCTGCTCAGGAGGGAAAGGGCCTTCTGCAGTGAAGTGCAGCATCATTTTGTACCACTATCTTCACCAATTTGTCCAGACTTTCATGTCTTTCTTTAGAAACAGTTTGGTGGTCTTCCAGGAGACTGCTTATGCAGTAAAGCAGCTCTCAACAGGAGTAAAAGCCCTGAATTGATGTAACATCTGTTACTAGAAAAAAATTGCTGGGGGAATAGAAGGAACTAATTCCAGCATTTGCATTTGAATTACCTAAGGATGCGGTGAGGGGAGCTAAGCTCAGGTCTCCCATTTCTGTGGGGCAGCTCCTGTTGCTGCAGCAAGGCTTCTCCCGCTTCCCTGGCACAGCTGCTTCTCCTGGCAGCAGCAGAAGCAGTGGCTGTGTGTGCATGCCCCACCATGTCCCAGAGACCCCCTGCCTTCCTGTACAGGACAGACATGGCTTGGGGGCACCCCTTTGCCCCCTCCCGCTTTCTCAGTATCTGAGGCTGGAGAGTAATTTCTGAAAACATCTCGCTAACATCATTTACCAGGTTCCCTGTTTTGGTTTTGTCTAGTTCACTATAACCTGGGAACAAAATTATACTGATCCCTGACACAGCAGGCACCTGAGTGTTCCAGCCATTGCATGAAGGAGCCCTTAGTAAGGTTCCCCAGGAGATACCTCTTGGAGCAGCTGGGAAATCAGAGATCCACATGTATTACCTCAAGGCAGCTGGGGAAGGTCATGGTGTGAACTAAAGGTATCTACCTCAGCAGCTCAGTCATCTCAGCACCCCCTTGCCACCAGATATTTGGCTTTCCCACCTCCCTGTCCAGCCAGCAGCCACAGAGCCTGATCCTTCCCTGTGCCTGTGGGGAGAGACACCATGGTCCTGGCTTTGCTCTGCCTCTAGTGCAAACATTGCTGTGAGATATTCATTTCATGCTCATCTCTAAATTAATCTCAGTGGTACTTCACATCATCATTTGATTTTCATCTTGTCAGTTAAAACGTGGATGGACAGGCTTCTTTGTAGTTGATGTCAGGAAAGGCATCAGGTCTGGCTAATGCACTGGTTTGAGATACCTCTGCAGCCTGACACAGACATACTCCAGTGCAGAGCCTTCCTGGTGTCCTTGGACATGCGAGGTAGTTCTTGCTCACTCCTCACAGATGTTGCTGTTGGGTGAGGCTGAGGTTTCATAGCTGCGAGGCCACACACGGAGGCATTGGATAACAAAAGCTGAAATTTGAGCCTTGACTTCCTTCTCTGATATATTCTGTCCACAGCTTCTTCAGACTGCAGCCCTACACTTCAACAGTAAATCGACCATTTCCATACAATGACCCATGGTATTTTGATGAGGAAAATCTTAGGTTAGCAAGTGGCAGAGAAGAGGCAGTATTATGCACAACTTCTTTTTTGCTCAACTTCTCTGACTTTTCCCAGACTCTTGTTTCAAGCAGTTAGGTGTTCTATTTGCACCTCCAGCAGCCACAGTGTCAGTAATTCTTAATTTAAACGATTTAGCTGAGTTTCCCATCAAAACAATATTTTTTCTTCTTTTCCCTCTGGGTGTAGAGCTCTGCTCCAGCTGCTTTCCTTTGACAGATTTACAGTAATAAAAAATAAAATAAGAAAACTGTTTGCTTTCAAACACAAATCTTTTGTGACAGATTAGACATGGAGGGATAACCTACCCGGCTGGAGGAGTCAGGTATTTATCTGTGGGACTGCACAGCTATATTCAGCAAAGTCAGGGTACCAGCAGCTTGATCTTGGTCATGTGAATAACCTTAAAACCTTTTAAAACCTGGGGGAATGCTAAAGAGATGCTCAAAGGAAACTTGCACAGAAATGACAATCCCTATCAATATGGAAGGTTTTTGCACCAAAAAGCTCACTGCTGCTACACAGCCCTTGCAGTCCCCCCCAGTTCCAAGTGCCCACCCTTAGCTGATGCTGTACAACATAGTACAGGAGTCCGCCCAGGGCTGCCTCATGCCACTCAGGATATCACAAATCCCCAAAATACAACTCTTGGGGGCTTCCAAGCCCAAGAACTATCATGAACCTTAAAACTCCTACATGGAGAGGAAGAGCCAGACCCAAAGAGGAAAGCTACCCTTTTGGTGAAAAGTCACATACCTATAGATTTGCAGTATTCCTAGGTATTTCCATCAGTCTTGAGTGAGTCTGAAGAGAGGCTAACCCTGCTGGCCAGTCAGGCAGAAGATGGATTCCCACCAGAGTGCTTTGTAAGCACTGATCTGTCAGGTATTTTTGGAGCAAGTCTAAACCAAATGGGCACTTTTGTGTTTATGGTAAAGTGCAGGAGGCAGAAAAACATGTTTTAGATACTCTGCTGGATCATGAATTTTCCCAGAAAAGCCAGAATGCTTCTTTAAGAATGTGTATAACCCCTGGGGAGGCTCTGGGACAGGCATTCCCAAGATACCAGGCATATCAAACCCCATGCAGCAAGGACATCCAGAGTAATAGATGCAAGAGGCAGTCTGATGGCAACACAGTAATTAAGTCCCAAAGCAAGTGCCAGGAGAGCAGGGATACTGTTCTTTGCTCTGCTCTCTGTCAGAAAGCACTTGCAGGTTTTCTGTCACCGGACATGTGGCAAGGCCATGCCACTGCCCCATGCAGACTGCCCTGCATGAAGGATTTAAAACTCATCTGACTGGCATTTCCTCAGTGTCTAGCTCCTGGCAGCACTCTGCCAAGGCTGTTCACTTGATCCTCCTGAAGGCTCTTGACTCTCCTCACCCTGTTTGTAAAATTTCCAGGCATTAGCATCCATACCTTCTTGGTGAATCCACTGTGACTAATTTACAGCCTCTTCCCTGATTGATTATTTTGGAACGAGAGACAAATCATTAAAACCCAGGCCTTTTATTGATAATTTACAAATGGGGGAAATGGTTCAACCCTTGGTATGGATCATTTGTTACAGCCACTTCCCCATGATTATACAAAACATGGTATTTGTAGCTTGGATCATACAGGTTAAAATTGCATCCAGGAAGAAAATATGCCTCCCTGTGCTCACTGCAAAGGCATCTTGTCTTTTACAAAAAAAACCTACAGGAAGAAGAAAGGAATAGGAGCAATATGCTGCCTAAAAAAATATGCTTGTGGTCCTGCAGAGAACAGAAGGGTCTTCATTTATTAGCTGCAAGAAAAAAGGTTAAGGTGCAGGACAGCATGGTCATTCAAACCTTACAAGGATAGACTGGAATTTATTGAGTCTTTCAAGTTAATACACAGTCAGGCCAAAGTAAAAAGATCTACAGAGCTAAAAAACATTTCTGGCTTAATAAAAGCTTATTAATAAAGTTGGGAACTGAATATCCATCCTGCCCATCCCTCTGTCTGAAAGAACCACATAGACCCTCTCTGTGTCCATGTATGTCACCAGGACCCCTCCAGGTGTGAAAGCCTCTCCCATCTCCTCCACTACTTTTGGCAAGATGTGCCATAAGTCTCCCTGACCCAGAGAAGCCCAAACCATAGAGGATTTTGATACAATAAGCCAACAGAAAATACAATTGGGCTACCCTTTCCTGTGGCACGAATCCCTGTCAGCATATCCAGATTGAGCAATGGAGTAGGAAAGTGTAGAAGAAAAGCAGTCAGGGGAAACACACAGTAGAGCTGATTGTGAATCTGTCCAAAAGGCTCTGAAAGATTGATGGTGATGCAACACCTCCAAAACATGTTACCTGTGTAACATAAGCTGGTCAAAGTGTTTTTATAAGCTCTCTGTCCTGCACAGTCCCTCGTGCTGTGGTGATGGCAAATTCCCACTCAGGGCCATTGCACCTCCCTGCACGCGCCTGCCAATGCCTCTCACCACTTACTGCCTGCTGCTGCCTGAGTGGGACAGGCTGCACTGCTGCTCACCCAGAGTTGCCTTGAGTTTATGGTTTTATGCCTCTCCACTTTCTACCTTACTTCCTGCTTGGATGTTTTAACACCACAGAACAACTCCCCTTCACTCAGAATGTCCCCCTGTAAACCACCAGTGGAGGAAAAATCCCCTCTATGGTCCCGATTACAGTAGGGAGGCAAATGGTGATAAACTTGAGTGATTCTAAGTGCTGGCATGTAATTCAAAGCAATAGTTTTGAACATTAGGTTTTCTTTCTGTGCCTAGAAATGGAATTTCTCTTTTTGGCAAAGAAAAAACAGCACCCTCCATGCTTTGCACATCCAAAATTAATGCAGCAGGAACCATATGCTAAAATATTCTAACCAGGCAAGCAACCTTAGAAAGGTAAAATTTGAAGATTTTACCCTTCATTAGCAAAATACCATCGCAGTTCATTAAAAAATTGAAATTATTTAAAACTAGGTGTATTAATACAAAAGTAATTTTAAATAGATAGCTCACTCAGCTATATTCGGTGTTGAAGCCCCTGCTAAATCTAAAATAGGTTTTATTTTATTATAGTAATAACAACAAAACCAGATGCTTTAGCCTACATTTCATGTTTGAAGGTACTACTGCTATAAAAATAATACACTGTAAGATGATCCTACACAGTGCAGACTATGTCTTGAAGAGACAAGAAGAAAGGAATAGCCTGGCAAAGAATTATCACCTTTATTATATAGCTGAGGAACAGAGGCACTGAGCGATTAGCTGTCTTGCTCATAATACCATAGGAAGGCTATAGCCAGACCTAATGGGGTCTGGTTGTGCCAGACAATATGTTCCCACTACACTGCCATCTTTCTTCACTGATGTAAATGGCTTATTTTAAAAGTAGATTTTCATTGGCTTCAACTTGGTTAACAGACACCCGATTTCTCACAGCTGAATCACACACTAAAGCTGAATAACCCTTATTCTTCTGCCACAGATGACTGCTATGGACAGCTGTAGTTACAGGCGCTCTAATACTACAAAATAAGAAACACATTAATTTTAGTTAAAAAAAAAAATCACTAAAGTTTTAGGACTTGAAGAGAACATTAGGAAAAGATCTCGTCATCATTAACTCTGGGTGTTCTTATACTGTCAAGTGACAGGTATGTGATTCTGTACACTATTGCCATAAAAAGCTCAGGATTTAAAGCATCAGTAATATCCCTGACATGCACTGGAAATGTAATAACCTGGGGCACAGTGTTATATCTGAGTCCAGGTGACTACAGTCAGAAGTGCACACTGTGTAAAGAGGTTCCTATATGTTACATTTGTTCCTTGATGTTTTCTCTTTCCTGAGGAATTTTCATTCATTGATGCGGACAGTTCTCTCACTGCATGCTCAATTTAATGGAACAAAATCCCTATGATAACAAACTACAGCAGGGTAAATCTTCCTCTAGGCCAGCTGCTTTGTTTACATAACCCTGTGTTAACTTTTCTAGCACTTACGTATATTATAAGAATATTTAACTGGAAGTGTAACATTGGGTGCAGGGAGTACAAATAAAGTAATGGGTGAATTAATTATATTATTTTGCCTAAGTCACACCTGGGCTCCTAAATTATGATCTAACTTAATTGAGAGGAAGACAAGAAAATGTGAATCACTTGAGACTTACGAGCACCTATTAAGGAAAGGAGTGATGACTGGCCCTAAGAATAAAGCAGTGGAAGAACAGACCTTATGTTCCAGGTGGTCTTTGTTCCTGTAAACCACCATAAAGGGTACAGCAACTGCATCTCTGCAGTCTCCATTAGAACTCATCTGGAAATACACACAATCAGACCTGATTTTGTGTTTCAGTTTTTCTCACCTGGAATGTGGCTCTCCCTGAGATTTTCAGCTCTCTCAAGCCCATCCACACAGACTCCACCAACAATTGTTGCTCCCCTGAGGACTGAGGGCCAAACCACTGGTGATGCCAAAGTTAATTTCAAGACCCTGTTGCTTTTCCTTGGTGCCAGATTTTCCTCCTGTGCTTCTTCTTCTGCCCTCAATGCAGGAGCTGTATCTAGTGTTGATGCTTCACAGTTGACTGGCAGCACGTGGGCACAGTAATGGTCTCTTCTCTTCCTATTTTTACTCAATCTTTATTTTCTCACATTAGCTAGCTACTTTATTTGTGAAATAAAATTAATTGCCTAGAGTGCAATCTATTCCAAGTCTTTCCAAGAAAGAAATTTTGGGGAGCCCTTAATGTGAATGTCAGGGTCCTGCTAACTTTTCAGTTTCTAGTCCTCACCAGAAGGAGCCAAGCCACTATTGTCTTGCTATACATTGCTTCTATATTCACTGGCAGCTAGAGACTCCAGTCAGGCAAAAAGGCACTTCTTCGTCTCAGGCAGAATGCATCTATAGATTCACCAAAAAGGCACAAGAGAGAGATGAAGCAAATATGGAGAGGGCAAAGAGAAAGCAAGATGACAGCAGAATTCATCATTTCTTCCCTTTTCCAAGCAGCTCTGAGAGCCAGCTGTGACCTCTTTACAGCACTCATCACACTTCAAGCAGTGCCGTGTTTAAAATATTATTCAGATAAGAAAGAGTGTCCTATTGTTCTCCCAACTTTCCCAGCCAATCTACCTTTTGCAGAGACATCTATGCTTTCATGAAATTGCTTTTCTTTTTCCTTTCTTACTAGTCATAATTGTACATAAATCTTTATCACAGAAGTTTGCTGCTCCAGTGAGACCACTTTCTGCAATTTAGAGAGCTGAGAAGCACATTACATTGTTAGTCAAAAGGGCAGGAGAAAAAAGGTTTGAGATTTCTAACTTAATTTGAGCTATTCTGTGCTTTTGTTTTGAGGTAATGTTAAAAGTAAAGTGTGGGCGGACACTGGTTTTATAGTGCCTGAACTTCTTCAGGGCCTCTTCCCAACAACAGTGCAATAATTCACTTACTGTATGAGCTACCATGCAGAGAATGACGTTATGTTCCAAACCTGTGGAAGAAAACCAAGACAGAGCTAAAAAAGAAATGTTTTCTTCTGCATGTGTCAAGGTTTGAAGGCCAATTGATTTTTCAGAGCAGTCAAAAGCAATATGTATCTCTTCAGCATCCAGGTCCAATGTTACTATTTCCTTGTAACTTTGGCAAGCAAACTGCTTTCAGGGTTTCCAGGACATTTTTCTCCTATTGCAAGTCAGGTGGCTTCATTATTTCTAATGGGAAAAAAAATATTTTTAGGGGAGTCAGGCAACTGGAGAAAGATCAGATGGCAGCATTTCTCTAAGTACAGCATAAGAAACAATTTAAGTGTTCACATTTATAGAAGGCTGGATCATTAGACTAACATGCATATTTTGAGAGGAACACAGTGAGCTTTTAGTAGGAGGGTAGTGCAGCTCCTTAAGAGGTAATGGGCAGAAGTAGAAACAAAAACTTCATACCAAAGCTCCTCCTCTTCAGATTTAATTTGGGTTCCCCATGGTACTTGAGTCTTTCCTTTTGTAATACACTCTAATGCTTGAGCCTAAGCCATGTTATCTGGGTCTCTGCTAGGATAAAGCTGAGGCAGATTTTCCAGCTAGAATTCTCTTCATGGGCAGTTTGCCATATGCCTTTGTTGACTGCTGCCACTTTAGATCAGGCTGCAAGACAGGAGTGTGTGAATTTTAATTGTAGCTAAACCAGAAAATCACCTACTTGCTCTTTCAGTGGTCACGTGCACTGGATGAGTGCACTCCAGATTTCAGTGCCTTCTGAAAGGGCACAAATTCAAGGTTATACTTTGTATTATCCATTTGGTCTTTGAATATTTTCCTCTTTTCCAGCTAGGTGGCATGCCAGAGCCCATAAACCTCTTAATATTCTAGCTTTGCCACACAGCTTTTACAAACAAGGTCATAGACAACAGAGGAAAAACATATAATTAATAATTATCAAGACTTACTGCTGTGTGGGCTGCAAGTCCCTGCTCAGAAATTAGAACGGAATTATTCCAGGCTTTAAAAAAGGTAGTTAAAACATCCAGCATACTTAAATTAACTCCTCTGAGAGACTACACTGGCTCCATTAGCTCCCTGCATGTGTTTTTCTCCATGCTAACACGTACCACATGCTTCAAGTCACAGCAGCCAGTTCCTTCCCATTACACTTGCCTTGCTCCCCACACTCCCTGAAATGCCTTTCCAGTTCCCCTTGCCTTGTCTCCTTCATCCCACCCCTGTGTTAATGCCAGCTGATCTGGAACAACCACATAAGTTATTAAGCAAAGCAGGTCAGAACAAAGGAAAAATATTTCAGGCAAATAACTGAAAAAAAATAAGTAATGCAATCCCAGTCACTTTAGGCTTGTTTCAGTCAGTGACAGAATGAGAGGGAACTACCGAGCAATGTAAACCCTTATCCAGGGTATTTCTGAACAACTTGATTTAAACAGTATATGGTGGCACTCATTATCAGAATCTGAATGTTATCCAGGGAATTCTTAAGCATGTATAGAGTTTAAGATTGGGAGACACCAGTAGGTTACCTAATCTGATTTTGTGCATAATCTTGGATATTGAATTTGTCTCAAGTTCCCCTAGGAAATCCAGTAGTTTCTTATTATGTAAAGAACTATTTTCCAGGCAAACATATTTATATAACAATCTAGGACTTGTAAATTTAACAGTGAATTTCCAGAAAGAAATTTACTTAGGGTTTGAAAATGTGAAAAATTGAATATTGATCCCCATAAGAGACATTTGAAAGGGGTGGACCAACACACTCCTCAAAAAGCACTCTCAGAGCAGGTCTATCCTTTTCATGGAAAGTAACCCCTGTGTCTCAGATTTTGTATTATTCCACCTGAAACACTGTGCTTGTCCCTTGCCCAGAGACAAGGTCTGGGGTTAGTCAGAGAGTACGTCAAAGGTATCTATTTTCTTCTAGTAAAATAATAAATTATTGACTCTTAGATTGTGATATAAACACATTCAC
The DNA here is from genome assembly GCA_013396755.1 of Sclerurus mexicanus. Classification (NCBI taxonomy): domain Eukaryota; kingdom Metazoa; phylum Chordata; class Aves; order Passeriformes; family Furnariidae; genus Sclerurus; species Sclerurus mexicanus. The sequence goes on along the minus strand of VWZF01000445.1, from coordinate 1,061,488 downwards.
CTAGAAATGTTCTTCTGGCAAATAATAAGAGGGAATCAGATTAAGAGCATTTATTCTATAAATAAAAAGTACGATTGTATCCAAACATCTGCCACCAAACTAAATATTTTTGCCGCTCAAATCCATTTGTTAATTGTCTCCTCTGCCTGGAATGCAGCTGTTTAAGTAATTTCCGAAGTAGCATCTATGTCATTGACAGACATCTATGCAGAATCAGTGATGTGCAGAAAATACTCCATTTACAGAGAGGCAATCATTCCTTTCTCTTCTTCCCTCCTCCCACCCACAGCTCTTTGCAGTGATATCAAGGGTGTCCCAATCCTGGTATTAATTTCTTTTCAGCTGAAATACATCCATAAACTTTTGTCAAGAACAAATGAGTAAATGACAGCGAGGATCATTTTTCTTATGCTGAAAAATATTTTTAGATACCGACCACGGAGATTTCTTAATATTAGAAAAGGGCAGGATTTACTGAAATAGAAAGAACTTAAAAATAGCATTTAACAAATAGTATAGCATCCATTATTTATAACAGCAGTCTGTGAGTAAAGGCCCAGAGCAAAATATTTGACTTTGAAGATGAAACAGAAAGAGGTGACAAATATTATAAAAGCTTTTTGTATTTTTTGTGAAAATATTTTCTTGAAATATAGCCTCCACCTAAAACAATCTTGCTGCAGAAAAACAAAAAAAAAAAAAACCAAAAAAAACCCCCAAAAAACCTTTAGTTCTTTCCAAATGCTTAGACTTTTTAAAGTATGAAGAAAACTCAAAAACTCTGGACAATGCTTTATAGATGAAAAACATTTTGTTGAGAGATCAGTTCTACTTAATTATCTGTGGCTTTCTATGGAGCTAGGATGCTCCCATTCCACTGCAGGCACACTGCATCATAAACTTATCACACTGTAGTTCGCACGCTCCAGTCCCAGAATAGCTGAACTTGATTGAGTACTCCTTAGGAAAAGGAATAAGGACATTCTTGAGAAACTTTGTAATGAAACGTATACTAATTATAGTATTATTTAAGAGTAAAACATTTCAAAGTATACTTTATTTTACAGTTTGAGGGACTATTCAAATATTAAAGATCATATATTATTCAATTACAAAGAAAATGAGTTATTACTCTAAAATGGAATATACACAGCAGGGCAGAAAACTCCGTCATGATATAGTTGGGAAATTGAAGGCATTCTAGCTAGTAATTGTTCTGTTTCCAAGAAAGCTATGCTTGACAGCAGGCTTTATATAGGAATGGTTGAAGCAAAGCAAAAAGAAAAAAAAAGCTCCTATGAAATGTCTTCAACACCAGAGAAATGACCGCACAGGTCCAATGTGAAGGGAATTTAATAGGGTTTGTGCTTGCTGTTGTCTTCAGAATAATATTTTTCCTTAACTTCCTGCATTGCATAAAATAAGAAAATTCTATACATTAGCTTGCACGTCTCTGCTCAGAATAGCAAAGGATCTTACAACGACTTTGAGGAAATCAGGGTATCTTGGGGTTCTCAGGGATTTGCTGGGCTTCAGCATTGCACAAAATTAGCTAATTGTTTCACGGTTCAACAACTTAATCTCAGTGTTATTATGTGCAAATTTTTAGCATATGCACAGTCTATACTAAGAGCACCAATTTCCATTAGAAATATTTCTAATTAATATGAGATACTTGCAATGATCAAGAGATGTAACTGCTATTTGTAAACACCTACCCCTCAAAATATCTTAGTTCACTTCATATCAAGGTTAGTGTTAGTTGTTTGCATAATATAGCCTGCTAACTGAAATGAGCATCATCATTAGCTGAAAACCTTTCTGCAGCATGGGTGGGGTCATCCGTTGGGTTTTCCTTGCCTAGGAGTGATATCACAGCATTTAAAAATACTCTGCATGGACCCAGCTTGCCATTGAAGCTATACAAAAAGGCAGTACTGTTCTGTAGACTCGCTTCTTGTTATTCATATCAAATGCTTTTGCATCTCATGGTAGGGTTGGTTCTGCTACAGTTGCTAACAAAGCCAGGCCAGATGGGGCTTTGGGCAACCTGATCTAGTGGGTGGCGTCCCTGGGGAGGGGGGTTGGAACTAGGTGATCTTTAAAGTCCCTTCCAACCCAAACCATTCCATGATTCTATGATGAGCAAAACTAGACTTGCTTTGCTAATTCCACTAAGACCCTATATAAACCCACAGAAAATAGAGTAATTCATTTTTGCAAACCTCATAAACCATCCAGCAGACTGATCTGTTTTACCCCAGGCTAAGATATTCAAGAGCCCAATGTGACTTCTTTGATGTGATATAGTCTATGTACTAAACAGTTTAGGCACAGATTTGGAAAATCTGAAAAGAAACACAGACAAGGGCACTGTTCACAACTGTTAGTGCTCATGGGAGAGAAAAATGGAGAGTCTGACCAGATACCAACTAATTTAAAAGCCCACATGGAAGAGCATATCACAGAGAGTCCTGAATCCCAAAGCAGCACTGCCCCAGCAGAAAGAATGCCAGGAAAACATCTAACAGAGAACAGCTTGGGGCTAAACTTCGTGTTAATTTGCTTCCCTACCTCAATCTTTTCCTTTTACTGAAGGCTTTTACAACCACTGCATTTGTCAATGTCAGACAGATAAAATGCACGGCAGTCAGGACAGAGATTAGTGGAAAACTGGCCAAGGGTTGCTCCCTACGTTCAGTCAAGTCCTTGTGTCTTGAAGCATGACAGCTTAAATTTTTTAAAGCAGTTATGTAAAATTGAGACTGCATTTGTGTCCCTTGCAGCAGCAGGTCACTCTGCCCTCTGTCCTGGCCAGGAAGGCTCATCTTTCTGGCAGGGACCAGAGAGAACATCATTTAAATTAACTCCTTGGCTGCCCATGGAGAACTACTCCACAGCAGGCTGGGAAAGTGGCACACCACTTCTGAAGACAAAACCACCTGCTCATGATGAAGGACAAAAGTCCAGTTTAATGCTTTGTCCATGTGTGCGGTGCTCTCTGGGCTTCACCTCTTTCCTCCTAAATGATGAGGCCACAGGTGTATTTGAAAGCCAGGGGGCAGACAGATGAATTTGCTGTCATCCTCTTTTTTTTTTTTTTTTCCAGTTTGTGTCAATTTTACTTTATTTTGCCAACAACCCCAAGAAGGAGTTTACTAGCTGACCTTTCTTAGATATGTTGTTACATGTCTGGAAATCAATTTCTAGAGTTATCTGTTGTCTGGTTGGTTGGGGTTTTTTTCCTGTAGCACTTTGAAATGTGGAGGCTGGGGAAAGATAAGTGATACAGGTTTGCTGGACTGGCAGGAATGTAACAGGGACAGAATTTATGACTCAGCTCATTCATGGTAGATTATATGCTCTTGAGATACTTGATGATTTATAGCTGATGTAAATTGTGATACTTACTGTGCCATTAGCAAAGCCATTATCTCTGTCGTGAAAACTTAGGATCAATATATGTCAGCAGAGACAGAAACAGTATTGTGAGCTTGCTGATAAAAATAGGTTTGTGGAGAAGCATTTTAGGATTCCATTTGACACAGCCCTTTCAGAATTCTGAGAATAGTAATTTTACTAATGAAAATCCTGAAGCCAGTTATGTCCTTTGCAATTATTAGCTGTGTGGTAATGGCCAGAGTGCATTAGCACCCTCCCTCAAAAAAAAATTTTGCAAGTCACAACTAGGAAGAACCAGCCTGTGACATGATGTTGCCAGCTATTTTCAAGATAATAACTAGTAATACATTGCTACCATGAAAATTAATTCCCAGAATTAATTAATTTTATTCTGCAAATAAAGAAAACACATTTTGTGGAGAAATACAGTACTAGTTAGAGCCTTCCTCCAAAGAAGAGGAGCAGCACCATACATTTAGGTCACTGAGGACAGACGGTGTCATACTGGATAGGCAGACCTCTGAGCTAAAGCTATGGTATGCAAGCCACTGACTACAGTCGGTTCACAATAAAGTCACACAAACTACTCATCAAAGTCATCTTAAAAATCATTGCTCTTCAACTGACAATGCTAAAGATAAGCTTCACTAAATAAGCCATCTTTTAAGGTTGTTCACTTTGGTATTTTTTCAAGAAAAACTATTCATACAAGAAAACAGCTGAAAGAACCACTTGCCCTTTCTCAAAGGTATTCTTTAGGCCTCAAGTTGAACTGCTTTCAAAGCTCTGGAGCATTTGAGATGGAACTTAGTCCTGCTCATTCTGAAAACTGTTATCAATGATGAAATCCTGATCTCTTTTCCAAAGGCTGCTAATATTTCTTGCTTGTAAATTTATGTGCACAGCACTTACAACCAGGCACCTATTCAGGATTTTCCACAAGGCTCTTAACAGCTTCATAGTCATTATGTTTGGCCCCTGCATCTGTTCCTTCCCCAGCCTCTTGCATGACTGGCTCACCAGGTCAAACAAATCCTGAAGTGCTCTTGTGTCTACCCTTGCATCTAAAAAGATATCAATATCCGCATACTAGCTAACCAAAACAGTTGCTCACACCTCTAACCCACCATCTTCTAGTTTCACACAGTGTTCTTATCATAGGACTAACACTGTCAGAGATTCACAGAGTGTTTCAGTTTGGAAGAGAACTCTGGCAGTCTCCAGTCCACTTCCCACATAAAGCAGGATCAGCTAGAGCAGGTTTCCTAGGTTGCCTCCAGTTGATCTTTGAGAGTTTCCTAGGAGGGAGACTCCACAATCTCCCTGGGCAATTGTGCCATCTTTTGACCTCCCCACAGTGAAGAATTTTTTTACTACTATTGTTTTACAATTTTCCTTTTATCTACTTCTGTCTGTTGGCTCTTATCACTGCACCCCTCTGAGCAGGGTTTTACTCTGTTTTCTCTACAACCTTTCATTAGATAGTCATGGAGAGTAATAAGTTCTCCCCTTCATCTTGTCTTCTTCAAGCTGCAGAAAAACCAGTTCTCACAGTCTTTCCTTTATATCATGTGCTCCAGCACCATGACCCTCTCAGTGATTGGAATTGGAATTGCTTCAGAAGGCCCCTATCTTTCTTGTAGTAGGGAGCCCAAAACTTGTCGCAGAACTTTCAGTGCAGCCTCACAAATGCCAAATGAATTAGTATAGTAATTTGCCTGGACTCACTGTCTATGATTTTGCTAAAACTGTGCAGGATGTTATTGGCTGCCTTTGCCACAGGGATACACTGCTCACTGTTATTCAACTTGTATTACCAGGAGCACAAACTCCTTTTTTGCAAGGCTACCTGCTAACCACTTAGTCCTTGGCCCACATAGTTGCAGAAATTCTCCTTTCCCAGGTTCGGGACTTTGCACTTCCCTGTGTTGAGCATCATGAGGGTCCTATCAATGAATTGCTCCAGTCAAACAAGATCTCCCTCAACACACCTTGGCATTAACTGTGAATTTTTTGAGACTGCACTGTCTTTTTATCCATGTAATTTAAAAAGACATAAACAGTCCCAAATATCAGTTCCTGAAGATCATCACTAGTGACCACGAACACTGTACTATTGATTCAAATTCTTTAAAACCCACAGTCCAGGAAATAACCCAATCGCTTCATTGCTTATTGTCCACTTAGACAAACATATCTCACCAATTTGGCTATCGGGTACCATGGAAAACCACATCACAGACTTTGCCAGTGACAAAATATACAACATCCATTACTCTCTCCTTATTGTGAGTCATTTATCTCGTCATAGAAGGCAATCAGTTTCATTAGGCACAATATGCTGCTGGAAATTCCTTGCTGGCTGTTTAGAGACATCTTTTTGACATTCAAGCACCTGGACAGGATCTCCAAGAAAACTTGCTTCATAAACTTCGTCATGCCTTTCCAGAGCAGCCACATGGTGATGTTGGCCTGCTCCTCTGGTGCTCCTAGAGACATCCCATCCAGTCCATCTGGCTTGTATATGCTGCTAGACACCAGATGGGTCAGAACCACCGTGTGTGTGTGTGTGTGTGTGTGTGCGCGCGCACGCATGTGTGGAGGGGAAAGGGATGGGTGGACCCTCATGGAGGTGGGGTGGCATCCTGTCCCTCATGGCAGGCTCTTGAAGCCCACATGGGGAAGCCCCAGAGTATCTGTCTGTCACAAGCAGCCCAGGAAAACTTCAACACACCACACATCCTGGAGCCCCTAATCCAGGCTCAGATTGGCAGGGACAGTGAGAACACTGCCCCTCACCCTGGCCTGGAACCCCAGAGTGGCCAGTGAGTCAGAGATCATGCCTCCAGAGGGTTGGCCATACGAACAAGAGCAGATAAAACCAAAGGCATAGGTGTGCCATGTATCATGGCTCTGCCATCTGACATGTGAGAGCTGGTCTTCTGCAAGGTTTCAATGGTAGCTATATGATCTGTCTCTCCCTCTTTCTCCTTCTCTTTTCTTGCTCCCTCTGCTTTTCTTTCTTTGCTCCTTTCTCGATGCTTTGGGTGGCTTGGAGCTGGAGAGGTTGGATTTTGACTTATGTGTTGTGGAGGGATTGGATTTTGACTTACATGTTGTGGATTAGTATGTGCTGGGTTGGTATTGTGGTGGAACATTTTGTCTAGCTTTATGTGGTGGCCTTTTGAACTTTTGCCAGGTTCCCTTCTTTTCTCCCCTAAATTATCAATAAAAATACCTCTTGGGAACAGGTCTGTGGCTTATTGTCTTGACGCTATCTCAAGGTGTTAAATAACGCTATACATATATTTTAAAGTAAAACTTCTGTCTGAGTCTGTGAGCTTGTGGCTCTGGGGCTGGAGTGTTACATATAGTCAACTTGCTTGAGTGGTTCCTTACTCTGTCTTCCTCTCCTCCGGGTGTTGCCACACTCTCACAGACTCTGCAACCAGGTTCAAGGCCATGAGAGGTCTGAAGGCAAGTCTTCTGCAGCATAAAAGGCAAAAAGTCACAGACTACCTCTGCCTTTGCCACATCACTCCACCTCTAGTGGTGCTTAGCAGCAGACTCACAATTTCTTTAGTTTTCATTTTTCAGGTCTGTTATAGAAGACCTTCTTGTTGTCCTTCACGTCCTTTGCTAATTTAAACTACAGCTGCTCTTCTGGTATCTCTATGTTTTCTTATATTACAGCAAATTAGTTAAATTCATCCCATTGGTAGGAAGAAAAACTCCAAGGAAGAACTCACTGGAGCCATGCACACAAGGGAACCAGCCAAATGCATCTAAATCTTTCAAGACTTGGAAGCAGCAACCAGATGGAAAGGGACAATTTCCAGATGTCAACCCTCCATGGAAGATTTCAAATCCTCAAAGAAAACAGCTCATAGAAAATTCATCTTATAAGAGACATCAGAGAAAGAAAATTCATTGTTCTCTTTTGTTACTGTGTAACTCAAGTCCTTTCCCAAACTCTGACTCCTGCTCTATATTTTTAATTCCCAGTGCACATTAATTACCAATTGTATTTTAATATTCTGTCAGCACATTATATCTATTTTCACTTGGAAAACTTTTGTTGTTTTTTTTTTTCCCATCGGGCATAAGATAAGCACTTTATTAATTAAGCTGCCCAGATGGAATTCAGATGATTGGGATTGCTACCACTTCTGTCAAGTATGAAATATTATTGTTAGGAAAGATGAAAGACAGCTCTGAAAAAAAAAATTAAAAATCCATGGTTGAGCACACACTCGAGGGACAAAGCACTGTGTCCTTCAAATCCTTGCTCCTTAAGGACTTCCTAGGAGAATCTTGGTACAAACAAAATTTTGGAAAACAGGAAGGGTTATAGTCTGTTAATCTTCACAATGGGACACTAAGATGCTTCCAACATACAAATATAAAAACCCTAGGAGAAGTTAAAATGTGTTCTCAATCTTTTCTTTAAAGATTTTACTTTGCTACCAGGCATTAACCTTCATATTTCATGTGAACTATGCTGTAGCTTGTAGAGAGTTCAACACATTCGCTGTCTTTGCTTCAGGAAATTTGTGACATTTTCTCATTAAATACATCAGGTATGAAAATAGCAGGAAGAGAAAACAGTGACTATCAAAGAAGGACTGGTCTCTTGTCTTTTTTTCAAGTGACTTTCCAGCCTGAGGTTGTCACTGTAGAGCTAAGAGTAGAATTCATATCAGCTATCTTGCCAAAATTATCTCCTCTTGCCTTTGATGGCAAATCTTTTATGTCTTTTGTTTTGAACTTTTTGCAATGATGCATAAGGAAAGAATTCCAATATTGCTTCATTTTCCGCTAAAACAAAGCCCACACCTAGTTACACATTGACATCTGCTGCTTGGTATATTAATGCCTAGAGCCAGCCGGGCTCCTCCTTTAGTCCCTGCCTTCAGGCACACTTCTCTTTCCATGGCAGGGATCTGAGACAGCAGGTCTCCAGTAGTACTCCAACTTAAAATGACAAACAGTGCATTGATTTGAAGTTGTCCATTTATACATCACCTCTTGCACTGCTGTACATTCCCCCTGTGAAATACTCTTCTGGGTCTGATATGACTGCTAGCTTCTTGATTTTCTACACCATGCCTGTTATTTTAGCTCTTTCAGCCTCTTCCCATATCAGCTTGAGAATCACCTTTCTGTTTCTCATTTCATGTGGTATTTTGGCTGATGCCCTCCTGTTTAATGAATATCTAGTCACTGCAGTCAAGGCCTGGAAGCTTTGCCCAGCAAATGAAAGGGGTTTCATGTGGGGTCATTTTAGATCTTCCTGTATTCTTGCTGTATATTTAGACTCAAATCCCACCCAGTACCTGTCTCCTTTTGTTCAGCTTGTGAGAGCAGCTTTTAAACTCTTGCTTTTAAACATTCAAGAGCTCTATCATAGTTTCATTTCTCTGTTTTACCACACTTACAATCACAGCTCTTGTGTGTCTTCTTGAGACAGGGAGCAGGGGTCTCCCAGTTTCTGTACTACATAATTATAGTTAGTTAATTCCTGCCATAATTATCTGAAAATTGTTTTTAAATATCACATATATTGCCAGTTCTTTTCAGGAGTAAAGATTCATTCTAAATAGTTGTATCTGTTGGTGATATCCACCCTCCGCACCAGCAAAACCAAGCCAAGTCTTGGGTACTCTTCATATGCCCTCTGAACTCCTGGGAAATTTAACTTTGATGAGGAGACATTCAATGTTTCTGTTCTTTCATTTGGAGCTTCTCCCTCTGTACTCTTGATATCAAGGACATTTCACTCAATCACCTCGAAAGAAGGACCTGTCACCTTCAATTCCACCTGATCTGTCTTTGTTTCCTGAGCTGTCACCTATTATAACACCAATGCAACAAACCGGTCTGGAAATACCTTAAAATGAAAGTTTTTCACATCAGGCATCAAACCCGGATCAGCCATTTTGCAAGCCCATATCTTCCTGTGTGAAATCATCTCTCTCCAGCTAAAACATCCCTCTTGCACTCCTCTGTCCTGCCAGCTGGTCAGGAGTTAGGTGCTTTGGTGCTGCCATACCCTCTGCCAGTGACCCAGATGTGGTACAGGGAATGGCAGAACATGAACAGTGTGCCTGTGGTCTCCGTGCGATGTAGGTCTTCCCCCAACCAAGTTAAGCATTCTTCTTTGGGGCTTCCTGTGCTTTTGGCAATGTAAACACTTAAATAACTTTGCAAACAAAAGCCCATTAAAAGTTAGACTCTGAAAAGTTTTGACACTGTGGGAGGGCTGAAGAAGTAGTTAGGGAAGCATTATTAGTTACAAAAGAAGAGAAGAGAAAAGAGAAGAGGAGAGAAGAGGAGAGGAGAGGAAGAGAAGAGAAAAGAGAGAGGAGAGGAGAGGAGAGGAGAGGAGAGAAGAGAGAAGAGGAGAAAGCTAAATTTTCCACTAGAGTTCTCCATCTAACACCGAGCAGAGGGAAAACAGGGTGTACAGGGACAGCTCTGGATTCCAGACAGAAGGCACCAAATACTTTTTTACTTACAAAAGCAGGCAGAGAGCAAGGCAGAACATGAAGTCACACATCCCTCAAGGTTTCTATGACCCTTTGCTCACAGGTGTGTGCCTGAAGGCTCTTTAAACCTCTGGTGCACCACAGAGAGGCCATGTTTGGACCTTGGTGAAAGGTCCTGCCTGTGGATGTTCTGCAGGAAGTGTTGTGTGAGTCAGCAGTGCTGGCGTGGTGATGCATGATGCAGGGTTGAAGGACAGGAGAGGAGCCAAGCCCCAGGCTTCCAGGTGGGATCTGCAGAAGGTAGCTGTTGAGGCAGGGAAAATGCTGCTGGGTGCTTTGCTTAAGGATCCTGATACACACACCATTGGGGAGAGGGTGTAGGTAGCAGCAGGATGTTGGATAAATCCATCTAAAAGCCTTTAGGAGTGACAAGTGGCAAACTCCCACCACACAAATATACTTCTCTTTTTTAAGGAATGGTGTAGGGTCAGTCCCAAGTTTAACTAGACACCAATTGCTCCCGATGATGCAGAGAAGTGGCTTCTCACAGCAGTGCAGCTCCACACTCCTTCCCTTGGCTGTGCCCGTATAGCTCAACTCAAAAGATGGCACTGGAGGGTTGTTTTGCAGCAGTAAGTGTGCAAGGAGCAAGACAAAAACATCAGACCCTGAAATTTAGGGGAAGACCGCAGCAGAGCTGCTAATCCCACTTGAAAGGATGGGCTCATGTCCAATTACAGGTTTTTTCCAATCCACTGGAAAAGCCATTATACTGATGGCAATCAGATTGGTGCAGCCATGGCAATCTTGAAATCATTTAGAGTATCTTTGATTAAATGATATAGTGGACAAAGACTGAAATTGCTTCTCTAACAAAACCCCAGCATGGATAGTTTTTTAATTAAAATGAGGTAATCTGACACTTTCACCTGTAAAATCACATGAAAGGGAGAAAACAAAAGTGAGGGATACTAGAAAGGGAAAACGCTCCTTTGTTTTCTCTACTTACTGGTTATCACTACACTGCTTTTAAAATCCCTTTGCTTTCCTGTGTAATGAGGTTGATTAAAATCCTCTAAAGAAATAAAACAGCTGCACAGACCTCCAAAACGACACTCTTCTCTACTGTGTGTGCATTGTATTCCTTTAAACAGCTTTGTTTCCAAATTATTCTTTTCCCTTCATTGCCTCTGGAAGTCTATTACTGGATGTATTAAAACAAAGCTGAATAAGCATGCTGAATACAGACACAGTGATTGCCTCAACACATGTTGTTCGTTCAAGGACTACTGTGCTAGCAGGTCTGAGCTTCTGGCTGTCACTGAGCTGAGGCAGAACAAAGGGAAACCCAGCTGAAAGAAAGAAAATGTTCACTAAAGAAAGGTTCCATATTTTGCCCTTCTATCATACATTGAAGAGCTAAAGTAATAATTATTAAGCTGACGTTAGACCATGACATTTTACTTCAGTCCAGGCTAGGAGGAAATATGTTCTTATATTGTCTCTAAAGTGACCTGACACCTTTCCACTGTCTGAGTCTGGGATGAGGTAGTGCTGCTACATGCTGCTGCTGCAAGCTGTGCCTTCCAGGGAATTGGCCTTTCTGGGGTGGCTTGGGGAAGGGCCATGCTGTTTGCTTCCCAATCCTGCTTGGCCATGATTTATGAGGAAGAAGGGATGAGAGGAAGCTGGTGGGCAGAGCACACCCAAAAATGCACTGCACATGCACACTGTATGTACACACACTGCACACAGGCACTGCACACATGAATGCTGCACACGAGCATTTCACATGCACACACAGGGAGGGAGGGGGAATGCATGAACTCTGACAGCTGGGAAGGTGACACACCAGTCCTTGTGCCACTGCTCTGTGTCACTGTTTCTGTCACTGCTCATGCAAACCCAGGTGTGCCCAGCTACTTAAGCAGACTTCTCTGGGCCAAGCTTCTTCCTCTTCCTCATTTCATTTTTTTTTCGCAGGCAGGTTTCCCTAAGGGAGCAGAAGGTTTAACCAAATGGGATTATACCTGAAAGAGAGGAGGAAGCTTTGTACCCACTGCTAAAGGGGAACTCATGCTGGAGCTGCTGGTGACTCCCCAGGGAAGTGATTGAGTCACCATCACAGAAGGTATTTAAAAGACATGCAGACGTAGCACTTAGAAACATGATTTAGTGGTAGACTTGGCAGTGTTAGGTCAACCATCTTTTGCAGCCTAAGTGATTCCATGATTCCTCTCTAGGCAGCAAGGGGGTGCCCTGTTTCCTACCAAGCCCTCCTTCTTCACTGCACTCCCCGTAGTGAGGGGCTTTGTTCCTCGCTTAGCCCATCCAGCCGAGATGCTTTTTTGAGACTTTTTTTTTTTCTGGGAATCATCTCAAAACAAAGGGAAAGACACACCTGCACGGCGAGGCAGTTCTGCAAATGCCCACGGCTATAACACTGCTGGAGTTTGCACAAGCAAATTGTAGGGCTGTTTGTTACTGGCCTCAGTCAGCACAGTGACTTAGAGTTTTCCCACCTTGTTGATTCTCCCAAGAAATTTGCTGGAGTTTCCTAGTCGGGACAAAAGATTTCTTACTTTTGCTAAGTGGTACCATTTTAATGTCTTGGACGTAGTGTGAAGTGCACAGGGCAAGCACACACTGCCTTCTTGGCAAACAGCTTTATGAGCCTGTGGTGAATGACCCATCTCCTCCCCAGCCACCCCACACGCCGGCAGCACTGTCCCTGCCACGGGCACCACATCCACTAACACGAAACTTTTCTGTCTCATCATGGAGACAAAAACACACAAAAACACAGTGTCATAAATGAGCCTACATTTAGTTTGATAGGACACATCATGTTTAACAATTAATAGAACTGCATCTGGAAAATCAAGTTGAAAAAGCTACTTTGCAATTCTGAAAGAGCGATAAAGTAACTCATACAGTGTTTAAAAATATGAAAATGGAGTATCTGCTAAATAAGAGCAAACAGAGTCAGTCCTATGCAAATGACTGAGGACAGGGCAGATTTTTAAAATACCGGAGGTTAGAATTTTTTTTCTGTCTGGAAGGAAATGTGTGTCCCAAGTAGTTATAAATTAATAAATTCTATGTGCAGTTATCCAGATGGAGTAAAATGCTGGCCCTACAGACATTAATCACTCAATGAACTCACTGAGGTCAGAATTTTAACCTGAGACTCTATTTGTTTAAAAATAATTCATATTTCTGACACTTTTATAGACCCTCACATAGCAGGGACTTTCTGTGCTGTGTCTATATATACATACATATAATCTTTAATAGCAGTACTTGTACCAATGCTTTGTAAAACCTTTTACTGATTTACAACACTAAAGGGTTTCTAATTTCTCTTTATCATTCTATTCGAGTTCAGTCTCTATTTTGCTCTCTTCTCTCCAGTGCAAACCACTGATGCCCCATTCTAGCAGATTGACATGCAAGTATATGTGTTGTCTGATGAAAAGCAGCGCTATTCCACAAACCACCCAAGTGTTTTTGTGATGCAGCAGCACTGCACAGTTTTGCAGCACAGACCTATAAAAGCACCCCTTTTTTTCAATTAAAATGCCATAATGAGGAGATTGTTGGTTGATATGATATGTGTGCTTCAGTGAAAAGCATAAAAAAGATGCATAAAAGTAGAAATCAGTGGCAGAACTGCAGACACAGGTTTCTTGGGTGCCCAAGAGAAAGTGAACAGCTCCTCAAACTCCAGGGCTAACTGGGGTGAACTCTGAGGAGGCACAGTGCTGTGAGCCCCACTGAAGAACTGAGCTGTAACACCCACATACTCCCCAAAGTTACAAAGGCAAACAGGTCTCCTGTTTCCTCCCAGCAGAAATCATCTGTCACATTCATAAACCATTCTCCTAGCCTAGTTTGGCAACTGCCTTTTCTACAAAAGCTTTTTATTTCTTATTGCATATCACGGCATATGTTCATGTTTCCCCAATTGTTGTATTTGAGAACATAATTTTTTTTCTTCCCATTTTACCCAAATACTTTCCTAGTGCTGAAGAGGATGTGACATCACCTTTTTTCAGATTCCTATACTGAAATATCTGCTACTCACATTTCAGAAGAGGAGTATGCATCATCTATATATATAAAACAACCAGACCAGTCATTGCTCACAGCAGTCCTGGTATGTTAAATAAACTTTGGGGTAGAAAAAGTTTAAAATTCCTTTTTAAGTCTTTCCACAAGCTTTGTTAAGCAGGTCATTTTTCACCAGTTTGGACAATAGATATGGATGTGATAAAACTTTTAGAGACATTTTTAAAAATGTGCATCTAAGTTCACAACCGCAGTTACTATATGCATCTGTGTATGTGTTTAACCTAGTACATAAAGCTGTTTCAGCTTTGGTGCTTATAGATGATTAAAATTATACCATTATATTTCTCTCTTTGATCACAATTTAGTGTAACACATTATCTTGATTCTCAGTAACTTCTAACTTTGATGTTATATTTAATAAAATATAATGTTGTGCTGGAGAATCCCTCGGGTATCTTTAATTTCCTTTCTTTTTTATTGATATATATTACACTTTAAATGGGATTAAATTGTCTGATTAGTGAAGCAGGCTCTTGCTGTAGCAGTTAAACCCTGAATTCCTCAGGGCAATCTATAGACACTGTTAAAGCATCTTTCCAAGATGCTGATAAAACCAGGAGAGTTAAGCAAAACATTTTCCTTGTGCCGAGGCTGATTTCACACTCTGACCCCAACCCTTGCTTTGTTCATTCATCTTCCTCCATGGAAACCTTTGTTTTAGCCCATTGAAATGACGTACGGCTGCACGGTAAAGTAGATTACAGAACCGATGCAGGTTTTTGAAGACAAATCTCCCTGCCATCCCAAACCCAAGAGCTGCGTGGAGAGTTGCCTGCACAGAATCATGGGCTTTGACAGGTTGTGTCACCGCAGAGCATCATTCAAAAGATGCAGCAAGGCCAGTGTCAGTCACTGTCCCCACCAGGCACAATTGCTCCTTGATGCTCACAGGCTTCATGTTGTCTTGAAGTGGGCCAGTACCACTGCTTAGGCCACCCAAGCAGTGTCAGAAAACTGGACAAAGCACAAGAAATGAGGCACTTAGCCCAGAGAAGCCAAATTTGTAATGTCTAAGGCCTTGGCACAGTCCCTGTGCCGAAAGAGACCTTGAACAAGTGCCCGGTGACGCTCATGAAGTACATGGTGCACTAAGCTGAAGTTCAAACACGCACAGCAGAAGGGCCATGCTATCAAAAACACTTTTAGAAAATGCTTAAAAGCAATTGAAAAGCAAAAAATGGAGAGGAGGTCCTTCTTAGCCTGTCAAGCAGTAACAGTAGCCTTAGGAACCTGGGGCCACATCATTATGCTCTTTATTACATTTTATGAAGACTATATATTACAGAAGTAACATTGTAGGGTTGGACAGGGCCAAGCCAAGAAGCTTTTGCCATACTACAAGCATAGGAAAATTCTTCATCACTTCAGCTTTTATTGGCTAACACAATTGCTTTTAAAACAGTCAATCAATGTAGTATGCAAGAAGAAAAATTAAAATGTACAATAGACTGACTAGCAAATAAAAATCCAGATTAAAAGGTTTAAACAGAAAAGGTGTTTTAACTCCATATAATTCCGCTTCTTGAGTTGTCAGGTTTTTAACATTTCTCTGGAGACAGAGACAGATATATAAGTATATATAAAACATTGTTATGAGATATACTTCTAAGCTTGTAATTGACTAATACTCAATGAAAAGTTGACATAACAATGCATATAACAATGAAAATTCATATGCAAACCTACCTGCTTATTTTATAAATAATTCAAGCAGTGAGCGTCACGATAGCATTTCGACCTAAAGCATGGTGAAGTCCCCCTGCACAGGGCATGAGGCAGAGCTCTATAATGCACCTGAATTTTTTGGTCCTTCAGTATCCACCTAAATTATCCATCATTTATGTATCATTTATGTACCTAAGCAGTTTACATAGGTGAATAGCACAGCTGCCTTTTCAGAGAGCTACTCATGTGTAAAGCTAACTCTTTCACAATATGATCAGCAGAAATACTCACAGTGTATAAAGTGGTGTTTTCGCATTTCAGGGTTAGTGCAGAAAAAGAAGGACTAGACAAGACTAGAATAGAATGCTTCCATATTTCTAGGACCTGAAGAAGGGGACATGGGACAGGGTGGAGGTTTTTCTTTATGTGTATACAGTAGGAAAAAACCTCTTCAAATTCACACAGATACAAATATTTTGTTCATAGGTGACCCTTCCCTTCCTGGTCACTGAAAGAGAGGAAGATTCTGAGCCAACAGGAAGAAACATTTCACAATATAACTGGCAATTAAGAAAAGTAACAATTTAAAAGATCTAAGAAAATAATATATATGATGAAGGATCTGTTTGCATAGATACTGTAAGTGAACCTGAGAGCAACACAGCGAGGCATTGCTAACACAGACCCAGGAGGCACAACATGAAAACAAAGCACAGCCAGGTAGTCTGATAAAACAGAGACAATGGGAAGAGTCCTCACAAACCATTACTAATGTCTTGGCTGTCTTTGGTGCTAAAAGTTTTAAGAACATGTTTAATTACCTTCTGCTTTGCTTTCCAAGTGGTACATAAGTAGCTTACTTCAAAGTGAACTGTAAATTGCATAATCAGCTGTTTAGTTTGAGGTAAAAAGCAAGCAGGTGAGGCAGGCCAGGATCCTTGTGTAGACACATGCAAGACCTAAGCCCAAGGCACTGAAAACCTGAATCAACAGCAAGGATTCCCCAAACTAGGATACTACTGATGAATGTGCCAGTCAGCAGCAAGGACTTCTGGCTTTCCTGGCAGTGTGTAGGTGCCCTCTGAACTTCAAAAATCAGAGCACAGAATCTGGTTATACACTTTCTTCCTCTCTTCTAGTGCAATGCTCCCAAACCTTCCAGCTTCCTATATCCTCCCAGCCCAGTACCTGTCCCCTGCCTTCTATAGGAGGTATCCTAGCAAGGATGAAAGAATTTGCAGTGATTCCTTATGAATACACATACCACAGTTCAAAAATCCTTGGAATTAAATATTAAAGACCTGAGCCTACAAGGAGCAGCAAAAGTGACATTTAAGGCAAGAAATATCAGACATTTTAGAAGAAATTGCTATCCAGTACTGAGAAAAAGCCCCATAAACCACAAAATGACAGAATCTGTCCCACTGGAAAATAACCATGAGAGAGAGTTCTTGCAAATGCATCTGTGATTTGAGAGATAAAATTAGAAAACTTAAAGTCAACTGTTGTGAAACCATCTTTGCATAGCCCAGTAATTTAGAAAATTTAGATAAATGTTTGAGCTGATGTCCTGACTTTTCTGAGGACAATGCCCGTATTGGTACTACCTTTAATGGACCAGGATGTCAACCCTGAACTTTATGCTGTTGATCCAAAGCACTCGACATAGAGTTGTGTCAGTGCTCATATGAGCACAGAAGTGAACTCACTGCAGAACTCAATTTGCTAAGGAACTTTCCCATTAGCAAGTAAACAGAAGCCCTTTGCTAAGGACCCATACTGCTTGTTTGAGGAAAAGCTCGATGAAAATACTGCTATTACAATTTATGTGAAAAATACCTCCAGGAAAAATATTTAGTAGTGGCAGTTCAAATGATAAATTGCAATTCATGGAACCAGGAACAGAGCTAGCATGAAGGAAGCAAAATGCTTTTCCTCCTAAGAAAACTTTGACTTCTTCAGGGAAAATTGATAAAAGAATGTTCTGGTTCCAAATCATAATATTTTGTTTCCAAAAAGTAGCAATAGAGCCTTGAGTTGAGGAATGTTTGCTTCCTTTGCTCTGGAAGGTAGTTTGAGATCGTCTTTTTCCATAAATTATATTTCCATTATGTCCCCCTTCTTTCTAAAGAAACATAGGAAACTAATCCCCCTTGCTTCAGTTACTTAGCTAATCCCCTTTGCTTCAGTTACTCAGCTTCAGTAAACCTTCCTCCACCGTGACTGTTGGACAACAACAAAATCATAGAATGATCTGGGTTGCAAAGGGCCTTAAAAGTCATCTAATTCTAACCCGCTGCCATGGGCAACCTTCCACTAGAGCAGGTTGCTCAGAGCTTCATCAATATAGCCTTGAACATTTCCAGGGATGTGGCATCCACAATGCCTCTGGGCCACCTGTTTCAGTGTCTCACAACTCTCCCAGCAAAGAACCTCCTCTTAGTATCTAATCCAAAATTATTCTCGGTTTGAAGCTATTCCCCCTTCTCTTGTCATTACATGTCCTTGTAAATAGTCTGACTGCATCTTTCTTGTAGGCTCCCTTCAGGTACTGAAAGGATGCAATTAAGTCACCCCAAGGCTTTCTCTTCTCCAGGCTGAACAATCCCAATTCTCTCGCTTTTTCCTCATAGGAGAGGTGCTCCATCCCTCTAATGATCTTGATGGTCTCCTCTGGACTTGTTTTAATAGGTCGATGTTCTTCCTGTGCTGGGGACCTCAGAGCTGGACACAGTTCTCCAGGTGGGGTCTCACCAGAGCAGGATAGAGGGGCAGAACCCACTCCCTCACGCTGCTGGCCGTGCTGCTTTTGATCCAGCCTAGGACACAGTTGGTTTCTGGAATGTGAGCGCACATGGTTGGGTCACGTCCAGCCTCTCACCCACCAGCACCCCCAAGTCCTTCTGGGCAGGGCTCCTCTTCATCTGTTCATCTCACAGCCTGGACTGATACCAGGAGTTGCCCTGACTCAGGTGCAGTTGCACCTGGACTTCTTAAACTGCATGAGATTCCCATGGGCACACTTCTGAAGCTTGTCCAGGTCCCTCTGAATGTCATCGTCCTTCAGCTGTGGCAACCACATCAGCTCAGTATCATTTGCAAACTTGCTGAGGGTGCACTTGGTCCCTTTGTCTATGTCACTAATGAAGACAGTAAATAACACTGGTCCAAACATGCACCTTTGAGGGACACCTCTTGTCACTGATGTCCACTGGGACTCTGAGCCATTGATCGCTACCCTCTGCATGCAACCATCCAAACAATTCCTTACTCAACAATATTTGACCATTCATTGTAAAAAAAAAAGTTTATCTTACTAACATTTCTATACTGATAAAATCAACTTTAAGCATATAGAAGAATTTTTATTTTTGTGTATATATATATATATATATATATATAGTATTTACAAACAGAGACCTATATGGATTTTCAGTAATTAAATCTAAAGAAATTCCATCATGTAAAAATGAATTAATGCATAAGGTATAAATATATATCACTTAAATAAGTATCTTTCTGTTAGGAAAGAGTTGTTTCATGTATGTGTGTCTCCCCCAGTAATAGCTATGTGTTAAATTTTTTCTGTGCAATAAAACATGCTTTCATGTATATTGTTAGAAATCAAGTTAAAAGCTCAACTGGCCTGTGTCTTTTGTGTTCTCTACTCCTAAATTTGTCTTTTTATCCAGACAAGTCAAATGCTACTGGTAATCTGTTTTTCTGTCACATATTCTTCTTTCCTTGAAATCACAAATCATCCTACTCCATCCAGAACATGAGGGCAAAGACACACACTAATTACAGTCCTCTGTAAGACCCAGACACTAAAAAATCCATAACTTAAAACTGCTACAGTATTCTAGGCTTAAAAAATAAATGTAGGTAAAGCTATCTGCAGCACAAGAGAAAAAACTGCCCACAGTGTAAACAAGACTAAATGCTGCAATATTTATGAGTATCATTGTGCAGGGAATTCCCTCTGCAAGCCTTTGATTTTCATCATACATTGATTTTTATCATAAGCTGTTCTAAAATTAGAAGAGGCCACGATCTGACAAGTATCCTTTATGTTTTAGTCGTAACAGATGGATACCACGAGGTACTTTCTCAGCTTGAAACTCTTCCAAAACCTGAGGCACTAATCTGACATATTAAACTGAATTTATATAAAGTCTTGTGTCTTTACATCACGCAACATCGTTTATGGCATGCTGAGCTGTGACAGTTTAAGTTATGAAAATGCTGTATCACGCAGCAGATCAGAATCTGGCTTTATAGCAGGTCTCATGAATTTCTTCATCCAGAAAGAATAAATTTTGTGTGGGAGCATTCTGCATAGCACCCCTGCAGAGCAATAGATTAAAAACTGGAATTTAGCATTTACCTCTTGCTCAGCTATAAATCAGGAATTAGAATTGATAATGGCAGTTATCCATCAACAGCAATGCAACTGCAGGTGAGCAGGAGTAGTTTTATGGATAAAACGAGTTACTTTTTATTATTATCATTAAAGAAAACCTCTTCTATTTGGAATGTTTCTAGGCTCTAAATAGGGAGTGATTAGGTCCATGGAGGTCATCAGCATGGATAAGGAAGATGCATTTGGAGTAACATCTCTCCAGATTTCAGAACCTTATTCTGAAACTCTAGCAGTGGGCTTGAACTCAGCAGTTGACATTGCAGACTCCTCTTGACAGAAGACCTGGAAGGGACATCTACCAGAGCCGGCAGGATTCTGCTCCACGGTTCATCGTCGTATTCCTTGGGCAATTGAAAGCTTTACGGAACTCTTCAAAGTTACTCATTGCTCCAATAACTCTGCAAAGACAAAAGTGGTGAAAATGCAGGTTGCCTTCCTTTAAAAACTCAGGTCTGCAAGTGTTTCACTGTGTTCATATCAGGTTGAATTTTCAGGCTTTCATATAATTTTTCCAGAAATAAAACCAAAAGGTTCAGGAGAAGCACTGCCAGTTAAAGTTAATATGAAGACAATCTTATTTTGTTTGGTGCTTTGAAAAGCATCTTGCTTTGCTAGAAACTCAATGAAAAACAAATGCATTTTGTGATACTATGTCCTTTAGAACAATATTCTGACCTGACCCTTGGCAGCAAAGGCAGGAGATCAGCAGTAGCCTTGCACAGTGGAATCCTTCTTTCAGGACCTGCCAGATGCTGCAGTCCAGCAGGCAGGAGCACATAAGCACACACTGGCGTTGTGCTGGCAGTGGTTTCATTTGGCTCACGTCAGTCAGGTTCTCATAACAACATGCTGTGCCCACCCATACACACACACACACACACACACACGGTGGGTCCCTAGGACTTTGCAGCCTGAGGGGGCAGTTAGACCCTCTTACTGGGCAGCTCAGCCTTGCACCTGTGAGCATCTCAGCTCCTCTGATATTTTGCAAATACATTTTCTGAGCCTTCTGCCCTGACCAGCTCCTGAGCTCTCTTGCTTCCATCACAGGCGGTGTGATGCTGAAAGAGCAGCACATCCCTGCCTCACACAAGGAATTTAGTAACCTGAAATTTGCAATAGTATTAAAGAGTTCCCTGAGTTAAGAGCAAAAAATCTCTACTGAGATATTAATTGTATGCCTTTCCATCGTCTTTGTTACGCACTGAGAAGGCATTTTTCTATATTGCAGACAATCAGCTTCTCAGCATAGCTCAGCATGGTAGAAAACATTTTTATTACATTGATTAGACCTTCTGTGAATAAGAAAATTTTCAGTCATCTGGCACAAAAATGCCTAAAGGTCAGTTTTGTAGGGAGGATTACAAGATGAGGTTAGACTTCAAATGAGATTTTTACTGTGAAAACATTGGAGATACATATTCGGGAACTGGAACAGCACGAGCTGCTCATGCAGAACTGCTGCTGAAGGTGGTGGGAGTTCTGCCTGCCATGCCTGGGATTTCAACCTGAAATTGGCATTCAAAAATAGCAAAGACACGTGCTAATACTGAAAATATGCCAATTAAAAAGAAATAAAACCAGAATCTATCTAGTAAAATATCTTTATGTGTGCCTGCATGCCACTTTTTTCCCCATGGTTTGATATTGCCACATATTAACTGTGAAATCAGGGTGGGCTGTCTGGATTTCATTCAATTGAATCATAGTGGAGACACCTTTCCCTGAACAGGTTGCCTTGAACTCCCTTAGTAATCAATAGAAAGACGTACTTGTGGAGTCTAAGTAATTTAAATTTATTACCTGCTGAAAGATTATATAAATATATTTTGTACTGTACTGGAGACACTTCCACTATGAATCAGCTTGTGAAGTTAACATCCTTCCTCCAAATAAAGAGATAATGTAGTACGTGACTGAGGGCAAACATACAATTCTTAGTTAAGAAAATGCAACCCACATGAATCTCAACAGAAACAGCTTGTTCCTTTTCACACAAACTCTGTGAAGAAGCAGAGAAACAAACTCTGGCTTCCTAATTCCTACGTAGTCTTTTAAACTTCCCCCCCGCTTCCAACCTCTCCTTGGAGTTCATGAGTTCTGTGGTTAGGGGAGCCTGAGGGAGGCCTTTTGGGCAAAGACACAGTTGCTCTGTTATGGCTGGACTATCGCAGCTCCTTCAAGCAAGGTGTCACTTGAAGGCCAGTGGCAGAATTTAGTCTCAAACTGAACTCACAGGGCGTGTTTTGATTTTCATTGTCAATATAATTCAAGGTAGTTACTTAGAAGCTTTTAATGAATTCAGGCAGATTAAATCAAGGACCCTCCTAATATTCACTGTTTTATAAACTAGAATTGCTTAGGGAAAGAAAGTGATAGATGAGGCATTTTACATACTCAGGCCATGATTACAGGACATCACAGGGATCAGAGTGTGTTCTGGTTCAAATGCTTTTGAAGGTAGATGCAAGCTCCTCAATTTTGCAGAAGAGCATTTGTAACAGTGAAAGATAAGCTAATAAAACCAGTTCAATTTCAATCTAAACCGAAAGCACAGTCCAATTTTGAGTTTGCTCTTAACTCCCTCTTAAAATGCTAAATTTCTGCACTTCTGTTCTGCAGTGATTGATTTTGTATGTGTACTGAGGAAATACATTATTTGCACTACCTGAACTGCGGAGGGCTGTGAGCTCCAGTATATATTTGTTCCCTTGCAGATTCTGGTCTAAAGGAGTTGCATCTTACCTAATAGAAAATGAAAAAAAAAGACAGGCGCATTATCTGAGATGACTTTGTAAGTAAAGCAGAATGTAATATCACTGTTCTTAAGATGCCTATTACTTACAGAATGCATAAAATGGAAAGACACCATAAATTTCTGCTTTGTCTCACCTGTGCTAACTGCAGTTTTCTGTTGGTATATTCTCTTGTTTTTCAAATCCCCTAATGGCTCCAGTCTCCACCCACTGTTTTTCTCTACCCACTCTTTCTCATTACCTAATCACAGCTACTTTACTAGTTCTTTTCTTGAAGTTCTCTATAATGGTAGCTTGCTTTTCAGCTTGTGCTGCAGCACCTCACACCCTAATAATTACAAAAAATACTTCTTGGTCTCAAAGCTATGTAATTTGTATAAAAGGTACACATAATGATGCTTATCATCTCTAGAATTGCAGGTATATTACCTGACATATTTATTCTGTGCTGGAATGTCAGTTTCTTTAGAAATTACATATTTACCACATTTCCATCAGTGGTCCCTAATTCACTAATTCTGATAAGATACTTAATCCAATTGTAACTGACCACAAAACAGGGTAGACAGAATATTTGCACTACTGAATAATCACTTTTATGCTATATCCATTGCACGAAAAATCTCGTTTAAGCTGCCCCTACCTTACCTAACTCCCTATATTGAATGTTCCTATCAACAAAATCCTTTAAGCCAGATAGCCCATAGGATTTCAGTGGACTTCAGTCTAATTTTGTCTGGCTGAAGACAGCCCTGACAGTTTGAGTAAGTCTATTGAGTGTCTTGAGCTCTGTCAAAATAGGCTGAACTCAAGAGTACCTTGCATACATTGCTCTCACTGTTCATGTGCCTCCTCTGTGAGGCTTCACTGGACATGCAATTGCTTCAGTGGTCCTTTAAGACCCCTATTGCTTCAAAAATTTCTTGGAGAAAAACTGACACTGTGAAACTTTATTTAGCATAAACAACCAGAGTGAAATCTTTTCTGTGCTCAATATTGTCAAACTAAAATGGCCATAGGCCCATAGGCTGCTACACTGACTCTCAGCAAGGGATGATTTTCAGCCAGAACTGGTTGCATTGGGTGCTTTTTCTTCAGTTTCGGAAGATATTACTTCAGCTGGTGCACAAAGTTTTATGGCCCAACTTTTACTTTCCATGTAAGGAGTTTGTTCCGATATGTTTAATCAAATAAATAATTTTTGATCCTCTCCCTTACTCTACATGTTTTTCTAAAAAACCCACATCCCTTATCGAAGTTGTGTTACAGCACATTTAGTGCACAGATGGGAAAAATAAACTAAGATTTTCTTCACCACTGCTTAGTTTCCTTAAACAAAGTACACAGCAACAAATGGTTGTGGCACAATTTCAACAGGAGTCTGTGGTGGAAGCAATCAGAAACTACTGCATATTGCAAGCACCAGAAATCTGGGAAGTTGAAACCTGGGAAAACTGA
The DNA here is from genome assembly GCA_013396755.1 of Sclerurus mexicanus. NCBI lineage: Eukaryota > Metazoa > Chordata > Aves > Passeriformes > Furnariidae > Sclerurus > Sclerurus mexicanus. The sequence goes on along the minus strand of VWZF01000445.1, from coordinate 1,037,162 downwards.
AGGAGGCTAAGGAGTCAATATGTGCAAGAAGACCCTTTCAGTGGAGGGAAGTAGCAAAGAGAAAGTAGCAAGTAGCTGCTGTAACAACACTGTGCAAACCCAAGAATAATTTCAGCATTTCTGGCACAATGGATAGATAAGGTTAAAGAGGAAAAGAGAAAAGAAATAATAGTCCTGTGAGAAGTCTCTGCTTATACTCTGGAAAGTCTTGTTTTGGATGATGTCGATTCTCAAAACAAAGCAGGCTCATCTGTGCAGTGCACTTTGTGCAGGTTATCGGATGGGGACTTGAAACACATTTGTACTACTCACATGGGCATAACTCAGAAAGAAAAGCTGGTTGTGTGTGAACTCTAGGCCTGGCAGCAAAGGCTCTTCTTCTCCTCCCCTCTTTTCTGTAATCCATTTCCTGTATGCCTGATAAGAAAGAGATACTAAATGCCTTTCAGCGACATGAAGATAACCACAGCTTTTTTTTCTCTCATTCTTTTTTCTTTAATAATACTGTGTTTCAGATATTTTTCATCTACTTACCCTGAAAGCTTCTCGTAAACCTCCATTATCTGCAATGTTTTCTGCCAAAGTCCTCTTCCCTTTCACCTGGCAGAACGAAAGAACATCACTCATTTAAGCCATTTCTGAACCATCTTCTTGATCAACTTCAAAAAACAGGAAGAAGTAAAACAAGGAGACAACGACCTCAGTCAATTTCAACCATCATAACTTTGGTTAAGAAAACCGGGTTTCAATGTGAAAACTGTCAGTAAACAATTTTCTGTGATGAGTTATCCTGGCTCTGGTCCTAGATCTATGTAGCTCAAAATACAGTAGACAAAATGCACCCAAGAATCCAGTCCTTGGTCTTTGATCTGAACATCAGTAATTTTCCCCGAGGTCCATTTTTATCTGATTACATGTGAGAATCCAGTAGCCCCTTTCTTAAACTTCTATCTAAAAGGTTATATTTATTTCTCTACATAACTATTAATATAATACTGGGATGCTAAAATAACTTTTAAGTCATAACATAAACAAGCATAATTAAAAATAACTGTCAGAGACAGAATTAAAATTGATAGCATAATCTATGCTCTAAAAATATCTGTGAAGAGGATTCCTGTTGCTTCTCCCAGTATTGATTCCAAGAGCAAGAGCAACAAGTATATACTGCAAGGAGCAGGACTATATAAACTTTGTGAGAAAGCTGGTCTCCTGGCACTACCAAATCCAATACCATTATCAAGAAAGCCTAATTTCTTCTGGATCAGCATTATCTGGGCTCACCTTAGTTTCAGGATGCTAAAAAAGAGGCAAATGGGGCAGAGGAGGTAAAAAACCCAATGGGATAGCTAGGTACCCGTGCCCCACCACTCAGTGCAGATGAGCACCCAGGCTGGGTTCGAGACACCTTGCTTGATGCCCTGGGTACAATGTTACACCCAATAGCATAAAAAAGGAGAAATGGGAGCAGTAGAGCAAAGTGCAACCCTTTCCTGTCAACTGTCCCCTCACCTCAGAAGGCTGGAGACAGAGGTGAAAGAGAAGCTTTTAGAGAAAAGGTGCTGGGAAACCAGGGAACATTTACACACACCAGCTGCCTTTTTTTCTGGCCTTTCCTTGCAGTGGGCTTGTGAAGAAGACTGATTTAGAGTGTAAGATGAGAGTAACCTAACAGTGACTCTTGGGCCACAGGTCGTTTTAATAAGTGGAAGAAGTCTTTCTGCTGATCTCAGGCAGCTCTGGATCAAGTATTTGAGACTGCTCTGTGCAGACAGTTTGTGACAGGGCTCAGGGATCACGATAAGCCCTTTATTTGATGAGATGACTTTATGTGATTATTGAACTCTGAAGCTATTTCTATAGCCACTTTTTCTTTCATTACACTTCTCTTCTGGAGACATTTTTATTGTAAATGAGAAGGAAGAAGAGTAAATAGGTTTCTTGATCCATGAAAAATATTCATATGGGGTAAAAAATCTGCAGAATATTGATGTAAGTGACAGGCAAAGATAGAAAAAAAAGTCTTTGCTTGCATAGCTCTTCATATAAAAGCTATAAAATATGGCAGAAAATATGAAGATTCTTCTGTCATCTAAAAAGTGCTTTTGGTTATCCTGTGGAAATAGAAGGAATGGGATGACAAGGCTGTGGGTAACAGGATCTCTTTAGTAAGCTCATCCATGATCTTCAAAGGCTGCTTCTTCTCTACACTGGAGAGGAAATTCAGACCTACCTCATCTCAAGAGACAGTGCAGAAAATAAAGGGGAGGGCCAGGCCAATGGCAGAGGCGTGGAAAGGGCTCAGCCATATCCCTGGGGAAGGTTTAAATGACCTTTTTTAAGTACTTTTGTATTGACAGTTTCTCCTACAGATATTCAGGAATGAGTCTGAGAATCTTTATTTGTAAATTAGCTTGTATGAAGTACTTCAAGTCTGAGTTGTTGGACTTCAGACTGGATGACAACATGGCTTTGTTTGTCTCTGAGACTAGTACAAACAGCCTGGGAAAAGTGTTGAAATTATTGCTAAGCATTCCATGTGACCTCTCTATTCTTAAAAGGCAAAGATGCAATAGTATTTCTAAAATGTAAATAGAGGTGATAAAATTGCATGGGGACTGGAGTATGTGTTTTATGCTGCAAACTAAGATTAACATCATGTCCCAGCCAACATTACTGGAATTTCAGCTATTCATTTCTGAAGGTCTGGGATTTATCCTATTTATCTTCATTTTGGACACATATATAATATGCACATTTTCAGGGAAGCCCATAGCTCAGATAAAGAATGAAACAGAAACCATTCTTGCACTTTCTTTCTCAATCCTTTTCTATGAGCTACTGCTATCACGCTCCCTTGATTAGGCATACAAATGGGGTCTGTGTGCATGCATGGAAGAAATTGCAAGAGTTGAATCTGAAATAAAGCAGGGTTTATGCATCCATTTTATAGCTGCAATAAATAACAGGCAGGATTTCTAAAGGAATCCATAAAACATGCTATTATATTCTTTCTAAAAGGAGTGACTGCTCAGTTTTCATTACAGACCTCATCTTCTGAAGACATTTAACATGCTCACAATAATTAGACCAGCCCTGCTGAGTGGCTTCATCCTCTTCCTCTGATTCCAAAACAATGTGATTGGGAGAAGGGGTTTAACCCTGTCACCAGGGTGTGGGTAGTGGTATCTGATTGGACTAATCAAATCTGACAGACAATTTTTAGCACAATTATTCACTTCAAAAAATCATTTGTTGTGAGAAATGAAGTTGGGAGACTAATATCCGAATATGTTGGGTTTTATAAAAATGGAGTTTAAAAAAAAAAAAAGGCAAGCACAACAACCAAAACTCCTAATGTACCACTGTTTTCAGTCACCAGTGCTTTGTGGTTTACATACATATAAGCCAGCTCGCTTCCAGTAGTAATTGTTGTATTGATTTATCATGCATTTTGTTTTCTCTTTAAATTTTTCTTCAGACTCAGTTGTCCACCAAGGGTCTAAATTTCCATTTTTGTCATATTTCCGACCTCAAAAAAGAAAGAAAGAAAACAAATGTTTTATCAGGAGAAAACTTTTCTGGTTTAGGGATCTATCACCTGCACAGAAATAAGAGGTGTACAAAATGGATAGGATCAGTGAGCAAAATCTTGACCCCACTCAAGTAGGGCAGAAAAAAGCTGGCATTCTATTTATTGTCATCATTTCCATTTGCAGAAAAAGATAGTAATGACTAATGAGTTCTACAGTAGATTTTATAATTACATACTGTAAGAAGCATTTGAGCTTTCTTTTAAGTATAATTGTGAATATTTTTCATCCTCAGCCCATATATCTTTCATTCTGCAAATGTGATGATAACTAATTTATTATTAATTAATTCTACACTTGATCAGAAAAACAAGCCATTTCATGGAAACTTCTAAAGTTTCCATTTTTCATTTGGGTGCAAAACCAGAACATTTGAACCCTATTCACGGAAACAACATACATCCTGTTCCCCAAGCTGATGGTTATAGCACTGGCTCATGGAAGTTTCAGTGTTAGGTCCCTGCTCCCCATCATTTGTAGGAGAGTATCTCATCTCCATCGTGACTCCAGCCAGTCAGACACAAGGCATGTTTGGGCTTTTTTGAGAGCAGGTTTAGCTGCCCACGTGGATTCAGTCTTGCTCTGTGATTTGATTCTTTTTTGCAACTGCAGAAAAGAGGGCTAAGGAGCAACCAATACACATAATACCAAGTACTGAAGATGTTTTCTTTCGTCCTTCTGTGTCTTTTTTTTTCTTCCTTCNTGGAGGAGGTTCATATTTCTCTCCCTCTGCACCTCCCTCCACCTCCCCCACTCACCCCCCTTTCTCTCAGGAGCCCCATTTTTAAAAGGACTTTACTGAGACAGCCAAAGCTAGATAGTGGTAATGCCTCACTTCACCCAGTTTGTCAGGAAAATTGGATTGACATTTTCAAACCATTCTTCTTTTCCCCCCTTCTTTATCTCTCCTCTTTTTTTTTNAAAAAAAAAAAAGGCAAGCACAACAACCAAAACTCCTAATGTACCACTGTTTTCAGTCACCAGTGCTTTGTGGTTTACATACATATAAGCCAGCTCGCTTCCAGTAGTAATTGTTGTATTGATTTATCATGCATTTTGTTTTCTCTTTAAATTTTTCTTCAGACTCAGTTGTCCACCAAGGGTCTAAATTTCCATTTTTGTCATATTTCCGACCTCAAAAAAGAAAGAAAGAAAACAAATGTTTTATCAGGAGAAAACTTTTCTGGTTTAGGGATCTATCACCTGCACAGAAATAAGAGGTGTACAAAATGGATAGGATCAGTGAGCAAAATCTTGACCCCACTCAAGTAGGGCAGAAAAAAGCTGGCATTCTATTTATTGTCATCATTTCCATTTGCAGAAAAAGATAGTAATGACTAATGAGTTCTACAGTAGATTTTATAATTACATACTGTAAGAAGCATTTGAGCTTTCTTTTAAGTATAATTGTGAATATTTTTCATCCTCAGCCCATATATCTTTCATTCTGCAAATGTGATGATAACTAATTTATTATTAATTAATTCTACACTTGATCAGAAAAACAAGCCATTTCATGGAAACTTCTAAAGTTTCCATTTTTCATTTGGGTGCAAAACCAGAACATTTGAACCCTATTCACGGAAACAACATACATCCTGTTCCCCAAGCTGATGGTTATAGCACTGGCTCATGGAAGTTTCAGTGTTAGGTCCCTGCTCCCCATCATTTGTAGGAGAGTATCTCATCTCCATCGTGACTCCAGCCAGTCAGACACAAGGCATGTTTGGGCTTTTTTGAGAGCAGGTTTAGCTGCCCACGTGGATTCAGTCTTGCTCTGTGATTTGATTCTTTTTTGCAACTGCAGAAAAGAGGGCTAAGGAGCAACCAATACACATAATACCAAGTACTGAAGATGTTTTCTTTCGTCCTTCTGTGTCTTTTTTTTTCTTCCTTCCCTGTATATTCCCTTGTTCAAGATGACAAATTCCCTAGAGATGTATTTATTTCTATATTTGGAAGGTACGAGCCTGGAAAGAAGTAGGGATCTGCTTAGGGAATCAAATATTAGGTTCTTTTCTGACTGAGAGGTGACAGGATGGAGATTAGATACTCACCTGCTCAGGAGGTGGGAGTTTTTGAAGAAAAATGTCTCTGTTCTGAAGTGTTTCCTGACACAAAATCTTGTAGAGCAGTACCAAAAGGATACCAGGATACAAAGCCTTTCCTTTCCTTNGTGGTAATGCCTCACTTCACCCAGTTTGTCAGGAAAATTGGATTGACATTTTCAAACCATTCTTCTTTTCCCCCCTTCTTTATCTCTCCTCTTTTTTTTTCTTTTATTTTAATATTTTGTGACACCTTTTCTGTACCACTCTTGTTCCAGTATTGTATTTTAAAACTTTCATAATTGTATTTTGAAAAATGTCAAAACTGAAATGAAAAGTTTTCTTGAAAGTAATTTTTATCAATCAGAAGTTATCCCTTTGCCGTTCCCACTCCCCCCAGTCAGGACTTTCTGAATCTGTTGCTGATTTAGTTTCCATTCAAGACAAACAGAATTGTTCATTTTCTTACCAAAGAAAATCCAGTTCAGACCACCAAGACTCTATGTAAATAAATCCAATAAATACAACTCTCTATTTTTTTCACACAATTCAGCACTGTTAAAAAAATTCCAGAACAATAAAAATGCTAAAGCATGTAGAAGTCAGCTTTCTAATCTGTCAGCTCTGTAAAAAAAGAGTTATCAACATGCAGTCAAACACTCACCATTGCTATCAAATCCATGAGTAAACTCGTGGCCAACAATTACTCCTATGGCACCATAACTTAATGACCTGTAACACAAAGAAAGTTTCCTCAGAAAGTGCCCACACTCATCAACATTAAAGGGCAGATCATTATTTATTTTAAAAGGGGGTAAGGAAGGAGGGAAATATGGGTCTAAAAATCACACCTACACAATTTGACTTCAAGTTTTTGAAAGTCTTAATTTTAAACTCTTCCTTGTCTAAAAGCAGTATTTAATCTAAAATTTTGAAAGCATTGTGATGGTTCACTCGTCTAACCAAATCCCTCATTAGCGCCATATGGGCTCCAAAATGTCTCCTGACTGCATTGTGCATGTTCTCACTGAGAACAGGACAAAGTTACAGGTGTAACTATTCTGTCAGCATTGCCACCGAAAAAGAAGAGATCAAAGGCAACACTGGGCTTCTCTACTGTCAGCTCCAATCATTCTTCACTGCCATGCAACAAAGACTATACTTTGTAAAGCACAAAACAGATCTCCAATCAGTTAAAAAAATAAAGCTCCTACAATTTCCTTGCACCTGTCCTGGTATAGGATATAGTACGCAGTCAGATCTAATGTACTGGAGAAACTGAATAGTAAGAAATATTTTGTATTCCTGACTGACAATTAATTATATGTTCCTTGTTATATCCAAATAAAAATGCATCTGAGAGAAATAGGGATGAAAGAGGGAAATGTTCAGGGCTTTTTTACACCAAATGCAGTGGATATCGTGGGGGTAGGTGATCTACTACATGCATCTTTCATTTGTTAAGTTGTTTTTTATGGTTTTTATCATTTCAGTTACTGAGATGCTATACTTCAAAGTAGCTTATAGTATTTCTAATGTGTTGTACTGGAATAGAAGAAAGGCAGGGTGTTTTGAAATAACATGTTATTACTGGACCTAATGATCCATAGTAAGCTAATTGCTCATCTCAGTCATGCCCAAAAAGTATTATATCATTTAATTCCCTCTGCTCCCATGATAATCTTTCACTTTGTTTTTTTCTTTCCTGAAAGGTACTTTCAAGTATGTGATAAAATCTTCCCTACTGTTTTTTCCCCTAAGAACTATTACAAACCTTCTCTAGAAAATGCTGGGTAAAATTATATGTTTCAGCAATGGAAATACCATTCTTTTGGGTGATAAATTTGCAATCTTGTGTAGCACACAGTGATAATTACCATAATAAATGTACTATGTTAGACTTGTTTTCCATATCTGAAGTGAGGTGGTTATACAGGATCTTTTGCAGCTGGAGAAGTGTAAAAATAATGGCACAAAACATGTAAAGAGATCAAGAAGAACCAAGTCCTATTACTAAATAAATCTTATTTTTCCTCTGAGGGTCTTGGTCACCATGGGTGGCAGGGACAAAGAACAGGCTGGTGTTCTGGCACTCCTACGTCTTTCCGTACCTCCAAAAGATGGGGTAAAGTTTGGGGGTGCTTTGCTTCTGTGAACCCCCTTCAGCATTTTGTCCAGGCCAACAACATTTTTTGCCAGAAGTTTTCTGAGTGCTGTTCATGCTTTTCAATTTCGGGCACAATTGGATAGAGATGGAGGGAATTAGGTGCAGCTCAGCAGGTACCATATCAAAGGGACACTTTCTGGGACTGGGGAGGCTCAGAGAACTGTAAGGAAACTACCATGTCAGGTAATTTGAACTCTCTATTTCAATATATCTGGCAGTGAAGACTCGTAAGTATGAATGATGACATTTGAATGGTATTTTATTTCATGTGCTGAGATGTAAAAGAGATAACTAAGCTTCTCTTTATGCAAACAGATATAACTGGATTTTGGTGGCTATGTTGAAACTGGACACTAAAATGCCACTAAATGTTAAATATTTGCTAAATCAGTTTTACAGCAAGTGCTGATGACTTTTTGATGGTTTTTCTGTTCCACTGCCATGTACTGTTTCTTCTAAGCACACAGAAGACATCCAGAATATTTCAAGGACAAAAGCAATCTGTTGTCTGATATAAAACAGCTACATTTGTTTACTAAATTTCATTTTGATACATACTCAAGCAAAACCAATTTAAACTAAGGTAACCTTTAAAGAAGAGAAATGAGCAAAGTATAGTACTTTGAAAGAACCACAATTTTATCACTACAGCAGAAGGTCAGAATACAGAGAAATCTCTTTAGAAAGCAAAGCTGGAAACAAGTCTGCAATAACCATAACAGAAAAAAGGTTCACCTTAACAAGAAAGGACTGTCTTCTACCCCCAATTACCACTTAGAAAGTCACCTGGCTCATAACAATTCTCTTTGAATGCAAATTCATTTGTTCCTCAATTGAACATGTCTTTCTACATATATTGCCAAATTTCCTGTTTGCAAGGACACAATCAAGAGAGGAAGATGGCAAATCCAAAATGTTTGAAAAGTTTGATTTTTTTTTTAACATAGATTTATTAAGGATATGTTTCACCAGTAACTGGCTTTATATAACTGCAAAATAACTTTCAGAAACTGCCAACAGAAAGTTTTCATGGTCTTATCCTGTCCTAAAATAGAAAGTTACTGAACTGCACAAAAGCAGTGATTTTTCAAAATTAAATGTGTGTGACCTGTAATTACTCTTCCTCAGCTACAGGAGCACACAGGCCTGCTCAGGCAATCACTTATGCACATGGAGATGCTCTCATGCACCTCGATAGGCACAGACAAATGCCCACTGCTAATCTTAGATATTAGCAGAAAGTGAACAATAAACAGATAATAATTGGCTTCTCAGGGTATTCACTTGTGTTCAGGAAGTGTTATCTGATTTAGAATTCCTTTTAATACCTGCCATGTGCACACTGCTGCATCTGCATGCTATAGCATTGTAACACTTGCTCTTGGGTGCACTTAATTAGCAGTTCCTGTGAGAATTCAGTCATCAGTTTAAGACAACTGACTGCAACACATACGGCTCCCAAGGGTAAGTAAAGCTGTCACACAAAGCAGCCCTTCTCAAAGGCAGTTCTTTCAATGGTAAAAGCAGGACACAGCAGGAGAGAACATATGAGCCAAGGGCCAAGCTTGCCCTACAGAAGCACAACACAGTTTTCTATGCACTACCTGTTGGTTGCCTTCAGCAGAGTAGCCTTCTTCTCCATGCCCTCTTAATGTCTACATGTATTTGTAATACTTTTCCCTGTTATTCCTCATTCCCGGGTGTATGAGGGTCCCTGGTGCAGTACTTACCTAGGATATTTTGTTCCCCAAAAGAAAGGTTTTTGTAGTTCTCCTGCTGGGAATCCTNCCAACCAAAACAAAACCAAAACAGTGAGGTCAATAGGGCCAAGTAACTGTCACAATGACCAAGGCTTTAGATTTTATGACCTCATTTGTTTAGTTTTAGAAGGTTTTGCTAGAGCAGCTTTCGCTCACGTGGTAGTTTCAGAATGCAATAGAAAGAATCTTTGAGAGGCAGCAGAGATCCTCACTCCTTCAGGACCACAATGGCAGTAAGATGCTGCACTGCAAGAACTTGATTTTATTCCATTGCTACACATGTCTGTGTGAGTAAGTCGTATTCCTGTGAAAAAAACAGCTAGCGTTTCCTGTGAATACTGAACTACCCCCAGATGTGTAGACAGATTAACAAACAATATATAGGTAAAATGCAACAAGAATTCAAGCAGTGTTAGCTTAATGAGGCTGCAGTGCAGCAAAAACCATGCAAGTGATAAAATGTGAGCCTGATTCTATTCAGTCTATGAAAATCAAAGGTAAATGGACATACTTAGGCATTTTGGTAAAGGAGAGCTGTAGAATATCAATGCTGTAGGGTCAGTCTAGCTACAGGAATTACCTGGATGCTTCTGACAGACTAACTAGTTGCCAAAAACTTGTCAATGGAGGCACTCTGGCGAGTGATGATCTACTGATGTTTCATATAGGAATCAAAATTGCTCCTCAAATTCAAAGTCACATGTCTATTTTTAATTCCAGGGTAATATTTCAGTGCCACGATACTGAAGACAGTGGAGCTGCACACTGTAAAATTTTAAGATCCCAAAGAACTGCTAAAATAAAGCAGACAACTGTGGTCAAAGCTTTTATATCATGGTGAAAAGTGCCACCCTTTCAGTCCCAAACATGGAATTTACTATCTTTTGTAACAAACTCCCATCTATTAAACACAGGCATACACCTACGTTGAAAGTTACCCCACATGGACATCATTTTGTTGAGGAAGAACCAGTTTCCTCAGGTGATTCATTTGTTTTCCAAGGAACTGCTTCTTTAGTCTATGGGGCTCTCTTCAATAAATCAGCAGAACACTTAGATCAAAACAAAAACCATATTCCTTTGATTCTTACCCTATTCAGTCTTTTGTTGATAGATAGGTCATGGATTTCTTTATATCTGAGATAAAATGTCAGGCAAGATGTTGGTATTTCCCTTACAAAGTCTTTAAAAAGCATACTTTCAAATAAAAACCAAATTTTAAAAACCCCAACCAAACCCAGTATGCTGAGTGTAATTCATGTCACATGATGTGATAAGTGGTAGGTACTCCTGGCCTGCGCATCTACTTTTTTCTGTTGCTTCTCTGCAGCTGCCTTGATTACTTACTTGCAATTAGATTACAAAAAGTGTGTGTTTCAACTTATTTTTTTCAGTCTGGTTTGGTTTTTTTCTCTTATTTCTCCTGATGTTGCTTTGTTGTTTCAAGCATGCTATCATTTGCTTTTCCAGCCACATTAAACATGTTACCAATATCAAGGACAAAGTTTTCCTGATCTAACTGTCCTTGACTGCCAGTGCACAGATGAGTATTTAGTATGCATGTTTTTAAACATCTCACAGCAATGGTACACCCGTACAACCTGATGAAAAGGGCTTGTTAGTGCTCTAAGTTAAGAGCTGATGTTAAGAGCTGGAAAACTAGTCTGAACTGGTTCCTTCCAAACCCTGAGCCTTAGAAAAGGTTTTGGAATTACTAGATTCTGCTAACTCTAAATGATCTTCTCCCTGCAACAGCAGATGAGAGGAATTGTGGCCAAAATGAACAAATGAGCCCACAGTGACGATGGTATGAACCACAGTCACTCCACAAATCATGTTTTATGATCACACAATCCTGTGTGCCTGTCACCACACCAAGAGGCTATCAAGATCTTTTAAGGATATACAATTATTTTGTCCAGGTATAGAACCGAGTATTGAATTTGCACTTGTCTGCAGTAGAGGTAATATACATTATTTACAGCAAACTAGGTACAGACCTTCTCTCAAGCTCATTCAGCTACAAAATATGATCTAAATATATCTTCATAGAACAGTCAGCTCTGAGTTACACCATGAGATAAAGTTTTCACTGAATAAGTCATGTGAATGAATGGTAAGAAGCTCCAATACTGAATCCATACAACAAATTAATAATTATTTTACTCAGAGCCAGGATCCATTTTAGGTAAGACACCACCAAGCAAAGTGCTGGTTGGAATGGTTTCTGCTTCTGCGTATCTGTGTTAAGTACCTCTGCAGTTTGAATGCACTAAAGGAAGCTCAGGAAGTATTTTCAGACCCAAGCAGAGTCAGAAGCCATTATAATTTAATACACATTTCAGAAAAAATTTCAAGAAATTGGAATATATTACCCACAAAATGTTTTGAGTTTGTTTGGTTTTGGGGTTTTGGGTTTTTTTTGTTGGTTGGTTGGTTGGGTTTTTTTAAGAAAAAGTATTATCTAGTTTTGAAAGCAATTCTTTGACAGCTATTATAGCAAAGGGGTCCTGTTCTCCAGAGGTTAGTAGCACTAAATGAGGGACAGTGCTTGTCCACTATTGCAGACTAGAAGGAACAGATTCAGAATTGGCAACACATGGCACCCCTTTTTATGCAATGTCTCACTCAGGCAAGTGTCTACTCCATCATCCTTGGAGGGAGCAAGGATAATGATGTCCTAGACCTAGAATGGCCTTGAAATTGTAACAGGAGATAGATCACCTGACAGTTTCTTATTTTGTGCTATTTTGAATCCCTCAATTTAGGCAATTCCCTTGTGAAATCTGTTTCTTTTTCGCTTGGCATATTGCACCTAAACGAATTAATGACAAAACTCAGAGAGCTCATAGTAGGCTGCAGTTGCAATAAATACTAATGGGATTATTTATACACCACTGGAGTTCAAGCAAGCAAAGGATGGATCTGAAGGAGTAAGAGAGACAGAGTTCAGAGAATTTCACATCTTAAGGAATGGATACAGGCACTGGGAATGTACTTTGAACTAACACTTCACCATAAATTTAACCTGTAGTGCATCTTGCTCCCTCTACACAGCCCCAGAAGAGAGAAGCTGAAAGTCTCTCTCTTTTGCGCACTTATATTTCTAGTGCAGGCTCAGAGCCTACTCAAGGCCATTACTGACCAAGAGCACACAGAAAGAAAACTGTATTGTCTTATTACAGACCCCAAACCTATCTGCCATAATTAGGACCTGGACTTGCAGAATCTGCCTTGACTACCTTCTTACAACCTACTTACTTTTGGACTGCAGCATCACTCTGAGATGACTGGTGTCACATGCCACAAGAGCTCAGTTCTGTGGACAGCTGAGTTCAGGCTGTCACAGAACAGCACTGGTGCCCTATATCCACACATCTTACTCATGGCTAGATCATCCTCAAGACAGACTTTGTGCCACTGATCACAACACTTTAGAGCCCAGCTATTCTGATCACAGCACTTTAAGCCCAGCAGTTCAGTTTTCAGTCCACTTGACCACCCACTTGAGTAGCCCAATCTTCAGCAGTTTGTATTTGAGGATATTAGGTGAGACAGTACTGAAATTCTTGCTAAAGAATGAATCACACTCACATCTCTCTCCTACTCCGCTGAGCTAGTAATCTCATTGTAGAAAGCTCTACCTGCACAGGACTACTTTTAATGTAATAGAAGGTTTCTAGTTTCATTTTATCCATTATATGTATCATTTATCCACATGTAGCATCTCCCTGCAGCAAGGTTATATAAAGCTTTTTAGAATGTATTTAAAACTTGAAGCTTTTTTTTTCCAGTTTTATAGGAAATTTACTGCCATTAATGAATCCATTTACCAACTAATACCTTCAGGGTATTGTTATGCACATTTTGCAGATGAATACTCTTAAATTCAGTGCAACGTTGTTAGTTCACCAAGAAGACACCTGCAATCTCATTGATCTGACAGTTCACTGAAACAATGCAGACTAATAATGGATGATGTAAACTAAAAACACATGAGATCACTTGCCATATCATGAGGAAATTTGGAGTTCCAATCTAAATATGAATTCAAGTTTTATAGTTCAGTTACATTATTCAGTTATATCGCATGATGATTTTTACTGAGCAAGGCAAGGCCTTATTCCACATTAGTGGATTTACAATTTCCAATAATTAGGTTGGTTTGTTTAGAGCAACTTCTGACAGTCCAGTGAATCCTGTATGCAAGTAACAGACAGGGGAGACAGCTGTGCTAAATTGTGTCATATACAGGATAGTCTGCCAATTGTTGTTCTGGCAATTCTCAGATGTGTTTAAAAGCTGCAATTTGTTTTTTCAAGTGTCGCTGAATGAAATGTAGAGTTTTAAAGCCGTAAGACTGCTAGTCAGTAATCAAAGGATATTGAATTCACATATGGAATTAAACACGAAGCCAGCTAGGGCATTAGTTATCTTAAAACAGCACAAAGGGCAGGAGACATTTGTTTAAAATAATTCCATAGCCTTCTATTTGAACAACTGAATCTCATCCCAGTGATGGCTTTGCATGTTTGGCCTCTAGCTGTCAGTCTTGATGGCAAGGGTCTCCTGCAAGTTCTCTCAGATACAACACACATGAGAAAACATATCAGAGCATCTATACGTATACATACGTACATCTATACGTATACGTACGTACATCTATACCTAAGTAACAGGGATCAAACTCTGTCATAACATGGCCCTGAATCCTACATTTAATTTCAAGTTTTATCCTGTGGACAAAGGGAGTAGAAAATAAAAATTGTGTAAGAGTAGAAAAGAGTAGCCTTACTGTGTAAGGCACAGTAACTGTTCTATGTTCTGCACGAATACAAAGCTTAACTGTATGAAGAGTAGTGAATACATTCATTAAAGAGATAAAGGGAGGTGATCTTAAAGCAAAGGACTCAGCAGCCTCTACTTCAAATCTTGGCTCAGTTTCTACTTCACCTGACAAGGGGCTGACAAGAGGCTCTTTGATGCTCATGAAAAAAGAGAGAACTCGGTATTTCCCAACCTCGGTGTGGCAACATGAGGAGAAACATGAGGTGGTTTGTGAGGGGCAAAGGAATACTGTGTGCTAAGGGACCAGAAAACTTGTGAAAACATCTGTTTTTACAAGAAACTTTAATCTTTATTTTCTAAGGGAAAAAATTCACTAGATTGCCCAGGGGGAAAAAAAAAGGAGCAAAGGAAATTTCTTCTATTTTATACATCCATGGATCAGAATTTTAGGAAGAAAAAGTAAAGAATGTGTGTAAGGATCATGCATCATCTCACCTGTGACCATAATTAAATAAAAGAGAATTCTGGTCCTTAGTAAATAAGAAAAATTGAAAATGAGGGCTCACTTAAGAACACTTAAAGCTTACTTAATACCAGGGCTCAGAAAATGTTCAGTCGAAATCTCTTATGTTCATTAACCTCCTAGAAACTAACGGCACACTTGAAACTACTTCATCAATAACCTTCCAATTAGTGTAGTTCTTAAGGGAAGAGAAAGTGCCCCTAGGTGTGGTCCCCTTGTCCTCCCTGGCCACAGCACCGTGTGCTGTTTGCCAGCACTTCCCCGGCTCCTGGAAAGATAAGAGTTCTCCCTTGCAACTCACAGCCTCAGCAAGCTGCCAACATCAATATCTGCATGATGCTTCCTGTAAAGATGATACTTATTGGCTAATATGAGCTCTCATCTGTGGTTTTCTCTATGGATGGTAATTTGAATGCAATTTTTAAATTCTGCTGTAGATTATATCTCCTTCCTGTAACATGTAATGAAGCTGCTCTCTCTAAAGAGGCCTCTTGACTTTCACTAAAGAACTGCAGTACCAGCACAAATGACTTAGAAGGAGCATGGATATAAACGTATAGAGATAATATCAACAGTAGTTAATTATCCAGTACATCTATTCAAGCTTACACCTCATGAGTGTGTTGCTTATATTTGTCTCAGTTCACTGTAAATCTCCTTTTCATTACTGTTCACAACCCATAAATGTTACTTTTTTTATATATTCTGGAGGCATATATATGGAAAAAAACTAAACACACCAAATGCCTGATGAACAGTTTCCTTCTATCCTTAAAAAGGGTCAGTATTGTAGTGCTGTAGTGAAAGAAAACCTTTTCTTGAACACAAGTACGCTACCATACTTTGATCATCACTTGTGTCTATTTTCAGCACATATTTGTTGACTGCTCTAGAGTGCATTAAAATAAACTAATCCTTTAGAAATATGTTTTTGGTGTTCCAATTATGATAATTAAAAAGATAGCATTCATGCTGCTTAGATTATATGAAGTGTACTTAGATACAATTTGAGACTCTAAAGGCAATGACACATACCTGTTGTTAAGTATCCTATAATTGGGGGGAAGTTGATGAGCAAATGCACAGAAATTCAAAAAATTATCCAAACTAGGATTAAAAAATTATTAACAACCACTATAAACATTATTAGTGGTTAATTTAAGTTACTTTGAATTATAGAAAAAGAGGAAATAAATAAATAGAACATCAGAAGTACACTTGCTTGATAAGATAAATTATATATACCATATTTTTTAAGTCTGCTCTTTGCAGGACATCTTACTTTAATACAGCTACTTATTTCTCCTTTTGAGATATTCACAGAGTTGTTGGTCAGTCAAGCTATCAATAGTTTAGTAATGAAAATTAAATAAAGCAATAGGAATCATAAAGCTGTTCACACTGAAGTGCAGCAAAATTCAGTACACCTACTGCATACATAAGGTTTCCTGTATTCTCACAAATTAAAATTTTTTCTAAATAATATAATTTCTGTTTTCTATTAATTTTCACTTTTAGTGACAAAAGACCTTTTCTTCCAAGTAATTGAGCAGTCAAGTGGTCAAGTTAAGAACACTAATAGCTGCATGTATATGAAGATTGTATGGACTTGTATGGAGATCATGGTGACTTTTTAATGCTTGTGTTACAAAGACAGAAGAATTTGTTATCCTTCCATCAGGAGTCTGTCAAAGACCTCTCTGTGCTCTGACCACAGAAAAGAGAAGCATCTGCCTAAAGTTCAGAAGGGACCAGGACCACATTCCCTCCACCTCTGCAGGTACCTGATGATTGCTCCTTTTCAGAATCCATGGGTCAAGGCACTGACATTGCCTTTTCTCTAAATCCTTTCACAAAGCCTTCAGTGACTAATCAATCTGAGACTTGCTATGATTATACTGACACCATCACACAATACATTTCCATTTCCAAACTCAATGGTCTTAATTTTTAGAATCAACTTTTGGAACCAAGTATTTTTCAGTTAATATAGAAACTGGTTTCCATAATCAAATTCTATTATGCATTTTAAAATTCTTATTTCTCAAGTTCTCCTTAGTAAACTCACTTACAAAGAGCAAAAATAGATGGGCCTTGAACACAATAAAGTCCAGTTTGCTCACTGAAGAGCAGGGGCACTTAAGCAGATGAATAGAATATCAGGTCCATTCAGTTATTTCCAGCAGTAGATGTGAAAGAAAAGAGTGTCAGGCAAGTATCTATGAAGTAATTCTTCTACTAGGACATCTTTCTACCTTCCAGCAACCAGCAGCACAAGGACCTGTCCTCCTGGACTGAGTTTATATCCCTCTCTTCTTTTGTACAGAACAGAATGTCCTCTTTTTCAGGTCATCTGTAATACAGTGACTAGCACAGATCCTCATAACACATCTTCAACTATTTTACCAAGGAATAATTGGTTCCTACCTTCTTTACATATCTCTAATCAGCTATTAATTTATGAAAGGACATTCTTTGTTGTCCCATGGCAACATCCATGTAATAGCATTGCGAAAGAACCTCATCAAAAGTATTCTATGGAAATAAACGTAGTATATCAAGCATACTTACTTGCTTTCTGAATTCCAAAAAACTCTAGTAGACTAAGAAAGCATGATTTTTTTCTAAAAGAAAACGCAAAAAGCAACTCACATTCTCACACACACTCGTCACCATTATATCACATGCTTATTCATTCCCTCTATTCAGTCATGCTGTTGTCATGACCAGTTTCCTTTATATAGGCTGGAATGACTTTTTTTGCAGACCCCTCTGAATTCTCTTTTTTTTAAAAAAGGATTTGACACTTGTCACACCTATTCTGCCTGTGCTGAGGCCACTGTAAGTGATAAGCTATACATCAAAGCTGGTTGTTTGGCAATTTCTTGTCTAAGATCCTTTGAAATACCTGGGAGAATATTATCTGGTCCCTATATTTGTCACAGTTCATTGTATGAATGTCTTCAACAGTGCCTTCTATTGACACTAGATTTTAAACTCTTTCTGGGACTTACCTCTCCTAAGAAAAAGCTCCACGATTAGAAGTTCCAAACTCTTCCAATGCTATGAATTATCTTATTTTTATGCCTTAGATACTCTCCTTTTTCAGTGAATTTGAAAGAAGGTTCTATTATTAGTTCTTATACTCCTAGAAAGTTGGTTCTCAAAATCTTTGTGGGCTTGCTATGTAACAATTTTAACTTGCTAGAATTCATGCTTAATTCTCACGCTCAAATTATTCTGGTTAGTAGAACCTTTTTTTTTTCCTGTTGTTTAACTAGCTGTTTAAAAATGCTACAATTTTCGTAGTGTGTGATCAGTCCCTCTGAACTTTGTATGGATTGCTTCTGAAAACAGCTTCAAGGCAGTAAGGTAGGAACTGCTAGATGTGAGATTTGCCCAGTGAGATGTACCCAGCAAATACATCACACAATACAAATAGGCATAGGTTTGCAAACTTCAGTCTCCAGCAGAGCAGTTCTTTCCCAGAAGCATCAATGGGAACTCAGTAGTGATGTGTCAAATATTTATCAGCAACTTCAAACCTGAGAATGTTCCTCCCACATCTCACAGAGCCTCTTCCCCAGTAAAAACATACCAGCCAACAGTGGAAGACTGTGCTGTGCCTTTCTTTGAATCTTCCCTCCTGTTGCACATCATTTTTAAGGCATGATTACATGTGTACCTCTCTCTCAGGTAGGAGAGAGTTTTGTCCAGAAAGAGCCACCTTAATCCTTTTCCTCTTTGAAACAGTCCTAAAAGGACTGTGAGTAGCACTGTCCAAGCTTCCAGGTCACATGCCAGCAGAACAATGTCAGCAGTGTGATAGAAAACAAAATTGCCTCTATACCCAGGAGTGACGGATGACGTTTGAAAGCTCTCTGCCTTGTGACACTGTTAGACACAGCAAGTGTGAAATTTTCAGTGACTCCAGCCTCTCATTACAGTTTTCTTTACTGTGCCATGGCAGAGAGGCCGAGAGAGGTGAACACTGCTGAAACTTGAAAGACTACAATATTAAAGAAGATATAACAATGATGGTTCTCATTTCACATGGACTAGGCTTCCTCTCCATTCACTCAAGACATCTTCAGCAGCAGCGGTAGCTGGTGCTGCCCAGGCACCTCAGAGCTGTGACCAGCTCAGGGAAGCCTCAAGTGCTCCTTCAAATGATCAACAAAAATGTGACTGCTTAACGATGGCAGCCCTCTAATTAAGACAGAGCTATCTAAACCTAGAACTAATTTTAATCAAAAGAACTGCCTAATTATAATACATGCTTTACAAATGAGGCCACTTAGACACGAAAGAATTTTAGTGAGTGGTTTGAAGGCAAAATTATTTGCAGGAATTGGCAGAAACAGATACCAGTAGATTCAGATAGCCTGAAACCTCTGCTATAACATCTTCTGTGTGATATATTAATTTTGTGCCTTTCAAAAACTACTTCTCTCTGCCACCAGAAGAGATCCAGGAGAAAAAGAAGTCACACAGAAACTTTTGATACTCCTGTCTCTGGGGACCAAGATCACAGAAGTGATTCCAGATCCAAAAACCACAGAACAAGAAGGTTCATTCAACATACAGAGCTAATAAGGGCAAACAGAAGTGCCAGGGTAAAGGTAACACTTGTAGACAGAAATACTGCTATAACATTTTAAAGGCCATTAGAAGCTTTCAATGCAAAGTCCCATTAAAGCAAACAGAAATGAACATCAAAATCCATACACACCTTTGAAAAACTCAACTCTTTTACCTTACATGTTTCCACACCAGAACTTATGCTATCTAAAAACAATCAGTAACTAAAATTAGAATAAGATAGATAGTACTGTATATACAAAATAATTTCATCAAACTATAAAGGTAAGAATTTTAAGTTAGCTACAGATACCACCCCTTGAAGCGGTCCTTGAAGGTATTGAACAAATCCACTGGATGCTCCTTCTTAGGCTTTCTGGTCTATATCACAGTCTCCTCTAGTCATTTATTCTTACATATCTATCAATACTAGAGGACAGAATTGCTATCACCATATATTTGGGCATGTACACGTACACATGTTTTTGTTACAGAAAACAGAAAAACTAAAAGTGATTTAAGCTATCATGTGCAATGGACAGAGTACTCACACATAGTCACTGCAACTCAGCTGACATGGGGTAACTCAATGAGCAACAGTAGTTCCAGTTTCTGGGAGCCCTAGATTTTCCAGAACTATCCTCTCATTTAAGTCTCACAGCTGAATTACCAGGTTTGAACTTTCAATTTTCAGTCACAAACAGCACAAATGGTACAGCTATTATCTGAAGCTTGACAGACACATTCCCGAAGAGGCACTTTATAAGCAGGCTCGGAAGTCAGATACTCACTGATCTGGTTGGTAGATGCACTATAAAAAGCATTTACAGTAGTTGGGCTTGTGAACCACCTGTAGTAAGAGCAAAAGAAATCGTCTGTCAGTACGCTTACTCATCTTTATGAATAAAAGGAGCAAAGACAAAAATTGAACTCAGTAGAAGGAAGTAAAAATATTAAGGACCTAGGATATATGCAATTTTAAGTATTTGTCCATTTCAACACATGCTACCTACACTTTCTAGAACATTGAAATCTATTTTTCACTGACTATGTGTGTACAACCAATGAATGCCCAACAGGAGCAATTCTTAAGCTTTCTTTTACCTAATCTGTTTAATTTCTAAGTGACCATTGTGCTTGAGAACTCTGCCATGCTGATGAATCAAAGTTCACTCAGCAGGGGCTGCAACACTGATAGCAGCTGTGAAAACTCTCTGGGATGTCTTTCAACCACATGTGAAGAAACTCCCCATCGGCAGAGAACATTTTAAAACGAGTGAAGTGGCTTCAGAGGCGTTGCTAAACAACTACTTGAACAATTAGGTTTATGCCGGCAACATTAGCTGGTACTTTCTGGGAATGTAAATTCAAAATGAACAGTTTTATGTTCTGTACCCAACACAATGAACATGACCATCAGTGTGATCTTAAACAAATAGACCTCTTGCCAGGCATTTCTTGTCATAGTTTGATTTCTCATACATACCGGAGAAAAACCTAGACTTGAATAGGATTGATGATCCTTGTGGGTCCCTTCCAACTCAGAATATTCTATGATTCTATGAACAGCAAATAGAATTTAAGAATCTCCTTAGCTTAAGCTCATCCATACTGACAGTGGCTTCAACCATATGCGTGGAAAATCTCAACCAACTTCAGCAAGATCCAAATCCCCCCGAATGAAACCCTGAGTTCAGTAATCCCAAGATTTCACCTTATGATTTTACAAGGAAGAACTTAGGTAAAATTAAAGATGATGAGAATTAGGATTAATTCATAATAAATTAGAAGCAATTCTAGTAAATCTCCAAACAGGAACATCCTGATGTCTTTAGTAATGCATTACTCAAAAGTTTTGTAAAGTCACATGAAAGCAATGTAATTTCTCTGGAAAATTTCTTTCAAAGATAGAAGCTGCAAAACAAAGAGTAAGACAAAGGAAGAAGAACATGTGTGATATCAGTGACAATCATATACACAGTCTGTGTTTTAAAAGAGCACCATCAAACAAATGAGTCATCTGCAGGTCTTAACTATTCTTCTGACAACTAATGTCCTCACATAAACCATGTAACAAAAGGGAGAGTTTTAGAATGGCAGCATTTTGGGTTTAATCAATAAATTTAACAGCTTCTCTTATTCTCCAAGCAGAGCAGCTTATTTTACAATGCATCTACTAGAAAAACTAAGCAATGAAGGCAAAAAGAATTATGTCATATATCTTAAGCATCCATCACATTATAGGCTCTAATTGCCACAGATAACTCTGCCTGTTTTGTTTATTAGGAGATTGTGAATGGGAGGAGCAGGGGGAGGTTGTTTCCTCCATAATAACGAGATTAAATGTTAGAGGTAATGTAGTGAGATAATGGAAAATTGAAGGAAGAATGTGTATAGTGAGGGGATAAAGAAAAAAATTATGGGGCTTAATTAACTACATTTCAAGTCCATGTTTGTATACAGCAGCAATTAGCTGAACTGTTTTGAAGGATGCAATCCTGCCAGTTATGCACTGGGATCTGTTCTCCAGGCTTAGCAGTAGACCTGGAGGATTGCCCTGTTTTTTACAGGGAGAGAACCCATCTGAACAGGACTCATCTGAAACACTCAACATTTTAATTTAGAATTTACTGTTTGAACAAAGACACATAGTGTTGCAACTTCCACCCCACCCTGTTGGCTTGTTCTACTTAAAACAGCCTTTCTGTTCTCTCAAACAGCAACTTTTAAGTATGAAAAAGGCTTCTGGGACAGCAAATCCTCCCTTTTTGCAAATCCTTCTTAGCCTCTCATTTCCAGTTAGAGGATCAAGGGCCTAACAGATAACAGATACTTCAAAACAGACCAATGTGCTTTGCTCTTCTCCCCATGCTCTTTGATGGTGCAGCCCTGGGGGCCTTACCACAGCTAGTTGAAGACTAGAAGCCCCACAAGCAGCTGTCAAAGAGCTCTTCATTGACAAGCAACACCTCTCTAGCAGGACAAGTTTGCACCCATTTTTGTTGAGCAAGGAGCTAGTGACACATGTACTTGTCACCACAGGGACACGGCATTTTGCCCAAGAGCAACAGTGAACGCCGTTGACATTTGGTCCACAGTTACGGAGGGAGGACATCACACCATCCCCCGGCCATACTGCCATGCCTATGAACTCACAGATTTGTAGCTTGTAGACTAGCTACTAAGACATAACACAGCATCCCCATCCTGGGACTGCTTCTTTCTTCATGATCTACCGCCACAATAACAAAGCCCATCCTGTTTCCTGAGCTTAGAATGAGCCAAAGACCAAGAGCGGCCTTGATTTTGTCACTGCAAAACTGAACTAAGCTCTTTCTAAATTGCTCTTTCATAACAAGGCTTCAAGAGTGACCCTGTATGAAGCTTGTTGGGTTGAGCAGGAGCCCTACTGAGGAGTCAGGAAAAACGAGAGTTCTCTAGTAACAAGCAGAATATACAGATGAATTTCATATTTGACACTTGGCAAGGAGCACATTTCCATTTCAGCATTTTATTGTACCATTCTGAGCCACTCTCAAAAAGATTTAGGAAGTATTTTCCACAGAAGAGTAGAAATAATCGAGACTGTTTCCACTCAGATTAGCAGAACAACTTCACTTCTCATCTGACATCCTCCTTCAGTGAGTCCTTGAAAAGATTGAACCTTCAGTGACAGACCTTAACTAATAACATGCATGTAATGTAATAATGTATGTAATACATATGTATGTAATAAATATGAAGGTATATAGTAAATAGCTGTCGCTGTTAAATTTTAAAGTGAAGTAAATTTAGAAATTACTTTCTTATCCCTGTTTGAAGTCAAGTTGCCTGGGCATTTGCTCTAGGTATGGTTACAATTTCCATGCAATTTATCTACTGACAGAAGGATGGGGGGGAAAAAAGACAAGCATAACACATTCCAAGCTCTTCTTAATTACAAAGTAAACAAATAAAAGTTCTAGAATTGTTTACACTGTTTCATTTGCTATAAGTATGTAAAAAAGGGACAACTTTGAATGATGTCCTGTAGCATTACCTATCAGCTACTGCAGCAGTCAAAACCTAAGGCTGCAGACTCAACAATTTTGAGAATTCTCTTGTAGAATTATACACTGAGATAGCACGTGGGGCAGATACTCTCTTAGTTTGGGTTTCTTTAGGCTACAATTTTCTCCATGATATCTTCCTTTCTGAGTTAAGAGTATACTGTGCTACATTGCCAGGCATGAAGAGAGGTGATTGGGAACATTTACATTTCAGGAAAATGATTATTTTTTTGTTTATTAGTTTTATTTATTTATTTTTATTGTATTCTGTAAAGCACCAGGTGAATCTGCAATTTGTTTTCTCAGCTTTTTGAGTTAGAAGAAATCACTCAGTTTGCTTTTCAATATCTGAAGTAGAACATTTTAAGAAAGTAATATAAATAAAGAAAATTAACTTCTGAATATACAACACAAAAGTTGGTTAGAAGTGAAAAGGTGTACAAAGTTGCTGGAAGCTGGAAAATGTTTTCCCAGGAAAGTACTGCAAAAAAACCTTCTAAATGGGAGGTACCCTTCAAGGTGACTTCCAAAAGTGTATTTCCTGTTCTCATTGTGAATCTGTTTTATACATTTTTGCATATAGAAACAGAAGATTAGCATCCTAGGCCAGACTGCTATCTGGGCAAGAAACTGGGATGGTAAGACTGGACCCAGCCTTCAGCGCCACTTCACTGCTTAAAATGAGGTTCAAAGACCAGGACAAGGCTCCAGGAGGCTCCTTTCCAGACCCTCCTCTCCAGGGTAGGTCCCACCCACACAATTCCTGAGCCTCCAGCAGTGTCTCTCCAAGAGACAACAGCCTGCCCAATGTTTTTCCCTTTTTTTCAGAAGGAGCTTTAATACTGTCTTTAATGGCATCCAACCCAGCACCTCTCAGAGCTGCCTTCCCTTGAGTCAAACCAAGAGCCAGGGCTTACCAACAACAGTGTCTGGTCAAGAAAACATGAATAAATCCTGGAGGAGACCTAAGAATCCTCTCATAGCAAACCTCCTTGGTATCCTCTTGTAGGGATACCAGATGTCTAAATCCCCAGGACTAAAAGCTGACTGGAAAATGAATGATTTGGCCCGGTCTAAAAATTTTAGATTATGTCCTGTCTTCAAAGGAGAGAGATGAATCATAATGAAGTGGTATGCCCAAGAAATCCTCTGATGCCTTGTTATTTACAAGTATGATATCAGCGTTTAGAAGGACAGATTCAATCATTGATAAAAAGGTGCATCAGATGTGTGTTGGTACACAGATCCACATGTAGGTATGAATGTGCAAGGCTCCACAGATGAATAAGCAAATGCAACTAAAACCCCAACTCTCCTTTTTTTCTCCCTTGCACAAGGAAATCACTTTCCCCTGCACTGTCTTTCACTTCCCTCTGCTCTAGCTGTGTCTCAGCTGGGTTATAATAATTGTCCTCACACCTGGTGCTCATCCTCCCACACAGCCCCCTTCCAGCCTCACCTTCCCCATTCACCGCTCTCAGTCTAACCTGTGCTGTTCTGTGCATCATATTCTTCAGCTCTTGCACAAGTCCCTTTTTGTTCATCTCTCTGCTGATACCTAAGCACTTTTTTCCTGTTTGATAGAGCCAGCTGTGAAGATGACAGCCATCTCTCCAGCCAGCTGTGAGGATGGCAGCTGGCATCCAAAGCAGGTGTTGAGGACAGCAAGTTACTCCTCCCGCAGCCATGGTGCCCACAGGGGAGCCTGGCTCCCGGGATGGGCAAAACAGGCAACGCCAACACCCCGATACCTTGTCACAGCCTTCTGATACCAGTAGGTCCCCCATCCACACCCTGAGCAATGCCTCATCTGACTTTCTACATGCTCCTTTTTCCTGTCAGGCAGATAGCTGTGAGGGACTGAGGGAGCAGAACAGAGAACAAAGAACTATGATAATTATTCCTGCTAGTTTTGGGGTTTTTTTTTCTCTTTTTAGATTAAAAACCTGCTGAATTTCAAAAATAATTCATTTCTACTTTGATATCCACATTCCTCCTTATCAAATCCCTCTGTTTTGTATCCCCCAGCTCCTCTGTCCATCCCCTGATGGGGTTTCCCTGGTGCTTTGAAATTTCAATTTTCCATTTAGCTGATTATGCTGAGGAAAGTGGTTCCAGTTTGAAATAATATTGTTGAGTATTTTACTTTTAGGGTGTAATATTATTTCACTAGCTGGTAACTTACTTCCTTAAACTCTCATTTTCTTATTTATCTTTTTTCAGTCCCCAACTTTTATGATATTGTAATATCTATCTCTAAATATAAAGGCTATGTTAAAAGCTACTAAAGTAGGGAAAAGAAGAAATGAAGTAAACAGAAACGAAATCCCAAGGGTAATTATCTATTAACACAGCACCAAGCTTCACCAAAAGATCTGTGGCATTCTATTAAATGTAAAATATAGAAAAACAAAAACGGGAAAAAAATGGGAAGGGAAGGGAAGGGAGATGTAAAAGCATCCGAAAGCAGTAAAGTATGATGTGGTAGTGGACCTTCAGTATCAGAAATGGAAAAAATGGGATTGTGAAGGAAATGAAGAAGCTAGTCAAAATGCCTTAAAAACTGAAGCTTTTACTGTGCTGTAAAATGGAGTTCTTGTCTTTTTTCACTGAATCACCCTTCTTCCCAAAACCCCTTGAGAAAACTTTTGTCTGCCTAACCTAGTATGCAGGAATTCATTCTTGCAGGACTATGTGAAGTCCCCCTATTGGCCCTTAGTTAACCCTTTCCCCATTGGTTGTTATCCCTAGAGTCTCATTGGCAGTGACTAGAATTCCCCTGAAAATACCCATTTCCCTATAAATACCCCTGACCATGTGAATAAAGTCTCTGTCTCTGCTTCCCCTTTGCAGTGGTGTCTGTGTGTCTCTTTCCTGGGGCATCTCAGGGACCACGTGGGAGAGGGGGAATGAAAAGGGGGTGCATTCCACCCCGCTGTTGCAGTATGATAGTTTAAAAGTGGCAAGTGGCTAAAAAGTGGCTGATGTTTCTGAGGCCATGCCTCAGACTTGTGAGTGGGAGTCATTGGTTTATTTTAATAAATTATTAAAAATTTACTGCAGATAGAGTGACACCACTTTCAGAGCCCTTTTCTACCACTGAGCAGTTGCAGAGACAGAACAACCTCCCAGCAGGAACCCTAATTATTCCTCCCCACCAGGGCTCAGGTGAAGATTACCTCCAGTCCTGCAGAAGGCAGAGCATATAGCTGTGTTAACAAAGGAAAAAGACCAAAAATCAAACTGGCATCCCTCAGGCCAGAATGTATCCTAAGGGGTGACAAGAAAAGCACCGCAAAGGTGATGAGGAGACTGGCTGTTTTGTAGTCCTGGAAATAAGATAGTAAAGACAAGTATGTGAAACTGTTCAGTGGTAGTGGTCAATTGGATAAAACCTTCATTTTTTAAGGGTACCCATGCTACAGTTCTCAGACTACAGTCCTTGAGTCAGGCACTATCAATCAGTTAATTTCCTTACAGGGGAGTTTTCCCATCATGCCAAGAATCTACACACTCTGCATTAGTGCTGCCCCAGCACTGGTCACGAGGAGGAGGCTGCTCATCACCATTGCTATAGAGTGACAAATGTTAGTTCACTGCTTTCATGGAACTGTTACTCTGAAGAGAATGTACTATCATGATCTCGCCCTGACATCCAGGAAGATTCCTAAAATCATTCCCTGGGATTAACCGGTGCAATGCCAGAGAAAGCTGTGACAAGAAGGTAAAAGTCACAACTAAAATTAAGGTATAAATAACCCCTTGAAGATGTGGGGCCAAGTTACACCACTCTAACCAGGAGTGGCCTGTACCTGTCCTGCTGACATCCTCTACCTGCCTCACAGACAACCTAGAGCCACCCCTGGAACAAGGTATGGCTCAGTTTCAGTCAGACTTTCTGGAGTCCTAAGGAAATACCACCACAGGAGCTAAGCAGCAGCACTGATTTCAAAGTCTGTGTGTAGAAGGAATCATTTCTAAGTAGCATGATTAGACTAATTAAGTTCTGCTTAGGTTTTAATTTGCATTTTAAGGATTTGATTACCCACCAGTAAAAAAATAGACTGATTCTCTCATGTATTTTATGACAGTTTGTGACACAATCTGCACTCTCATGTTTACAAATAAATAAAAATAACATATGTAAATTAAATTATATTTCATTCTGTATCATTGCTATTAACAGCAGGTAACTAACAACGCTGATTTGTATTACTAATAATAACATTATCTCTTACTAATGCTTTCATTCTTACAAAATTTATTTCATAAATCCCTGCTGTACCATTTCAAACTCTATCTGTGACCAAGAGACATAATCCATTTTTAATTGTGATTCAATTACCCCTTTTTCCATTAAGTTTAAGCTGCAAGAACATGACTATTGTGCATCCAAAAAGGGATACCTAGAACTTAAAAAAAAAAATAATAAAAAAAATCCACAGGAGTTTCTGAATAACAGGAGGGTTTGCCCATAGGCTTTTTGTATCATAATATGTTGCTGTGTATATAATTCTATTAGAACTTAATATACAATAGTATTTGTTGTATAAATTAAATAATATAAATTACAACATTGTTAGAAGAGTATGTAAATTTGCCTTTTGTCTACTCACTCTGTTTTTGGAACTTCTTTTCTAAGCCAGTAGAAATCAGATTGGGCTGCATATTTGCGAGTTTGCAATACATTGCCAAAATAGTCACTTTCTGTAAACTTCAGCTGTGTGGATAAAGCACAGACAATTTAAAAGCATGTCCAAAGGAACAAAAGCTGATATAAAAAGCTAACTTTTATTTTATACAAGATAATCACCTAATTTTTTAGCAATTATCAAAGCAAGTAAAATTTTCATACTTGGTAGGAAGAATAAATATTTTATGAGCTTAGTTAAAAAACAGTAGCTGAACGGAATTACACAAGGGTCTGGAACACTGGAGAAGCCCTCCCCTGTGCAGAAGGGTGATGAAGGAATCATGAGCCCCCAACAGTGAATTGGAGACTGCACATATCTGTAGCTGTTATTTTAAGAGATCCTCTTTTCCAGGAGGAAGTAGACTTACTTTTATTTTTATATTTAAAATTGCATTTTAAAACCAATTCCAACAAAGTAACAAAGTCTGCTTTTTCAGTTTGCTTTACGTTTTATAACAAATGCTTCATAGTCTGTGCCCTCTGAGGGTTCTGCCACTGCTTTTGTACTGTTTCTCACATTAAATATTTACAGACACAGGGTCTGTGCTTCCATGAGCTTCCAAATCTAATAGCAATAACACACATAATACAACTAACCATGCAAGAAAAAAGGATAATTAATAGTTTACAAATCCAGATGATATCCCTATCATTAGTTTAAAACAATCCAAGGATTTGAGAGAAAGTTGCACTTCAGATGTAAACTATGGGTTTGGAACCATGATTAATAAGTATTTTTCACCAGACATTGCCACTCTTCTGGGCAAATGCTCTGTCTCATTACACTGTCTTCACAGCACCATCTCCCCTTACACTTCCCATGAACAAGGACTAGGCTGGTAGAGATGGCTCTTCAAAGTTTTCTCAATAAATTAGGCCTCTGTTCAGTGTTTGTTTCTGTGCTCTGGCAAAGATGACTATGTCTCTTGTGTTTTATTGCTTTGGGATTGAATCTATGATTCTACTTTGCCTGAGACTTTCAGTAATACAATACATGACATACATGCCACAACTGGAAAAATGGTAAAATACATTATTATTATTATTAATCCTTTGCCTTCCTGCCTTAGGCAAAACAGATACTGGGTCACAAAGGAGTCCCCCCATGGTATCTTTGTCCAGCATCCAGCACAATAGGCCTATGCATTGGTTAGGACCTCTTGGCACAATTATAAGCAACAATCATAAATAAAATACATAGGCTGGAGAGCCAATATATAGGGAATCATAAATTGCGATATTCTGAGGTAAAATGTTGTTGTGTTTTTGAAGACCATTATTTTGAGAAGAAATGTTTTGGCTTGTTTCATTTTTATAATTAAATGCAAAATTTATTACATTGCATGTTTAACCTTTAAAATCCTTAGTATCAGGAAGGTTCTTTGCACCCAGGCACATTTTACTCCCAGCAAGCCTCATAACCTCACTTAGGGACACCAGCACTGACAATTTAGACATGAGAACTGGCACACAATTAAAAAATGAAATAAAAATAACCAGGCAAGCACAACTCCAGGTGCATGCCAAACAAAAGACAACCTTTGATTTTAGACAGCAGTGAAACAGAACAAAGAATAGCTGCGATATATAAATGAAGAAAGCTGCAGGTCTGACACTTACTGTTTTGATGTCTTCATTAATATATGTGTCATTCATTATAAACTGAGGGTAACCAACTTTTGCCATAACTGCTTTTGCCTTTGAAAAAGAAAATGAGAAAAAAAGTGTTGACAGATAAAACCACTTATCAGCATACAGCTTTTTTTTTTTCCCTGCTCTGTTTCCATTTTGCATTATTATGATTCCCTGGAGGTGTCCTAATTTAGCTTCAAACCAACTTGCCTACAAGGTAAACTTGGTGCCACAAGTGAGCTCGAGATCACAACGCACAGAGTCCACATTCTGTTGTCAGATTATCACAGTGGGTCTATTGTTGCCTGCAGAGCTTTTGCGTACTTATAGCAATGAGTTTGAGTGCAAAATCTTAACAGCTGATTTTCCCTACCAGTGTTTGTGCTAATCAGATGGTGGAACACTGGTTTTTGCAATGTTTTCCAAAGGAAGACAGGAAATGGCCCGTTTCCCTATGGCACAGTAGCTGGTACGCATCCAACTGTTAAAATAGATTTGATACACAGATGTGAAAGAACCTTGGTCCCAGCAAGTGCAGACTGGTGTATTTCCACTGAGGACCACTTCTGTTTGCACCTGAGGATGGGTGCATACTTTTCTGAAAGACACTGCGCTTTCCATAAAACTGCAGAACAAATCTTAGTTTTGCCCCTTTACTTTACAGTCTTTTCCCTTTCCCAAATGTTAGTAAGGGTGTTAAAATAAGACACTTCACTTTTCATTAGCTTTGGTTTTTTTCCTTGTTTAGTCTTGACTTGGTCTCAGCATTTATACACAATCTGTGTAAACACTCCAGTGTGAAGTGATAGTACCTGTAGATGAGTATTCCCACTTTGTAAATCATGGTGTGAGTGCATAAACAGTCTGAGTAATATTCTCACAAAATCACCAGCAGGCCTTATTATACCCAGAATCTCTGTGGAGACAACAATTTTCCAGAAGAAAAGCAAAAGGATACAAAAAGATAAGGCTATGTAACAAGATGTGAAATACGACAATCTGTGAAATAAATTAAAGCCGTGGTGGACTAGGGTAGCGCTAAGCTTTCACTCTGCATGTTTTCAGGATGATGAATGTAATTTCTCCTTAAGTCTTTGGAATTCCCTCCACCCCTCAAAAAGCACTCTTCTGGAAATTTGTTCTTCAAACTCATATGTCAAAACTCAAATGAAAACTTCAAGATATGAAATGCAATAAATTAATTGGCCCTTAAACCAACTGCAGCCATACCAACCCTGCATTCTGCTCTCTGTGAGCAGAGCCTTGACCTCTCAGGGGTTCACCGACTTCCATTTCCCTCTTGCTTCAGGGGGTGACTACTCAAGGGAAGATTCCCCCTCCTGCATACTTATAACCTTTCCCTCTTCTGCCCCTCCACAGTATCTCAATACAACAAGGTCTTCTATGACAGCAGGAATTAGAAACAGCTGTTCAGCAACTGTGAGAAGGAAGCTGAGGGAGGACTCCCTCCATTTAACCAAAGTAATTCTCACTCCTCTTTTATTTTTCAAGAAGAAAGGCCTCTTTGCTTCTACAAACTCCTGCAATTTCTCAATCTCATTTCCAACCCAAAGTCATAATCCTCCATTTGTGACATCACAATTAATCGTGATTGAGATAATTAAGATGTCACAAACAGAAGATAACAACTTCAGGTAGGAAATTAGCAACAGGAGCAGATGATCTCTTAAGCAAGAAAGATCCCATTGTCATGCAAATTGCCCTAGTGATAAAAAAAGCAATGGAAGAAAAATGCTGAATGGAAAATATGAAATGAGCCAAATTAACTCTCAACAGAATGTTTTCACAGTTTTCCAGAAGGTTCATCAGTCTTTCAAGATAATTTAATTGCTGGGGAGGGGGAGGAGGGGGGGGAGGGAGGATAAAAAGATGGGGAGGGAGCACAATTATCTGCAAGTTTGCATGTAACCAGGAGTGTCTAATCTTTTTCCTGGTGGTGTTGTCAGGTCCAACTGACTGAATTTGGCAGGAACTGGAAAATTTCCTTTATCATGTCCCATGTTTAAATCCTAGTTAAAAGTAGCCTTGAAAAAGGAAAGAGCAACACTCATCAGTTTTAGTTTCTACTGTCAGCTGCTTAATCACGTTTGGTGAATCTCAAATATTATGCATAAGTTCCAGAGTATCCATCTGAATCACTTACAGTAACCCCTGCATTGAATCTACTTAACTGAACACCTTAGAATTTGAATTAAATGGATTTAATTTAAAAAATTACTTATATGATGAAGAATAAACACTTTAAATACAATTTATAGTGCAACTTCCGAAAAAACCAACAGTGGTTTTAAAGTAAATGTAAAGAATAACTGTATCAATATAATGGCATTTTACTAATGATTTAGCCAGTACAATGTTGACCGAAACTTGTTGATCCTGTTTTGGCACATAAAAGAACAATTTTTTGTTTTGAGCTAGATTACATCTTTTAAAGGCACTCTTAATTTGTAGACTGTCTTCCAAACAGAAAAAATAAAGTCATGCCTCGCTGGCTGTAAATGCAAAGGAGAATAAAGCCAGCCTAGATCTGGCAGTCCTTCTTTGCTGAGAGATGGGCTCCGCCCTTAAGCATGTGGTGCTAATTGGTTGTGACCAAAATTATGTCCTTCTCCACCGCATGGACATTTTGGGATCTTTGTGGAATATCTGCCACATCCATCTCAATCTCTTCTTCCACAGCAACCCCTAGAGAGCAGCAGCTTGGGGCTGCCAAGTTTTGGACCTTTTAGAGCTCACTGCTTAACCAAGCATCTCTAAGGGAAGATGATGCCTCCAGGCTCCTTAATAGCTGGTCTGACACGGGTTGAATTAAAGATCATATATAATCACATAATCTCACAAGTAACCATTTAATTAATATTTAACTTTTTTTTTAATATATTTCTTTTAGTGACACTTTAACTCTTTACTCTTTTCATTACTTTCTTTTCACACTACCTCAGGAGAACTGGGCACACTTATCAGATGACATACACTTGCTTTGTGACATGAGATTGAGATTTCTAAGCATGAGAACAAAATAGTTGGACACTACTGAGGTATTTTGTTTTATAAAGGCTATATAAAACCCTAGTAAATAACAGAGTTTGCCTCAAAGAGATTTTTGAAAGTAAACTCAAAAGGTAATGCTGCTTCTAGTACTTTTTGATGCTTTATCAGTGTCTAAAGCTGTCTGTATTTTGTAAGATAGAGAGAGAGATAGAGAAGAGGAAAAGATTATTTTATTTCATTTGTTACTTTAAACTTCTTACCACAATATGTGTGTTTTAGAGACCTGAGAGAATAAGACAAAGCCGATGCTGACCGGGAAGGACGTGTGGCTCCTGACTGGGAGAACTGTGTCTGATAACCAAAGTAAAACCCATGAGAGGTCATAGAAAGCCTCTGAAGTCCTTGGGAATCCCTTCAACTGGGGTTTCTCCTGGGGGCTTTGCATCAGGTGCAAACATGTTCAGCCGAGGCCAGCACACAGCCCAATTTATTTAAACAACTGACAAGTTACAAAGTGTCATATTGACAGCAGGTTTCTAAATTCGCATATCAGAAGTCTTGTTTCTGTGCCTATCTTTTCTGCTCACTTATATACCATTTAACAGCAGTTTGAACACTCCTTATTTACACAGCACAAAAAGAGAGAAATCTCTTCTGCAACTGCCTTGCTCTTTGATAATGATGTCGGTATTTTCCCCTTGGTAAGATTAAAAGTGTGGTTAAAAGACCAGCATTCCACGAGGCATACACCTGCATACAGAGAAGTCAAATGAAATGTGACAAACGTACAGGAACCAGCCACGTGACAATTGCACATGAATCCACCATAAACACACCATACACAACTTTATGGCTTAAAGGCTCATTTAATTCCTTTCACTAATTTGCATACTAAATTGCCATGTGTACAGGAAGAAAAGGGGGGCAATGGGATATTTTCCCCAGCTATTATTAAGCACTCAGTCTACATTGAGCTGTTGAGTAAATTAAGACAACTCATCACTGCAGGCCCCTTCTCCTACCATCGAAAGCAAGAGGCTCTCACAGGGGGTGACACAGAGAAGCAGCTCACTTTAGAGGAAGTCATGCTAACTGTTTTCCACCCCAGCAGCCAGAGAGAGCAGGCTCTGAAGCAGAGGACCCAGAAGGGGACTACTCCCACCACCTCTCATCATGCATGGAAGTTTCCCCACTGACTTCAACACAGCTGGGATTTTATAATCCATGTGCCTTTCTGAGAGCACTGCAAGTCAGCTTACTATGGAAACAAAATAATAAAAGACCTTTCACTCTTGATTTAACAACTTGCCAACATGGGAATGCACACATGTTTCAATGCTCCAAAGCATCCCAATTTCCAGTCTATTCAAATTCTCACTTGACAACCGAGCATGTGAGCCTTCTGAGAGCCTTTTTTGCCACTCAGAGCATGATTTGGATATTTTCTATGCTAGAAATACTAAGTAGTGACATATTGTACTTACTGTAAAGAAAAAACCAAAACAAAACACATATCTCACTCCCAAGAAAGTTTTATGAGTCTGACACAGATCTGTATATCAACTTGACTCAAAATAACTGTATGAAGATCATTTTCAGGCTTCTAAAAATATAAAAAATTAATACAATTAGAGTTCTCTGAAAAATTAGCATGAAAGACATTCTGAAAGCTAAAATAATTCACAGCAAAGTAATGTTCCATTTAATTACAAGGATTAATTCAGCCTTTATGTACGTGTCTGGTCTTTTCATTTTTCAATGAAAACAGATGATTCAAGAGCCATCTGGTAAAAGTGCTGCATAAATATCACTGCATCTAACTAGGTTTTATGTATAGAAAAACTGGGAAAATAGAGTGATGGATCTTGGCAAAATACGGAAAAGTTCCATCACAGGGCTAAAGGCCAATCCTACGGTTGTCAGTAGGAAGTGTCCCACTAACTTGAGTGAGAGGTTGACTGGGCTCACCTCAATGATGCATAGGATTTCCTTTGTGAGACCTCAAGAAATGTCAGGGATTTTCACATTGTCAACTACAATCAAAAGTGAAGTGGCAACTCAAACTCAAACATGAACACTTGGCATGAAATGACAATTTTTAACAGTACTTGATCTGCAGTGAACTGCCTGTAATACACACTCCAGAATATAGATAATCATTAAACTCTTCATTTTTAAACCTTGGCTTTAACCATCCTCTTTTATTTGCATGTCACAATAATAGAATAATAGAGTGACAGAATAATAGAAACTGTGTAGACTTTTGTCTTTAGTGTTTCAGTTAATAATAATTCACATACCACTACCTCACAGAGCACCATAACCATTCCCTCTGTATTACAATAATTGTTTTGAATGCTCTAAAATAATTGATTATGAAGACAGAAAATATACCTATCATTCCATTATTGTAATAGCTTGAGGCCAGGGAAAAAAAACCCCAAAACAAATGTAGTGACTTAAGTGAATAATGACACCCATCACATAAGATGTAAAATTGCTTTTAGTTAAATACACATTGTAGTTTAAAAAGCAGCTGAGTGCATTTAACAGCTTTGTGCTGCCAAATGAAAAAGTGTCCTAGTGCTTATTCTTCTTCCTTGTTCCTCTCATCTGTTCATTTTGTCCATACTTCTGCTCATGCTGCCTGCACCCACATCCTCCAAAGGCTGCCTCAGATCCTTGCCACATCTTTCTGTGAGACTCACTAACAAAGCAAAAATCTAATCAAGTTTTACCCCAGCCAATTTTCCACCCAATCAGTGAGTTGAATCACTCACCCACTACATGGGGAGACCCAGCAATTGGAACTTGCACAAGGAAGTTGCTGGGGACACATGATGTGGGAACACGGAGAAGGGTTATGTGACACACTAGTTACCTCCTCCTCTGAATTGTCTTTTGAATCCAAAGTCCCACTCAGAGAAAACTTACTTAGAAGAAAATACTATCTAATACACTTAAAAATACCATACCACACATTCTAATCCTAGGAAACAGAGAGGGAAAGGGACACAGCAATTCCTAAGCACTGTTCCATCGGGATTTTATGTTCAGTCTTAAAAGCTACTATCTAGCAAGACATTATTATACAACCATAAAGTTACAAGCACCTAAAAGTTTAGTAGGACTACCATGGACTTAAGAGCCATAGAAAGCAACAATGTACATCAAGGCCACTCTTTCCTGTGCTAAATCCCTTTTGCTTCTGTCTCTCTGGAAGACACAGACTCAGTCATTGGTTCAAGCACTATGACAATAGTTTCACTGTAACTTTTCAGTTTAAACTAATCCCATATTAAAATATTATTTTTTTTAGCAATAGAACTGGACTAAGTCACAAAAAGTAGGAAATTAGTATATTTATTCCAGTTTTGCTTATATAAATATACTAATTGATTGTGATAATTTCACAAGTGTAACTCCTCAGTTCAATGCAGCAGTACAATTAATAGACCTACACATATTTTCTCCTACCATCTTGGTTCCAGACTCATTCTGCTGCCAGCTATGCTTTAATTTTGCTAAGATAAAGAATTCCTTTTCCCATTATATTTTAATTCCATTTTCTATTTGTAATCTTTGTATGACAATTACCATGATTCCATTATTTTGTACATAGAATATTATATATGACAGACATAAATTCTGTCTTTCATGAACAGAACCACAGCTGTGTAAATGAAATAGATTTCTTTGTGGCACACTCAAAATATCTTCATCTTTGATTATACAGTACATAAGTACACTTATACTGCAGACCAGCACAACCAAGTTCCTGGCAGAGGATGTGTTTAACAACTTTTAACACCATTCCTATTCAAAGCATCTTGGCCAGTTCTCAGGGTCTTTGGATTCTCAGTGGAGCTGCAATGATGCCCATGGGCCAGAAGAAAGGATGATGCCCAGGTATGCAAAATTACTCAGCTGTGGCATCATGGCACCATGGCAGCAGTGACAAGTGTGTTCCAGCGCGGGGACTTCTGCACTGGATTGCCCTCTGCACACCTGTGGACCACGTAGGGCACGACTGTGTGTGGACAACCTAGGAGCTCCTCCAGCTGCACTCAAGTCAGAAGCAAGTGCTGTGGTCTGAAGGCACAGACTATCACTAGTAACATCCATCATACATATATGCCCCATGGTATATGCTGCTAAGCTGCCTTTGACAGGGTTCTAATAACTCATGCACCAGAGCTAAACTTGGACACATACTTAGTACTTCAGACAACCATACCTTCTCCTGCCCTTATTTTCATGAAATGCTCTATATTTTCCAATACAACTTTCTCTTCAAACAAAAAGCTAAAACCAAACAAGCTAATACTTCCCCAACTGAAAATTTCTCTTTGTGTTTTGAAGTTACCTTAGACATCCTTTCTGAGCAAATCTTGCACCAGAATCCTAATGATTTGCAATTGCACAAAGAAAAAGCCATCTTTGGCTGGGCTTTGTCACGTTGGTGAGCTGCAGCAATTATTATGTTGCATTTTCCATAGAAACTCCTTCCTGGACTCGTTTCATTGCTCCCCCGAAACACCTCATGAGTTGATCCATACTCCCACTTTCATGCCACCTCTTGCTAGAAACACACCCACCTCACTGCAAAAATCTTTTCTGCTGTTTTTGTATGAGCTCTGGGCAAGCAGCAGGCTTAACAAAAACCACTGCAATGGCAACATAAAAGTCCCCAGGGACAAAAAACACAGTGTGTTGAAGAGATCTCTGACACCAAATACTGAGAGAGGGGCAGCCCTGGAGACTGGGAAAGGGCAAGGAAACGCTTTCCCCATCACAACTATATGGGATATAATTTACCACGTTGTTTCTTTTTCAGTTTTATGCAAAACTCTGAATAACATGTTCTAGAAAGGGACAACTTCTGACCTTAGCCTCTGCTTGCATCAGTTCATATTCATTTAACATTTTCAACGTTAAGCAAAGGTTGCAGAGCAAGTTTTATTTATATATATATATAATGAATAGCATGTGAAAAAATTCTCTTTTCATTTCTCATTTCACAAGAGAGCTTCAGCTGCAGTCTAGATACATCTGGGATCAGACATGGCAGAGACTCCTTTTGACACTACTCAAACTGAAATAGTGACTGAGAACATAAACAGAAGCATTGCTCAGGACCTGCATGTTTTATCTCTGAGGAAAAATTCCTATTTCTTGAACAGAGACCCTGACCAGCACTGTACCAGTAAGCGTGTCACTATCAGTTGTCTATGCCTTATAATATATGGGGGAAAAGCAGATGCATACATAGACAAAAACATAGGCTGCAGAATATAGAAAAACTATATGCAGGAAATGCTCTGCTTTCTACTCAAGACCAAATTCCACTCCATTCCAAATCTTTGCATATTTTTATTTTTAAATAAATCATATCTATGTGTTTTCACGGTGAAGAAGCTCATCAAATATGCAGAAAACTGAGCTCAAGACACCTCACAGCGCCCTCACAACTGAGGGCAGCTAAGGAAACCTGTATTCTTGGGCACAGCATACTGGCTTCTGAAAGGCCACTAAAGGAACAAATTTCTGAATCTGATGACCTCCTTGTGGTAAAGCTCCTTTAAAAGTAAACTTCAGCAACACCAGTACCTGAAGCCAGGTAAACATTTCACAACTTTGCTTCAGACCTCCATGACTAGTGCAATACGTGAGTGAGTTAAAGTGCTGCTAGCTAAGGCTCCTGGTCATGGACAGCTCGGTGCCCAAGAATGAGGGTCCATGGCACAGTGCCAGCCCACAGCCCTGCCCCGCTGAGGTTCTGGCCTCTCACTGGCTCAAGTGGTCATATACAGGACATGGACATCACAGTCAGGAAATGCACATTTATTGGAAACAGAGAGGGAATGCTAAGCAGACACCTGAGCATGCCCTTGTAGACCTCTCCATACAGAGAATGGGTGTCTGTTACGGCTAAGCTGGGGGACTACACTGTCTTTTTAACTGTACCTCTACAGGAGACAGGTTTACTTGTTAAAACAAAAAAGATAATGAAATTTAAAGCTGAATCTGTCCAGACTTCCAGGGGTGGTGGAGGATCTCTTGCCCTTTGGAAGAATTAATCTGTCTTTTAGCACACCAATGTTTTCATGTTGTATTTCTGCTACAAAAGCTTCAGATTCACCCTGGTCCCTGAGCATCTGCAGGTGTGTCTGTCCATCTGTCTCCCTTCTTCTATTTCAAGCATGAGATTTGTCACAAGTGTTTTGATGTCACACACCCATTCTGTCCTTATGGAATTGTGGCAGAGTCTGAAAAATGACAGCTTTGAGATCGGGGTTAAATACAATTTCCTCTCCCTTCACCTGTTTTCCACTATCTGTTTGCACGGTGCTCAGGTTATTAATGGAACTGACATCCCTGCACAACTGAGTGAGCAGTAGCAGCAGCCAGATAACAAGGGAGAAGCTGACAGCAGCAATCTAACCCCAGAGATAAGAGATAAGCAAACATGCCATGCCTATTAGTTTCAACTCTGGCCAATGGAGAAGAACATCTCCTGTGGTTACTGAACAGGGAAGCCCAGTCCTCCTGAGAAGGTTAAATTAAATTCAGGATGTGAGAGATTATTTTTTGAGTTCAAAATTTAAAGTTTGTGATGCGAAATAAACATTTGACTTTTTTTTTTTTAAAAAAGTTGATGTTAATCTGATGGAAAGTGAAGACCTATTTTTATTTAGAGAAAAGCATGGAACGCTTCTACTGTAGAAGGAAAGTACCTTACAGTTTCTATCTTTCAGGTGAAAAAATGTTAACTCTAAAAAATGGCATCTTCCAAATGGCTATCTCAGGGATGGTATGGGAGTGGTAGCCTCAAAATCCTGATCGAATTCCAAACTAGGTAAGTGCCTTTTCGGAACTACAACATGTTTCAGTCTTATGAGGAGACTTGCTCATTGCTACTTACATTGCAACTCCTACAATATAAGCAGGACCTTAAATTTTTGAATACAGACAGAGACTCAGAGGTCTTTTCCAACCTAGTTGATTCTGTAATTTCAGAACGCTCACTTCCACAAAGAAAAAGCGTGGCCAAGGTTCAATTGGCACTCATCTTAAGTACACTTTCCATTTTAAAAATGACAAGGTTGTTTCAAGAATATCTGAATCAAACTTTCTACTAAAACCAGCAAATTTGGAAGTCAGCAGTCAGCCCTATTGGCTTTTGAACAGGAATGAAGTGTCTAAATGCAATTAGAGCCCTTGGAAATTTCTCCCTCTTTTCTTAGTTCTTCTGAGGTGTCTGGCAGTTTCTGTGTGTGCTCTGAAGTAGTCTTACACTTTGTGAAGTTCTCTGAGATCCTTGAAACAAAGTTATAAAGACATCTTAAAGGAGCCTGTAAAAGGTGTCTTGTGAGCTTTAGTTTTGAAACTCTTTTACCAAGTGTTGTTCTGTCAGCCTTGTGCTGGCTTTCATTCCAGAGAAAGCCCACTTGAAATAAGGGAAGCACTGAGTCTTGGGGGTGGTTCCTCTGTCATTTTTTTGTGTTACTTTTCATAGGATGGGTCCACAGACCCCACAAGACACAAAAGCCATTTTTAATTTTTGTAGAGCACCCAGTGACCACTCTCAAGATTGGATGATTTGTCATCTTTGTGCAAAATTAGCATGGCATTGAGCAAGATTAATTTCAGCTCCTGAAGCTGTGGTGCCTGGCCTTTTTGTCTGGGCATGCCTCAGATCTTAATGAAATGTTATTTTTCAGAACTCTACCTAGTGCATGTCCTGGACAGGCTATGTGAAGAAAAGCAGGAGGCTCCAATCTCCCAGTATGTACTGCTGTGCCAAGGCTATACAGAAGCAACAGTGAGCACAAGAAAAGAACTGGCAATGATGATTCTCTGGTTTCCCCACCACAAGAACACAGGGGAAGAAGGTGACATTTTCCAGACAAGCAAAAAGAGATGCTTTCTCACACAGAGCACAGCAAGGCAGTGGAACTCATTGCCTTGGGAAGTTGCAGATGATAAAAATTGTTATGGGTTCAAAAAGTCAATAGACAAACTCACAGCAGGAAAATATGAATAAATACAAAGAGACCACTTCTGGCTCAGGAAGCAACTGAGCTGCAGATTGTCAGAGGCCAGGAAAGGATAGCGGGAATGTATCCCTCTATGCTTACCCTGTCCTTACGTTCATCTCTAAACATCTGCTACTGTTTGGCCACTGTCTGAAGCAGATATTGAGCCCCTGGTCTGAGCAGTATGGCTGTCATGTTCATAGTGAAATCACCCAAATGTGATGGGAGAGAGACCATGGAGAACTGGGAAGGATGGCAGGGACTGAGATAACTGACTGCAGGGCTGGATATGGCTAGTAAGTTCCAGCTGAGAAACGAATTACTTCAGTGGGATAACCCGTGGACACCTACCACCTTTAAACTACCTATACTTTGTTAAATTGAGGCTTGTACAGATGGCTCTTATTTCCTAAGGGCTATTGGCCTGAATAACACTGCGGTATCTAGGGAGGTCTGCTATAGCTCTCTGAAGCAGCAGAACAAACCCTGTAGGCTAAACCAAGGTACCTAACACTGCCCGAGAGAGCCACCTATAGCTAGGCACTGTCCATATATTTTCTTGTGCTCCTCTTAACTCAGTCTACAGACTCAGAGAGATGTGAAGAAAACAAGTGTTGCATATACAACTTCCTTAGAGAGAAATAAAGCGAAGCAGCAGGCAAGTTCAGTAGGCAAAAAGTGATTGCACAGTGACCTTGGGATTTGTGCTCTGTGACCTACGGAGGTTAATAATGCTACAGAAAAATCTTACTAGAGGAAAAAACAAACTTTTTTGGCTTATCATACATATTTTAAAAATAGTACTGCAAAGCAAAAAGAAAACAAACAAAAAAAAACAACAAAAAAAACCCAAACAAACAAAAAACCCCACTTTCTAATAGGAAGTTATTCCTTTGCCATAGCCTAATAGACTATTTTACAAGAGAATCACGAACTTTCAGAAACCAGATTTTTGTGTATAAGTCTCTTTTTCAAGACTCTAGTTAAATTTAAGCACAAAGGGCATTTGAGGAAGGAAAAATAGTGATTAGTAAAATAATGGTTCCTGCCCATGAGTGAGAATAATTTAACATCTGAGGGATGATCCTCCACTGAATTATCCTTTGAAGAACAGCAGCAATAAATTACCATTTTAAAGATGTGAGCCCTCATCCCACAAGTTATGTCAATGGAATCTCAGTTGTGGGTTCTCTCTTTTCCCTGTGGCCCACCATGCCAAAACACAGCTGTCAATACCATTTGGCTGCCGTAACTGACTGCAATCTGCATCTTCATTGTAAGGGAAACAAAAGGTTCTCCCTTGTCCCTCTCCCTGCCCCTCATTTGCTACCCTGCTCACAGGCTGCTAGGTGGCCCAGGGCTCACCAGGTGCCTGGGTAGCCAACGAGGGGTCTCTGGTCAGCTTCAGTAAATCACAGAACAGGTACTTGAAAACTCTTGCCAGACCCACCCTTGGAGCTGCACTCAATTGAATAATTTCTCTGTTCTTTAAATGATAGCAAAATTTAATGACCTTTACTAAAGAGACACATTAAAAAGGCAAGAACAGGAACATTTCAGGTCTGGGGTTTTTTTTGTCTTGGTTTGTTTTGTTCGCTTATCACAGAACTCCATTGAAATTCGGGAAGTTAACAGGCATACTTCAAGCAAATTTGAGATGATAGTCAAATACAGAACAATAAAACAAGGCTTGAATAGAGCAGAGAAGGAAGGACAGGACAGAAAGCAGCAGCGCAGCGCAGAGCCAAACACTTCTCTCCAACTCGAGCTCCTTTGGAAGCAGCGTGAGCTCCATCCAGAGAGCTAGGTGAGAACTGCACGTGAAGGCAGAGTCACCTAACCATGATAAAAACTTTGTTTGTAAGATTGGCTTTCAGATGGTCTGGATTAAAATCGTGTTTCAGCCTCAGAAAGAAAGGAGTGGAGGGAGGATAGAGGTAAATTATTAGATGTTATTATATTTTGTTGTTACAAAAGGAATGTAAAACCTTAACTCCAAAGTACACAAGGGCTAAAGGGTTGATTCTCAGAAATCAAGGCTGCAAGACAATTGTTCCCTACATCACATGGAGTAGTAGGTTTGATCGTTTTAACACGGTTTGGCTCATCAAATTAGTAGTGTCCCTTTTGAGTAACTTAAAACAACAGGACAGACACAAAGAGAGTCACAGACCGAGAAATGTCTGGGTGGTTAGATGGAGCTGACAAGCTGCCCAAAGCAAAAATCAAGAATCGATTCAACCGGGGGGTCTTTTGTAAGTCCTCTGGAGGTCAATGGTTCCTTTGATTGCAAAGCATCAGGCTGACAGCAAGGTATACAAATCTGGCCTCAGCCAAGCACAAAAGAAAGGTGGGCATCAGTCAGAAAACAGGCAGCAGAAAACATACAAAATGGTGAGTATCCGAAT
Organism: Sclerurus mexicanus; assembly: GCA_013396755.1. NCBI lineage: Eukaryota > Metazoa > Chordata > Aves > Passeriformes > Furnariidae > Sclerurus > Sclerurus mexicanus. The sequence goes on along the minus strand of VWZF01000445.1, from coordinate 993,869 downwards.
CACAGAGAGGATTTACAATTCTCTTTCAAAACTATCATGTCATTTCTATTATAATGTTGCCATCTAAAGACACAATCCCACAAGGCTCCCTATGATCACTGGCCAGACACCCAAATCCTGCATTGACTTTGTTCTTCTTTCAGGAAATGAGTAAAAAATTAAATAGATTACATGGAGCAGGCCCAGTAAACAAAATCACCACCAGGTTTCTGCAGTTCATTTCTTTTCAGAGCGTTTGAACACTTTAACAATGCAATGAGATTAAAAATACAGAGGAAAAGCAAAATATATGAATTACGGTCATTCCCATGCAGCATATGGTTCTGCCATAGAACTCAGGGCAGGAGCTCTAACCTGCATTGCTGTAAGTGACAACGTGACAATTACTGATGAAAACATAAAAGACCAAGACGTTCTTCTAACGAATAACCTCCTTTCTTTACCTAACTGATAGAATATAATAGGATATAGAACATTTCATTTGGAAGGGACTTACAAGGAACATCTAGTCCAACAACCTGACCAGTTCAGGGCTGACTGGAAGTTAGAGCATGTTGTTAAGGGTATTGTCCAAATGCCTTTTGGTCGTTGACAGGCTGGGGGTATTGACCACCTCTCCAGGAAGCTGTTTCAGTGTTTCACAACTCCCTTGGTGAAGAAATGCTTCCTAATATCCAGTCTAAACCTCTCCTGATGATGCAGCTTGGAACTGTTACCACACATCCTGTCACTGTATCCCAGGGAGATGGGATCGACACCTCCCTCTCCACTTCCCTGTCTCAGGAAGCTGTAAAGATCAATGAGGTGGCCCCTCAGCCTGTTCTTCAAACCAGACAGCCCCAAAGTCCCTAGCCATTCCTCACAGGGCATTCCTTCCAGCCCTTTCACCAGTCTTGTTGCCCTCCCCTGGATGCATTCAAGGACCTTCAGCTTCTTTAGTGGGGGGGCTCAGAACCACACACAGCACTCCAGGTGAGGCTGCACCAATACTGAACAGTGGGATGTTCCCCTCTTCTGACCAGCGGGTTGTGCTGTGTTTGATGCATCCCAGGATGGGGTTTGCCCTCTTGGCTGCTGGGGCACACACTGCTGACTCACATCAAGCCTGCTGCCGAGCAGCACCACCAGACCCCTTTCTGCAGGGCTGCCCTCCAGCCTCTCCTCTCCCACTTTACACTTGGTGCCTGGTGTTACTCCATCCTAGGTGCAGAATCCACCGCGTGGATGACATTTATTGGTGAAGAAATGTCTCTTTTACAGATCTATATAATAAAGTAATACTGGGAGGTTTTTTTAGCCAACCAACCAACCCACCTCCATCCCAACATTCATGTTGTTGGTGCTACTTTATTAAAGCTTCAGTATTAAAAAATTAACAGCATAAAGTGCTGGGGTCATGAGATTTAATTAGAACAGTGTAACAGATTTTGAAGTGTCTGTTGTATTATAAACCTAAGATTTCCCCAGTGAATTATCTGACCATACATATAAGAAATCTATTTCTTGAATTAAAAATATGTGCATCCAAGTGTTCCAGGACAAATCCAATGTCTATCATTAGCAATAAATAATATCTAATAAATACATAGAACCATCTTCATTAAGGAAATTATTAGAAAATCTTCCTGCTCTTATTTTGCACCAATTTTAACAAATATCTAAATTACAGATCACTCTATTTATAAGATTATTTTTAGTAAAAAACCCAAGCATAACAGCCAGTAAAAAGTAATAACTGCAGTCTATTTGCAATCAGGTTAGCAGGAAATAAATGTCATTTTACTATTGTTCTCTTGCTATAGAGTTTTCTGGTGCATTTTTGCAACTATTTCATTTACACATGTATGAAGAGCAGTGATGTATAAAATGTAAACGGGCTGTATATGAAATGTAAATCTTTCCTATGTTAAAATGTCTCAACAACCTTTTCATTAGAATTACTAAAAAACTTTGAAGACCATGTTTGCTTTTAAATCAAAGCACTGCTCTTTTCATTCAAGCACAGTGAGCAGGAATATTTCAGCTGCACTTCCATGTCAGTTTTTAAAAAGAAGGTGCTTACTAATTCACTGATATCCCCTTGCCTCAACAAATAAGGACACAGACCTACACGAGGCACTCCACTAGGCTTTTTATATGCCTCTTCCAATTGCTGCTCTGGGGACAGAGTTCTGCATTTGGACAACCTTCCTTTCCACACATGATGTGCTGTAAATGTGGGAGGGAGAGAAAAAGAAGCTGTGAGTACATCCTCCTTCCTTCACTTTTACCTCCTGCATTCTATTGTCACTCTATCCAAAAGCAATCAGGAACAGTAATGCCATCCTTGATTGTAACACTACAGAAATGGCATTATTCTATTGATAAATGGATGTTCAGCTGGCATTGCCATTACACTCTTAAAAGATGGCTTTCAAGGTATTCCTCCCACCATGACTATTCTTATATGCCCTTCTTGGCTGGATCCTCCATCTCCACAGCAAACACCCTCAGCAGTTCTGGACATTTTTAGACACCATTTTCTCTTTGTAGACCAGTGTGTCCCTGGTATCCCAGTCAAGATGAAGACCTTGCCAAGAACAGCCACTGTACAGGCAAACCTGAAATAAGCTCATAGTCTGCATCAGCCAGAGCCAGATGGGTAAAGGAGAAGTAAGGGAAGAAGAACAGGGTAAGAAAAATAATCTCCACAGAGAAACAGGAGCTCAGACAGTTCAACTTCTAGCAAAAAAAACCTGTGGCCCATTCCTTTCAGAAACAAAATGATGAGTGAGTAACTGGAACTGCAAGTACAGCCCATGACATTCTGTTGTTGCTCAAGCCAAATCTTTACTGTAATTGCATTTTACTCATTCAACATTTATATTTGTTACCTTCTCATGAGCTTTTCTTTTTGTTTCAGAATCCATCCAGTCATTTTCCTTTTCCAACATGTCAATAAAAGCCCAGCGAATTCCTTCAGTCAACTCTTCCATCTGCAAAACATTTAATACATTCCTTCTCAGTAAAATATGTCATGTCAGAATTATTATAAGAAGAGGTTTGGTGTATATAGGAGCAGTAGCTTTGGTTAGACCACAAATTATTCCAGATCTGATGGTGTCTTCTGTCCTTTCTTGAAGGCTGTTTTCTGCTTTCTCCAGTCCTCACACACTTCCTCTGAAAGTAAGTTTTTTCCCCATGTCCTTTCCCTTGAGGGGTGCCACACAACTGGTTCATTGCTGATCCTTTCATGTCACATTTGTAAGAATATCCATCTTGAAATCATAAAAAATACTGAGAGATTTGCAGTCATTTGGGGAGATTTCTGACCCTTAGGTTCTAGATCACTGGCCCATGCAGAAGGAGCCAGCTGCAAGGCACTTGCACAAATAAAGCCTATTCTGCAGAGGGAACATCTGTAGCCTTGTTTGGTTTATGTCAGGCTGAGACATACCTTATTAATACTGCCAAAGAACTGCATTTGGGCTGACAGTATCATGATCCAAATACAAAGCAGTATCCAAATATTTAGCCTGTATTTAGCTGCATTTGTGAAGCATTCCTACCCTTTACTTACTGCAGGGATAGAGGCCCTGGCTCACAACACTGAGCAGCCTTAACTGCTTCTGTGGTCTTGAACCACAGTGACAGCTTGCATCTATGCAAATCTGGGAAAACTCACAACCATTTTAGCTTGGCTGCTTCTTCAGACACCTCTACAAAGATGTGAACACATCACAAAGCAAGTAGAAGAAATAATAATAGGACTGTTTAGTGAGCACACACACTAAGAAAAGACTGGAATGACAGAAAACAATAAATCTAATGGCTACAAGATGCATTATATGAGCCTAAAGAGCCCTTATGCCTATGCATCTGTCTGGCAGTCCAGAAAGGTGTACACAACCAGCTGCCTATATTTATATCAACAGATGACCCCCATGACAGATAGCCATTGAGAATACTGTGAGAATGAGGCAATTAGGGGGATCCAGCCATTGCCTGAATCCTTTAGCACAAATCAAACCAGAGCTGAGACAGCATGAGACATGACAGATAACCATTAGATGAAGACTAATTAGAGCTTTATGTTACAAGTTCTGTTACAGTTCAAAATAATGAAAATGTCAAGTAGCAGAGATTTATATAATTTTATTCTATAAATCTAGTAGTTTTGAAATGTCATTAAAAGTGGGGACTAAGCCCTGGAAAGTAACATTACCTCTAGGTAAATTGTCGTTTATGTATCAGATCTATATTTTAATCTGGAACTGTCCTTTATTTGTGGTGTAGCCAGACAAAACATAGCAAAGTTCCTTTGATTATCCATTTTTCCTACCTTTTTCAAAAAACATTTTCTTATTTTTAGAGGCAGTATGGGACAACTGGAACAGGTCTAGCATTAAATATGACTAAAGAGTCAACATTCACAGTAAACTGCATCCCAGGGAATAGGGCAACTTAAAGATATTGATGACAGAGCACTGACTCAATTAACTTAGTGCACTAATGAGGTGAACTCCCTGTATTTGGAGGTTATGAGTTCAAACTCAAGCTTTGCAGCTGGGCCCTGGTGTATACTTAGGCTTTATGCAGCAGCTGTAGCTGCAGGGGGCAGGGGGAGAAACCTATTCCTGCTATCAAAGTTATTACTGAAACTGCTCAGGCGTATCTGTAAGAAACACTGCAGGCACTCTGAGTTAGAAACACTGCTATATTTAGACACAAATAATGTCTTTCTTGATAAAAGGAGAGAAGTATCTAAGGTATGAAACATCAGTCACAAAACGTGGGGGGAAGAGAATCCATATTATCCGTAACTCAGGATTTGCTTATCACAGACAGATATATGCCATGAGCGGGGGTGGGGGGGGAGAAAAAAGAAACTATACAAGTAAGAGTGCTTTACTCACGTGCTTTCTTACTGCTTAAGAAAGAGAAATAGTACTGAAAACCAGTGAAATGAAAATGATAGCACCACAAACTATTAACTTGAAAAGCACACTTCTAAATGGAATGCAATGAATTTCACCTGTATCTAATTTTATCTCCATGGGCAGTTCACTTTAAGGCTGAATATTGTGACCTACACTATGAATTTTATATGCATTTCTCTCTATGGATGCTACTGGGAATTCAAACTTGATCATTTTTCAGAACTTTGGTCTAAAAGGAATGTACATGCTAAGAAACATTCTAATTAGGTCACATTTCAACAGAAAACTATTCTATACTCTGCTTCTCATAATTTTCCCTCACATATACAAGCATGAAAAAGTGTCCATTCCCTCCATAAAATGTACATTTCTTATATTCCTATTCTTCGCACTTATCCTGTGCCAGATATCATACTGTATGTCCCTGACATAATTTTGCCACTAAATGGCCAAATAGAACATTACAAATTTGATCAAGAAGCAGGGGATTGAAAAGCTGGATCTCAGAGGGCAAACTCCAGCTGAAGGCAAGTAGCAAAAGGAATGTAGAACCTGAGAGGGAAGCAGATGGCAAAGATTTGGAGAAGCCAAATAAGCGTGTGCTGTCTAAAATGGAATCCTTCCCTGAGAAAGCAGTCAAAGGAGATAAAGTCAAACAGACTAACTCAGGCTGCTGAGCCAGGGCAGTGCAGGGCTATCACAGGGCTCTTACTTCCAGCACAGCATGGTCCTTCACACATTTCCTAAATGGTTGTGCCTCTCATGCACTAAGAGCTAAGTTCAATGACTGAACTAGTTGATTTAAAACTGATTATTGCTGGAAAATCAATGGCAGTAAAGGCAGATATTGAAAAAACTTATAAGAAAATCATGAACTGGAAATCAGTCATAAGTTGTTGAGAAGGGTAATTAATGATTTGAATAAGTTATTAAGAGAAGTGATAATGGAAAAATGGGCAGTGCTCAGGTGAACAAAAAAGTAACATTTCTTCAATTTTGTTCCATTTTGTCATTTTTTCCTAGTCTTTTTTTTATTTTTTTCTAATTCAGTTAGAGAATTTTTAAGAATCTTCTCTCTTTTTAAACTTTGTTCTGACATCAGAGGCAATTTGTGAGGAGAAAGACACTCATTGAAAGGTTTTAGACAGAGATTGCAGAGGACTCACCATCTCTTTCTTGTCTTCTTGAAAATGGGCATTCACAAACATTTTACCCACAACGTAGGGGAGTGCATTTTCAACCAGATCCACACATTTGTCCCACTGAGGCAGCAAAGTTGTAGTCCCATGGATCACCTGTTGGAAGGGGCATGTAGTTGGCCATAACGTCATACTGTTTAAGAAGAACAAGTCTGTACCCACACACAGTATAGCTTAAAGCATATTTGTCAAATAGCTACCAAAGGAAAAAATAATTATAATTATACTTTACAGTTATTTCTGTTTCCATCAAGTGCTATGACAAATCTTTTGAACACTACAAAACGGCTGTAAGATTTTAAACTTAGGAACAGTAGGATGGTAATGACTTAGAGAGGCTAGGCTTAGAGGGTTAATTGTAGAAAGACATCCCCAAGTGCTAACTTTAGACTAACCTTGGTATTCTTTCTGTGCTAAGTAGAGAGACACTTTCCTCTAGAAAATCCCTGCTCTATCTCCTGAAAAAAGTTCTCCCTCCACTGTCTAGGTGAGAAGCCTAAGGAGATTATCCTAATGAAAATTAGGTTAGTCCTTATGAAACATCTCCTGCAGAGCCCTCCACTGCCATGAACTAATGATATCTAACATTGGTAGGTACATGTCCACACCTTTACATCGTTTACCTGTCCAACTACTTTTACCACCATTTGTGTAAAACAGTTGCTTACAGATCCTTTCCCAAGCTGAGTATTTTCAGGAAAAAAAGCAGGTTTGAATCATTAAGAACACTGAATACAGGTTTGTCCCCCCAAAATAAAAAATCACTCCATATTGTGGGAGAAAGATGTTGTTAGAACAGCTTGTGTATTTTACTAAAGGAATGGTCATTAAATACATATTTTCAGGCTCAGGTGATGTCCCTACACCATCAATGGTCAACACCTCAATGACCGAGGCAAAATAGAACTCAAGAATGTTTGCTGTCTTGGTTTCTGTTTCTCACAGGAAGAATGTTGTTACTGTGGATGCTCACCCAGTTACATTACAATTGCTCAGCAAGGTAGTTCATGTACCAAAACCCTACACACAGCAAAATACGAGATCAGTCCATGTAAGGAATGAGCAGTGTTGATTTAAGAAATTTCTCTTACTTTCAAGGTTCAAAGTGTTCCCTTTCCACTTAAGGAACTTACGGTTTTCCACAGAGAGCAAGCAAAATTTCAGTCAGTTGTTAGGACCTGTCAGCTGTGTAAAAGCAGAGTACAGTCAACATCAGACCAGACCACGTAGGTTATAGATTTTGGCCTCTCACAGATTATACAAGCCTGTAAGCACTGATTTTGCAGTTTCTGAGTCTCTTTTTTCCACCATTATTCTCCTCCTTTGAGCATGAGATGAAATATCCAGCAAAACAGGAGGGTTTGGATTTGCTTTTTTCCAACATGAAAAGATTTCATTGGAAAATTCCAAAGCAGCTTAACCCTCTGCTATTAAAGGTGAGATATTTTCATCATTCAAAGATTGATTTTCCCTATTATATTCTCTGTAATTAAACTTAATCAATGACTCACACTTAAATACACTAGTGCATTGCATTTTCAAATGCTTTTTATTAATACTGTATTGCAGTAATAGATTTTCGATGACAGAGAGTACACTGCTTCTATAAAGAAACCATATTAGCCAAACCAATACATAAGATGATTTTTTTTTCCTAAACAGAGTCAAATTTGAAAATCAACTCCTTTTCCAAATTCTTAAACCCTCATATATAACACAATACTCAAAAAAGACAAGAAAAAAAGAGAGAAGAAAATTTCTCTCTGGAGTCACAGTAAACCCACAATGGAGCTTTTTCCTCACGCAGGGGGAAGAAGGGGAGTTATGGCATTAGTCATCAGAGCTTGGAATTTCTTCCAAAAGCTCTGAGTATGCATCAGCCATAGAGTCAGGAGACAGAGTTGGCTTTTAGACTGTGGCATACTACTATTACAACATAATAATTATTATTATTTTGATGTAGGCTTGACTGTAAAGAGGACATAAAGGCAGCACAGGCTGTGAGACCAATAAAAATAGAGCTGAGAGGAATAGATTATATCTCACAGCTGGTTTATTGATATTTATGTTACAACAGCCAACAAGAACTCCCTCAAATGGTCCTCCTAATATTAATGCACCACTCTAAAACACAGTACTCCAGGTAGTAACAGTGGCTATAAATAGCAGGTTTCAAGCCCTCCCAGTCAATTCAGAGCTTCACAACACAATTAACCAATCTCCTCCCCAGGTGCCACTGCACATTTACTACATCTCAAAGTGCCACTGCAGAGGAGCTGCTGATATTTGCTGACGTGATACTCAAAGCACTTTCTCTAGAGTCAGCAGGTTTGTGCCGTTTCTCAACCTGGAGCTTTTTCTTAAAGTTTCATCGTGCCTTTTTTTGCTTTCTTTGCAATGATTTTAAGGTCTTAATGCTAAGATTTATACATATAAGTTGTAAAAGCCACCAACAGAAAATGGAAACCTGTTGGAAAAAAATGACTATGTTTATGATAGGTGAGACTGGCCGAATTAATGAAACAATGAATGTATAAAATATATCCTTTCCTTTAAGGGTCACTGGTACATATCATGGCCATGTCCTCTTAGCAGTCATTCCATGTTTTATACGCTTACCTGGCAAGAACTTGATGGGTCCTTTTTCTGATCCTAAATTGTCATTAGTTCTCCATACCCTGACTCAACAAATCTATTCAACAGTCTTTGCCTGTGACTCTATTTCTCAAGTTGTTTCTGCTGACCTGTGAAGTCTGTTCCACTGAGCTGTTTCCTCCACTTAACTTCAGCTATTAACTATTAGATAGTGCTATTTGCTGCACTTAACTAACTCCATCTCTTGGTCCCAGGGGCAGACAATGGGAATGAGCTGCTGACTCACTGCCCTTACTGTGCTGTAAGCTTTCACAATCATTTATGTGGCTTGTATTGTTTAACTTATTCATCAATGACTTGGATGAAGAGGTAGATGTCTCCTCATCAAGTTCATTGGTGACACGAAGCTGGGAGGAGTGGCCAATACCCCAGAGGGCTGGGCAGCCCTTCAGAAGGACCTTGACAGGCTGGAGAAACAGGCAGAGAAGAAGAGTTTTAAATTCAACAAAGGCAAATGCAGGGTCCTGCACTTGGAGAATAATAACCCCAGGCACCAGCACAGAATGGGGACAGCCTGCTGGAAAGGAGCTCTGTGGAGAAGAACCTGGGGGACAACAAACTGTCCATGAGCCAGCAGTGCCCTTGTGGCCAGGAAGGACAATGGTACCCTGGGTGCATTAGGAAGAGCATTATCAGCAGGTCAAGGGAGGTGATCCTGCCCCTCTGCTCAGCTCTGGTGAGCCACATCTGGAGTGCTGTGTCCAGTTCTGGGCTCCTCAGTACAGTAGAGACATGGACTCCTGGAGCAGGTCCAGTGGAGGGTGACAAATATGATTAAGGGAAAGGAGCACCTCTTACAAGGAAGGGCTGAGGCAGCTGGGCCTGTTCAGCCTCAAGAAGAAACAGCTGAGAGGAGACCTCATCAATGTCTCTAAGTATCTGAAGGGAGGGTGTCAAGAGGATGGAGCCAGGCTCTTCTCAGCTGTGTTAAGAAAACGAGGACAAGAGGTAATGGGCAGAAACTGATGCACAGAATGTTCCACCTGAATATGAGGAAGAACTTCTTTACTCTGTGGGTGAATGTGCACTGGAACAGGTTGACCAGAGAGGTTGTGGAGTCCCCCTCAGTGGAGATATTCAAGAACTGTCTGGATGCAATCCTGTGCCATGTGTTATAAGATGACCCTGCTTGAGCTGGGAGGTTGAACAAGATGATTGACTGTACTCCCTTCAAACCTTACCCATTATGTGGTTCTGTGACAGCCTTGATGAGATTATTAATAAGCATTGCATCAACTTGAATTGAATTTCACCCTAAACTTCTTGAAAAAGTATCCAGAGAAGTGACAGCAGCTAGTTACCATATTAAAATGCAGTGTTCAAGGCTTAACATTTTCTTTCAGGAATTTTTCTGGCCATTATATAATTCAATGTAACTCAGTATTATGCTGCAGACTGGCTGATGGCCAGCATCAATCTATTTTACCTGACTAGCAAGGAATGTCCCAGGAGGGGACTTACAAACTCGTTGCTGTGGTTCTGACAGCCAGTTTCTCACATTTTACAGGAAGAAAATAGCATTTTTAACAAGACTGATTTGAATATGATTTCAGAAGTATAAGAGACTGCCCTTCCTGTGCAGTTTCCATCAAGCTATTCGAGTTTATTTTTAGGTATGTGAACAACTCAGAACTATTCCAGTACCACCCAAGGAAAGACACTACAGGGGCTTCAATTAGTCACTTTCATGTCTCACCAGGAAGGACAGAACACCCACACCTCCTGTACCACATCACTGCCAGCATCATGCCAGCCTCCTGTTATCATGATGTCACCAAACAGGTAATTTTCATAATAGCAAAGTTCACCATCTAATGTGGCTTGGAAACAAGACAAAGCACCAATCAGTTTCACTTGCATCTTTGATTTACTTAAAGAGCCCTCATGCTGCCCACAGGAATACCAAAGTGGCTTTCTATTCAGGGTTCATTCAGTCAAAAATACATGTTTTACATAAATGCCCATATTACTAAATACTTAATTAGTTCTGCTCTCATAGTTTGAGGCAATCTTCTCATTCTTCTTCATCCCCAAGCTGGAAGGCACCTGATCGTCTTTGCTGTGGAAATGGCTCATGTATGGATATGCTAGAGCTCATTAGAGCTGACATTAGAGCATGAGAGAGGTTTGAGCAAGCTTAAAAAACCTGAAATCTTAGATTTCTGTTTTACCAGAGCTATATTCACACATGGATAAACAGTAGCTTTTTGAAAACAGTTTAGGTTTTGGCCAAAAGGTTTTGGCCTGCAGGATTAGCATAGGTCACAGCCCACATTACCTAACTCAGAAACATTCCAGCTTCCAAGTTTCTGCAAAAGAAGACTAAGATTTTTAAAGGGTGGGTCTCAAAAACTCTTTAACATAATCTAAAAGACATTTCTCTTTGTGTCATATACATAAATATGTATGTCAGTTGTTTCAAAGGTAATCTTCAACAAAAAAAAAGTTAATTCAAGAAATTTATCCAGCATGGAAAACATTTTGTGTTTTGCAAAGATGTAAGCAACTAAAAGGGAAACCAACAGTGTCAACACTAGTACCATCGTAAATGCATTGAAAGCATTAACTTACCCGAGAAAATTCCAGCCACCGATACTGAAAACGTCTGCTGAGGTTAAATAACCTTGAATAAACCATTCTCCATACCAGGTAGTTGGCAAGAGTCCTGTTAAATCAGACATATTTCTATCAGACAATTAAACACATATGATGTACCACACAACACTCACGAAAATATCTCTACAAACATTTCACCTGAATGGTGGAAATTTTACCTTGAAAATCAATGAGTGATGACCAAATTGATAAATCCCAATTACACAGGAGAATCTACATGATTGCAGCCAGTTAATATGTAATTCCACCATGATAACCATCTTCTAGGGGTTATTAGTAACAGGTCCATCACCTGGTATGTCATTTTTAGGTAATGCTTTTTCCAAAAGGCAGCTTTCATTTTCCTTAGAAGTGGCAAAAACTGTGTTACAATACCAGTTACATAAAAGTTCCATCCAGAGATAACTGATTTTTCTTTTGTAGATCAAAGTGAATGTTATCTCTCCTCATTAGTAGGGCACATAAATGGTAACAGAGTAGATAACAGTCCATCATATACACTATCAGTATCTCCTATTTGTATCTTTCATTAGAAGTTATCAACATGCTTTCAAAATTTCTACTACTCACAGAGTTATTAAAGTATTACCACTCTTATTTTGTCAGATGGATAATTGAAATACCAAAAAAAGAGAAGTCTCAGTAACAAAAATCTCATAAGAATTGAGGCTGAGAGATATAGGAAGAGCTCATTCAAAATTCTCAGGAGACCTGATACTCATGTCCCTTTTCTAAAACTTCAAGCACCTGACTGGAGGATTTATCTAGTCTAGACTGATCTCTCTCCATGTTCAGCAGTGGCTGTATGAGGTAAAGGTGCATTTTGAAATACACAATTCAACTCTAAACAGTCTTGAAACAAATCCAGTAATAGTCTACACATATTATTCTCATCTTCTCTTATACAAGACGTTTTTTTCAGGGATAGTCACTGTTTTAAAGCTATGGATATCCAAATGTTGTTTGCTCTGCACTGGTACATACATAACATTTTGGGCAGCCATAGACTTTTTCATAGGTAAGAAAATTTCTTCTTTGCAACCAAAGATGCTATTATGGACTGTCTGGACATCACTCCCACCTCTAAAAATCCCATTTCTGCAGTCTCCCATTGCTGTAGGTGTGGGGCATTGTAGCTGTTGCTATGTTGTCACTCCATTATCTTCAGTCACAGACATGTCCCATATGGTTCCCTCCTCTGAACCATAACACAACATAATAAACACACTTTGTGGGCATATTGTCCTGACAGCAGTATTTTCCTGAGACATAACTTCAGTTCTGCCTCTAACCAAGCTCCAGTCCACCCACACAAAGCCTTTAGCTCAAAATGCACTGTTGCATCTCTCACTTGGCATATTCCCTCTTTTAGTATACAGATATATCATATAGTGCACCTAAATGCCTACAATAATCATAAAACAGATAGGACAAATCTTTTTAGCATGAATAATGTACATTTATAAGACAGTACATGTTACAAAAGACAAAACAGTTAGCTTTGCTTAGATGATCAAACCATTTTGAGATGATGCTTAGGGTCATTAAAAATTCATTTCAGGGGAAGAAATACCAGAAAATACAGAATTTTCCCTTAACACATTTCTGACAATGTGTAATTTTCTCACTCAATGGCCAGTGAAGCACCCTAAAAGCACTCAGCTGTCATTGTTTTTGTAATCATCTAAACCTCCCCAAATTTCACAAGTATCTGCCTCAGACATTTCAGCAGAGCTGAAGCGCATCCATGCTCCTGCAGCAACTACTCTGTGTATCTGAAACAGCATTTATGCAAGTCGTACGGGTTAAAAGGTTTAAAGATTTAATTTTGATTCAGAAATCTTAGGTAAAAACCCTCATCTAAACAGATCACTATCATAAATCAATTATGTATTATAATCTGGTACAATTGCTACCAAAAAATCAATTCTCTCTTCTGTGTGCTTCTTGTTCTCCTACAGTGATGCTAGTCCATACATTTGAATTGGGGCACCTCTCTCAAATTTGTAGTGAATGAAAGACTGAAATTTTTAAAGGATAAGTCTCAAAAAGGTGACTTATTAAAAGAAAAAAATATCAATAAGAATTCAGAAATGTTTGTGCCAGGCATAAGTAAAGAAAGCAGCTGACATTTGCAGTAAATATTTCACAATTAGTTGAGGTCTGTTTTAACTTAGGAAGGAAAAGGCTGACACATCCTAAAACCAAGCTGTCTGATGAGACTAATAATTCCTGATGTAATCACACTAGAATGCACTGATGTATGGAACAGGAAGGTTTCACTCCAAAGTGCAAAGTTTATTTGCTGGGTGGGTGGGCAACTGGTGAGAAGGACTGAGGGGGTTTGTTGTTAAATGTTTGAGGGGTAGTGTTCTTTCATTTGTTTTACAAAACAAAATAAAATAGTAATTTTCTGAATTTGTGTATCTATTTTGGGGATGATTATTTTACCTTTTGGGCTAACTATAAAATCTTCAAATCATGTCATCTTCCGTTGGTTTAAAAATTGACAGTTTTTGCTTGTAAAATACTTTCAGTGTTTATCTTGGGGTGATTTTCATCCCAGTTGCACAAAAAAGTTAACTGAGGCTCAGAGAAGTTAACCTCTACACATGGAGCAAAATCCAACACACAAATAAAACATAAAAATCCTCTCTGCTTTTTCGATGAGACCAGAGCATTTGTTGTTGTAACCTTTCAGCAGAGTACAGCACATAGCCCTCTATTTTGACTTCCAAACGCCTATTACAGAAAGTGTAGGCTCACTCTTAACCAATATGACCATTATTGTGACACACACTCCCAAAGGAAGTGGTAGGGAGCTTGTTTGCTGGGACAGTTAAAATTATAAGAGTGCTTATGAATATTTACTAAAGTACTCTCTGTCTTGTCTGGGAATAAAGTAGGTTGCTCATGTAAAATTCTGTGAGTTTGCAATATTTTAATCAACAGACACGGTAGCAATTAAAGAGGACAGATTTAATATGAGATAGATGGACAAATTAATTGAAATTTTAACAAAAAGATCCTTTTCACAAATTTTAGATCTACTTGAATACTGTATTCAGAATTGAGTCACGAATCAAATTATAACTACTGAAAAACTTTTGTCTCTATTGCTAGAGGCACTAGTTCAAGTCAAGTTATTTTAACTTCTCTCCCTAATTTTTCAGAGGCAGGCTAAGACAAGAAAGGAGATCTAGTGCCTTCACCCCTCTCTAAAGAAAATTGTTTATATGCTATAGGAATTAGAGTACTTGTCAATTAATAGTCCCATACTGCAAAGATAGGGTAAGGTAAGACAAAGGAAAAGAGGGCTACAAGCAAGCTGGAGAGGGACATTTTACATGGGCACATAGTGACAGGACATGGCTTAAAGCTGAAAAGGATAGATTTATCAGCTAATAGGAGGAAATTCTTTACTGTGAGGGTGATGAGGCACTGAACAGGTTGCCCAGAGAAGTTGTGGATGCTCCACTCCTGGAAGTGTTCAAGGCTAGGTTGGCCTTCTCCTTAAGGATGTGTAGTCACAATGCAGTTTTGAGCAACCTGGTCTAGTGGAAGGTGTCCCTGCCCATGGCAGGGGGATTGGGACTGGATGATTTTTAAGGTCGCTTCCAACCCAAACCATTCTATGATTCTATGAAACTAGTAATCCTTTCTGATATCTGTGAGAACAATAAAGCTGTTTCTTTCAACAGCTGTGAACATCTCCTAAAAGGACACAATTTAAAGTACCCTATTTATGGCTCACATAAAGCACCAGAACACAGGTAACAGGGAAGGGATATAAGGGGCTCGTAATTGGTGCCAGCACAGCTCTGTCTCCCCCCTCATACAGCACAGCTGTCCTGGAGCTCTGCTGCTGCTCATTTATATCACAGCTACATACATACACCTCTTCTTCCTGTAATAGAGAGAAACCCCACCAAAAATTACTTGGTACACCAAAAAATTGAAGGAATCCCTGAAGACTTCTTATGAAGAAGGTGTGACTTACTTCAGCACTGAACACCTGACAGGACAGGCTAGCTATCCCAGAGCTGATGGAAACTCCTGCAGGCTAGTTGCTCAGCTGCTTGGGCAGTCTGTAACAGAGAGCCAAGCAGTGCTCTGGCTTGGGAAGTTTAGACAGACCTCTGATCTACACTGCTGCACCTATTTCAAGCTCCACACAGTAACTTGGTTATATGCAGCCAGATAAAATTCTACTAAATTCACTCTACATAGTGCCAAGGTGCTACCTTCTAATAATATTGCCATGTAAATGATTTCATGATTCAAGATTGCTCAGCAGGTTCTCTGAGGCAGAAATTTTCAATAAAACAATTTTGAGTCCATAGGAGTTGCCACCTCCAACATAGAGAACTGCCTCTGTATCCAGACTTAATTTTCACTCCATTCTTCCCTTCACCTGAAACAAACTTCATGGAGTACTTTATCAGATTGCTGGGGCATGAACCATTTTTTTGTGACATTTTGAATTGTACCCATGCTAGCAGAGTGCTCATCTGGGAAGAGGACACACAAGGCTTTGGAATAAAACTATAATTTAGGGATAGCTTTGTAACTGAAAAGAATATGAACATGGTGAAAGTATCTGCTTTTCCTAATGACACAGCATTTCCTGAAATGATGAGAAGTTAATTCACATTCTAAACACTGAAGCAAATCTAAGGATTTACTAGGAATTTGATTGGTATAGATATTTACAGTGACAAATAAAACTTATGGGTTTTTACATTTACTTAACCTTTAAAATATCATATGGAGAATGACAAATGAGATTACCTAAAAGAAAATATCCTTGTTAGCTTTCAGCATTCACCCTACAGGGAAATGTTGAGACCTCATTGTTAGGAGTTCACATTAAGATGATTTCCTAATTTTCTCAGGCCAGATAACAAGGTTACTTCTGGAGCACACTCTGACATTTGAAGTAATTAACATTATCACCTAATAGACAAACATGATCTTTGTTATCATGCAAGGGCTGTTGGGATGCATTTTACACACAAGGATTTGAAGCCTGCTTGGGTTGAGTTTGCCATTTCTAACATTTTATGATGCAAATTTCTTAGGGTAAGACTGGGTAGAAAATATATAAGCCATTATCAGCTATAACATATGCAGTGTGAATATACTGGAATGAGAGATTTTTTTTGTCCACTCACTTCTCCCAACCTGTGGGGCCAGAAAGCTGGTCTTGAGCTTTGCTGAAGACAAGCACTGCAATTATTACTGGTCGTTCCTCCAGCCTCCTGCCATGACACACAGGCTGGCTGAACTTCTCTTGAATACTCAGATTTTCCCTGAAAAAGGAACTACTGGGAAAAGTCTCCAAGTATTTACTCTGTAGCTACTGAATATACTTGCATATAAGTGTATCTGTACACAGGGAACAGTTGTCTTGCTAGATGTGCATCCTCTAAATCACTGCTTTATCCCCACTGCTGTAACTAACTTTGAGATAGAAAGCATGGACCACCCAGATAATTTGAAATACTTTCTTGAGTAAATTAAGATTGGTGGCACACTAATGGTATTTGTCTGAATTTTATAAAGAAAGCATACTTGATGATCTGTAGGCAGATCAGTAATTTTTATTTTTATTATTGCTTGAGTTATGTGCTATTTATCCAGGTATTATGAATCAATATAAGCATTCCATCACCAGAGACACAGAGCAACAATAAAAGAATAATACTTCAATATTTCTGAATAAGTTGGTGGTTTTTTTTCTGAAATGTACATTTAGTTGTGGCCATATTGTACAATCAGCAAAGACTGATATTTGGAGACAGCAGCTTAACAATATTTTTTTTAAAGTTCAGTAACACACCTCAGCAGAGAACAAATTATCACAGAAATCCCTTGGATGTCATCAATAATGATGTTTCAAATGGGATGTTGCTTTTTCATCACTGCCTAAAGCTGTCTTGCTTTCCTGTGCAAAGTACATCTACTATGTTTAATTTGAGCTGCCTGCATTTTACAATTATGTTCTTCAGATGTAAATATTTCACAAGATACAAGACCCTATATAAGTAGGAGATGCTGAATGCATCTGGAAAATGCAGCCTTACTGCAACCTGTGTTTTCCATAGAAGAAGAAAGATGTTGAAACTGTGAATTCTCCTGCTACATGCAAGATAATATCTATATCCTCATTCAGACAAAACCCAACAGACCATCTTCCTAGAGACTTGATTCCAAGAATATCTGAAACTCATGAAAAAATATAGGAAAAGCCCAGCATTTGATGTACCCTTATAAGTGTGGGTGAAATCATCATAGGATCCTTACTTTTTCCTTTCATTTTCTAGTATCCTGAATAAATCTTTGAAGTACTGGGGAACACGGACAATCACATTTTCTGAAGGACCTATATCTTTAAGCTCAGGATAGAGTTTGGTGTCAATCACCTTCTTGATGTATCCCAGCCAGTCAAACTGCAATGACAAAGAGAAGGCTGGTTAAATCAGGTTACGAAGAGAGTTGCTTTATTAACTAAGTTGCACCTTTAAAACTAATGGTTTCAAAGCTTTATTTATTAAAAATTTAGAAACTATTGCGACATTGCATATGTTTTCAATCCTCAGTAAAGCTGCAACTATTTTATAGAACATATATGGTAAAAGAGCACACACATTCCTAATGACATTCCTTTAACATGCTGCTTTGCACACTTAAGGCAATTTCAATTATATAGGTCAGATATTAAAAGAATAATTTTGCAATTATCCCCAACCAACCTGTGGAATCATGGCACTAAGCTCCGATATATTCATTTTATTGTACATCACCTCGCTTGTTCGATTTTCATAAGGAATCATGATCTGGAGAAGAGGAAAAAAAAACATAAAACCATCAAAACAAGGATTACCTTGCAGGGACCTGCTCTTACATCATTACTGTCCATCATAATCCCAGTGCAGAAAAATCTCACCACCTGTTTTCCAAGCATTTATGGCATTCATTTCCCTTTTTGAGGATAACATTTAACTAGACAAAATGGAACATAGTTCATTTTAAGTCTAGCTCATTACCGGGAAATTTAATGAGCTACATGTCTTCTTTGAACATATTAGACCAATTTCAGCTCTGATTATACCAAGGAAAGACCTGTCAATTCATAAGACATAAAAGTACACCTAGACCTTAATACTTACTCATCCCATCATATCAGGTAGAAGCCAGCTCCAAACTATATGGTTTAAAAGGTCAAACCTGAGGTAGGCATACTGGAAGTGCAGCTCATGTCTTGGATTTGAATATGTTCTTGCTATGGCCTTACTCTACCTGAGGGAAGAGTCAAATATACACAAGTTTCTCCTCATTTCACCCCACCATTCTGTTTTCCATAGCAGGAAACTCAGGTATACAGGCCAGACATGAATTGAAGCATTCTCCAACCAGGCCTTTCATCTGGGTGACCAGAGGAGCCAGATCTCAAGTTCCTTTGTAGTGTCAAAGTCCAAGAACATAGCAAAAGAAATCCTAAATGTAAAGCAAGTCCTTTTATAACTGACAAGAGGGTTACTCAGACTCCAAGATGGTACATAATAGAAAAACAAACTAAGTAAACACATAGCTCAAATTTTTCTCAATGTTCAAGAGAAACAAAAACTCCCAATGGCAACTCCAGCCCCACTCTAAGGTAACTCCTATGCAACAGGCTGTACACTGTGCAGTTTAAAGAGGACAGAGATTGACACCAGACTAACCAGACAGCTGGCAGTTCTCCAAAAACAATTCTCCAGCAAGTGTCTGTGGTTTTACTATTGCTCAAGCCACACAGGAAAATAAAAAAATTACTTTCTTCTCTCTTTCTGGACATATCATTTATCTGACAAATCTTTAAACCCTTCTTGAACACATTTACTCTCTTCCTCTCAAAACTTTCCCTCTTTCTCAAGTCATTCAATCCTATTAAAAATCTTCCTTGTACATAAGTTCTCTTAAAGCATGCCACTTCTTCCTATATCCAAAGTATTCTAGCTGACTCTTTCTGAGCATTAGAGTATGCTTACTTAAAGTAAATGCAGGGGAATACAGGATGCAATAAAACCTTAAATAACAAAAAGGACTACCTCCTTTGAATCATGATAAAATGTTTATATATATAATCATTGTGCTCATTAGGGATTATGCAATAATCCATACTCCTGAACTCATGCCTAATATCTGGACAGATATTAGGAGGATTATTCATACTAAAGGAAACCATGAGTGAGTATGTCTTGTCACATAGTGATGTGCATTAATGATCCTGAGGGTTGTTACATGATCCATGTCATCTTATATGGCAACTTCACCTACATACTTTGTGGATTAATGCTCTGTAAGACATTTGTTAAGTAAAGCATTAGAGCAATCAGAACTAGGAATGCATCTTCTAATCACATCACTGATAAACAGAAGAAAGAGTTACTGTTTTTGAAGTCTGCTGGGTGACAATGAAGTACTTGCTCATTAGTCCACCCACACTAAGTAACTGAAGCTGAATATTGGACTTTATTTAGAGGTTTGACAAAATTTCAACCCTTTCAGCAGAAAAGGTGGAAACATTGATTTACTACTATTGTGGGTGGCCCTCACTTATGTACAAACACACCATCAAGAAGCATCACTGCCTTTCCTCCTGTAGATTGCAACAGCAGAACACACACAAAAGTCATCTGTTGCATCACCTGTCCTGTGCAGTAGGCTTCTCTGTTAACAGGAGACTAGCATTTCAAAGGGAATAGACTCTTTCCTTTGCCAATATAAAGGAATACTCAGCTCAGCTGGCAGTTCTGCAAACCGCTGTCAAGTTTGGAGCCCTAAACTTTGCTGGTTTCCCAACATTGAGGCTAACTCTTTGGCTTTAAAAGAGGTTGAAATGATAATGGACTTGCAGCTCCCAGGGGCGGGATTCCTGTAGTAGCCATACTGACACAGGGATACAGATAAGCAAAACTGCTCCTCCAACCTGTAACAATGCTAATGTGTAAATTAAACTACACAAGAGGGTTAAAACATCTCCAAGTAAATGTTACAGCCAAGTCCCAGATATAAATACACTTAGCTAAATTCAGTTGGTCCCCTTAAACTAAACTTATGATCTTTCTCATCCGCTCTCCCAGAGTACCCCATGAAAGCACCGCAGGAGCTAAGGGTGGTGCTGCTATAAACACCACCCTCTCACTACCATTTGCAGTATCTCGCTTGTCATGCACTGCTTTTAGATTGTTCTACAGAGAATCAGCCCAATCTGCTTCTTGATCGGGAGGGTAATATATTCTCAACAGGGGTGCACAGCAGGGATTCAAATTCTACCCAGCTCCAAAACTGTAGGATGACAGAAAGGTTGGAAAAGACATGCAAGGCCACAGAGTCCAACCCTCAACCCATCGCTGCCAAGTCCACCATTAAATCACGTCCTTAAGATCATCACCATGCCTCTGAAACACCTTTGGGGTGGAGACTTCATTACTTACCTGTGCAGTTTATTCCAGTGCTTGACAACCCTTTTGGTGAAGAAGTTTACCTAATATCCAATCTATGTCTACCCTGACACTATTTGAGGCAATTTCCTTGTCTTATCGCTTGTTACTTGGAAGAAGAGACTGATCCCCACCTCAGGACTACCTCCTTCCAGGTACTTATAGAGAGTGATAAGGTCTACCCTGAGCCTCCTTTTCTCCACACTAAACCCCAGATCCCTCAGCTGCTCCTCCTAAGACCTGTGCCCCAGAGCACCTCAATGTCCTTCTTGTGGTGAGGAACCCAAAACTGCACACAGGATTTGTGGTGTGGCCTCACCAGTGCTGGGTACAGGAGCACAATTATGGCCCTGGTCCTGCTGGCCACCTGATTTCTGATACAGGCCAGGATGCCATTGGCCTTCTTGGCCACCTGGGCACACACTGGCTCACGTTCATCCAGCTGTGCCCAGGACCCCCAGGTCCTTTTCCACCAGGCAGCTTCCAAGCCACTCTTCCCCAAGCCTGGAGAGTTGCATGGGCTTGTTTTGACCCCAGAGCTAGGACCTGGCACTTGGCCCTGTTGAACCTCATACAGTTGGCCTTGGCTCATCAATCAGGTCTGTCAAGATCCCTCTGTGGAACCTTCCTACCCTCCAGCAGATCAGCACAGCCACCCGACTTGGTGTAGTCTGCAAACTGACTGAGGGTGCTCTCAGTTCCCTCACCCAGCTCATTGATAAAGATATTAAATAGGACTGGCCCAAAGACTGAGTTCTAGGGAACACCACTTGTGACTGGCCACCAGCTGGATGTAACTCCATTTAACCACCACTCCCTGGGTCCAGCCATCCAGCCAGCTTTTCACCCAGCAAAGAGTGCTCCTGAACAGGCAGTTCCTCCTGGAGAGCGCTATGGGAAACAGTGTTAAAGGGTTTGCTGAGGTCCAGGCAGACAACATCCACAGCCTTTCCCTCATCCACTGAGTGGGTCACTTTGTCATAGAAGGAGATCAGGTTACTCAAGCAGGACCTGCCTTTCATAAATCCATGGTGACTGCGCCTGGTCAATTGATTATCTTGTATGTGCTGCACATAGCACCAGAGATGATGTACTCAATAATGTTTTAGAGAACTGAAGTCAGACTGACCGGCCTGTAGCTCCCCAGATCCTCCTTGTGGCCCCTCTTGTACATGGGCATCACATTTGCTAACTTCCAGTCAAGCCACCATGTTTCCATGACTGCAGCTATATCATAGTTTTCCAGCTGCACAATGGGTACCAGTGCATTGCTGTAGTTGCTCTTTATTGGGATATTGATCCCATCACTTTTTCAGGGCTGGAAGCCTTAATTCCTATAGGACCAACAGTGCTTCCAGAGTTTTTAACACATCAACAACCCCTGCATCTTTGCTGCCATATGGATCTCCATCCCTTACTTCCACTGAGTCAGCAGACCAAAGGACCTCGCTAGCACACTGTCTCTTAAATATTGCCATGCCACCCCCAGGCTTATCTCTAGTGAGCCTAGATAACATCACAATTTAAAGGACCAAGGATATTTGGCTATGGTTTCATCCACTAAGAATAAAATAATAAATGTAATAACTAATTAAGGGAGAAATATTATTAATCCTTTCTTCATCAGGATCTGCTCCTTTCCTTCAAGTTCTAAAAAGAACTACTGCTAATGTCATTGATATACAGGATTTTGTTTTGAAAAAGGATTGCATTTAGATTACCAACCTCTGCTATCTTAACTTCCAGTCTTAGAACTGATTTCATGTCAGATTCGGCTCGTGAAGCATTTGCACCCAGAAGCACTGCTGTATCAACCATGAACTGCAAAAAGGCATCTCGGTACTGTAAAGAAACAAACAGAGTGATGTGACTACTGGGTTTGCTCTTGAGCAGAGCTGCAGCAGTAGACCAGGGGGAAGAAAAGCAGGGAGACCCCAAATCTCACAAAAATCTTCCATTAGGAATCTGCAAAAGTGTGGTAGTCGTGGTGTCTTCTGGTAGAAGATACCCTCAAAAATCCCAATCCAAACAACACACAGCCCTTTCTCAATTTGGAGTTCAACAAAACAAACCCAACAATGAAAAAAAGCTGAGGGGGAAAATGCTCACTCTAATTTCTAGTTGATAATACTTACAGATTTGGCTTCTGTGGTGTTTTCTAGGTAATCCTCTCGAGATGCCAGAGAGAGGCTTGCTTGGTCAAGCTGTTAAAAATAACAATAAGCAACATTTAATAGGTAAATTCATCAGTAATCAAAGTTAGACTGATAAGCAGCCTTGGAAGAGTTCATGTTTTTCTGGCAGCTGTGGTAGATGTGTGCAAATATGTAATACATACACAATATTCTGCACCTGCCTGACTTCCACAGGAATTCAAAACAACAGAAAAATGTTATGCTGACAGATATTAACTAAATCACATTACTGTGATCTGGAGAACCTCAGATGCCCCTTGCAATATCTAAGCCACCTACAGAAAAGAATCACCTGTGTGATGTAGGAGTTTATGGCTCCATTAGCATTAGCTAATGCAATAGGACAGTTTGTGCTGACGACCATTCATCCTATGCACGTTTCAGGGGCACAAGAGTCAGCTTTGGGACACACCAGTCTAGTGTATGGACCAAATGTCCATGAGGTGCTGGAGTATGTTAGCTGCTGTGTATCTGGAAGGCATCATTAGCCTCTCTTGACTGAAACTGAGATTACACTTCTGAGCTTCACCCCAGAGCAGCACTGGGTGCTGTATTTAGCTTTTGGAACAGATGTACTGACAAAGCTGGATGCCAGCCAGGATTGCAGGCATGCCCAAGATATTGTTATCTCTCCAGTACATTACCTAAAAGTATCTTGTAGGTCCAGATGGATCTTTGATTTTCACTTATCTTTTTGATCTAAACATGGATGTAACTTGCTGGTCTACAGCCACCCTAATTCTGGAATTAGGTCCTCAAGGTAATTCCTAAACCGGACCTGAAAGTTTGAGATCTGCACTTAGTGCTTTGAGTCAAATATCTAGATGAGAGTATTTGCATACTGCTTCAAATTCCTAACCAGGCAAAATTCACAACACAGCATATATTTTGTAATTGTTACTGGGAATGGAGATTTCCCAGGACTTTTCAATGCAATGAAGGTAAGTTAGTTAGGGTATGGAAGCCAAAGCTGCAAACATCATTCAGTCCGATTCCAAACAATGAGTAAGATACTGATTGGAACAGAAACAACAGTTTTGATGTTTTAAAATTATTGCTTTGATGCTGTAATTGTTTTTAAAAGGTAAATCTACTAAAGAGAGATTGTATTTATTCATACAATTTCATGTGTCTTTTTAAATCTAAATACTTTAGGTTAAACCATTTAAATTTCACATTTTCAATATTTATAAAAATGTTCCAAAAATAAATCTTAGAATCTAAAATTAATGAATAAATGCAGTGTTGTCCTTGACTAGTTGATGTTCACAACCGTCAAAATATACCATAAATAAATAAAACGAATCATCCTCAAAAAAGAGAGTAAATGTGACACTGAGTGCAAATCTGATTCTTTGAAAAACAGTATCTTCATTTCTGAGGATACTGAAGTAAAAACAGTATCCTTTCATCCTTTTTGTATGTGTGCTTTGGCAATAGTTAACTTCAGATTTTTTGTTATTTCAGTTATTTGACTTACACTAAATGCTCATCCAAGTTTTCTGGGCTTAAGAGTTGGATCTGACAGCACATTAAAACTAAGACAGCACAAACATAAACAAAAAAAAATAAACAAAAAAGATAACAAACTTCTTTAGTCCTCAGGGAAAAAAAAAACAATGTTGAATGTTGGACAAAGTTTTATTTGGAGTTTCTACTTTTTTATGATACAATGATGATTTTGCAATGCTGAACAAAAAGAATTTTGCAATAAAGCCATTCTCACAAGTAGATTGAAATTCTCTGTGGTACATCTATACCCCTGGGAATTTGTTAAAACACGGACAAAGTAGAATAATGGCTGATGCAATCTGCAGATCGAGATCTTAATCAAATTAACAACACAATACCCTATGGAATAATACATTAGTCATAGTGTGTAGTGCTCCAGTTATTCAGATACTTGATTCTTAGGAACCACTAAGCATGCTGAGTGAATGTACTGATAGTTATAATCCATTTCCAAGAGATCAGCAGTAAGGATAAGCCTGCCCAGTCCTTTGCTGGCAGGTGAGTTGGACTGAAATATGACAGGAGATACCCAACTAAACATTCTACTGCTTCAGCTTTTTTAAATGGGACTCCAGCCAAAGAAAACCTGACAGGATCTTAAAAGCATCTTAACAGATTGACATATTTAATACAGCAAACTGTTGGTCTGCTGTTGACTATCCAGAAAAATGTCCTAGATGGGGAAAAGTTTGCCTTCAACTTTATACCAGTTAAATGCCTCAGTCAAAAGACATTTTGAAGAACTGACTCAGAACTGACATCTGCTCCAATACCACCACAGTTAAGTGTTGCTTGATCCCTAAATACAATGTATTCTTGGCTACATTCCTACAGCTAGCCCAGATGCCGGCAAAATAAGGAACACAGATCCTATTTTGCTGTGATGAATGGCATCATAACTTTCTTACTTGTTTTTTCTCTCTTGCCTATTTTCTTGCAGCAGTGGAGGGCTGGTCTACTGTGGCTACTCATCTGTAGTTCTTGAACAGCAATGCATTTGGCCCAGGCACTCAGATTTGCTGTGGTGACATCTCACAGTAATACAATTTTCTCTGAAGTTTTGTCAGACTAGAGGGAGGCAACATTTCTTGGGTCTTTTTCTCACTAAACTGTTGTGTAACGCCATGCACTGTTAATAAACTGCTAATGCTTTGGTCTAAAAGGTAAAAAGGTAAATTCTGTATTTCAGGTTCAAAAGTGCTTGGGATCTGTAAGGGGCTGCATAAACCTCAGATTATGTGTTTCCATGTTAAGAAAAATAGCTCAAATTCAGAATATCTGCTACTGATGCACCAGTCTTCATCTTCACAGACAAACCCATTCTTCATGCAACTAATGAGTCATAAGCAGCATCCAGAACATGCCCAGGACTAGATACTGACCTCTTATTCTCATGCACATAGACCCTAGACATTGATCTATTGGGAGTCATTTTTTCTCTGCCATTTGAAAGAAGAAAACAATATGAACAGAAATATTTTTCAGTAGCATGTGGTTAGTAGTGGCTTCTATGTTCCCATAAATTGGCACCTATGTCAATCTGTAAGCTGGTAAATAGTAACAATAATCAAGTGTAAACATTTGGCATGTAAACATGGGTTTTTTTAAAAAAAAGACCATAAAATGCCATGCAAAGTAACCTATTAGAGATGCTATATTGTACCTTCAGAATATACCGATTGGAGATCTTGTCATCAGCAGCCACATACAAACGGATGAAGACAGAGTTACTGTGTTGGCCACGAAGAGTTGCCAAGGCTTGGACTAAGCTAAACCTCCTTTCTGACCACAGCCCTTCAGGTCCAATATTGGATTCCAACACAGGCCAGCGGAATGGTGAATGCTTCAATATACTTAACAGGGGCTTCACATCAGCTTTTTCAATTTTATCTGAAATGCCAAAGTGTGACAACAATTACATTCTAGACAATTCAAATGCAGCAGCAGCCACACAAGACAAACATTTAATGGCATCAGTTGATTTCCAGGCAAGACAAAACACAATAGCTGAAACCCAAAGCCTCTGCTCTGCCTGTGAGCACATCAGCACAGGAGTACAACCCAGTTTATCTGTATCAAGAATAGGAGAGGCAAATCAGTACCTTTCAAAAAAGGCAAATACTGTAATTAAGTAAATGTAAAAAAAAATTCTCACTTAGAAGCCAGCATAGAAACTTCACTGTCTCTGTGGGGCTGAGGGAAGGCTGGTTATTGCACATACTCAAAGCTAGAGGGGTAGTATCCTGGCACCAAGGCTGCAGGCCAGGCTGTCTCAATTGCTGACAGTCTTGGGCCATGCTGGAAGAAAACTGTCCAGGAAATCACAGATTCAAAGAATATCCCAAGTTGGAAGGGACCCACAAGGATCATTGAGTCCAACACTTAGCCCTGCACAGGATCATCCCCAAGTGTCACACCATGTGTCTGAGAGAATCATCCAAATGTTTCTTGAACTCTATCAGGCTTGGTGTGTGACCACTGCCCTGGGGAGGCTGTTCCAGTACCCAACCAACCTCTGAGTGAAGAACCTTTTTCTGATATTCAACCTGAACCTCCCCTGCACAACTTCTGGCCATTCCCTCGGGGGCTGCTACTGGTCACCACAGAGCAGAGATCAGTGCCTCCTGCCCCTCTTTCCCTCACAAGGAAGTTGTGGACTGCATTAAGGTCTCCCCTCAGTCTCACATTCTCTGGGCTGAACAGACCAAGTGCCCTCAGCCACTCCTCATACCGCTTCCCCTCAAGGCCCTTTACAATCTTCATTGCCCTCCTTTGAATGCCCTCTAAAATAGTTTAATATCTTTCTTATATTGTGGTGACCAAAACAGCAAGCAACCCAAAAGGACAAAGGGCACTTCCAACTCATTTTTCACCTGTGCAGCTACATGGGGGTACTGGTGTGTCCCAAACTACTGTACATCACTTTAGAGCAGCATTCAGAAGCTGAGGAAAAGCACTGCAAACATGGCTAAAGGGCTTCCTGTCCTAACTTGTTTGACTCAAAGCAGATAACTCAAAGCTAAAGAGTCCAGGGCTGTCTATACCCACCCCTGGGGAAGTGTTTTGTTTAAAAGAATTTAGAGAAATATAGAAGATGCTGGGTAACAAGTGTTGAAAATATCAGTATGAGAATTCCATTGGAGAGCTCCTCTGATTTACTGACCCCGGGCACTAACACCACAGTCCTGGGGCACAGGTTTAGCATTCTTTTGCACAGATAAATATCTCTTCACAGTTTCCTGATGAGCACAGGTCTCTCTAAAACTGACTTCTTGTGCCTGAGTATGCCTCAGTCTCAATAGCCAGCTTCAGAAATGTGTAGAAGACCCTCTGTATTCAGTTGAATCCATATCAGCAAAATCCATGCATCTGCACAGAGCTTCAGAGAGCTCAGCAGAGACAAAACCCCTGTCTTTATAAACACAGGGAACACATATTCCTTAGAATCATAGAATATGCTGAGTTTTAAGGGACCCATCAGGATCATATGTCACTCTCAAATCAAGCCACTTACTCTCATTCATGCAGGATGCATAAAGGATCTTGGCCTTCTGCACAGCTTCACTGTCTCGTCTTTTGCTGATGGGTTTTTCAAGCAATGCTGAAAAAAACAAAGAAAATTTTTTTTCAATACATTGAAAAATGTAAAAACTGTTTGCTTGCTTCAGCATTTGCTTTAATCATAGTATTTCTTTATTTCAGGATGAGGTTCCATGTGTGTTTTCTTAAGCTGTAGCACAGATATAATTGCAACTTTGTCAATCCCCAGCAGAGAAGGATTTTTAAATACATTTATTTTTTAGAGGACTGATTTAAAGCCAGGTGACAGATGCTGCTTATTACTTGTCCTCACAACCAGCTCCTCTCAGCAAACTGAGGGGACAGGGAATTGTGGGGTGAGGGTGGGAACCAGCACAGAAGGCAGGGAGTACGGAATTCTTTAAAGTGGCTCAGCTTCTGCTGCTGCATTATGAAATCAGGCTCTAACAGGGAAGGCCAAAGAATCCCAGGAGCAAGACCACTAGTGTTCATTTTTGCCAGCTCTGCTGCTGCTGAAAGAAAGCAGCAGAGAACTGCCCCATTGTCTGTCAAACACACACAACCTCAGTCTTGTTAGTGACACAGAAAGCCAAGTATCCCACTACTATCTGTAAAGCAGCACTATATACACACATACTCACACCACACTATAGGTGTCAATGTTCTTGGTGCTCAAAAGCCAAACTAGCTTTTTTAAGCTATCATCCCTCTACATTCCTTGCATTCCTCACATCATGTTATGGGAGGGAAAGAGCATAAAAAGTCCATCTGAATCTCAGCAGTCCCTTCTCAGCTGCTTTGAACTGTTTTCCCCAAGTTGTAAAACAGCCATGATGCAGCTGCAAATACACATACTATGGCTAAATGCAGCTTCAGAGAGATCTACCAGCTCAGGTGCAGCACAACACGAGCATACCCATGGCCCAGAGCAGCAGGGTCACTTAAGCACAGCACAGAAGCAGGGCTGGCAAACTCTGTTGGACCTCATCTGGGTTTTGTGAGACCCAAACAGGTCCCACACAGCACTACCTTATTGTTACTGGGACCACTGGCGAGAGCGGTTTTGCTGGAACCATGCCAAGTGCCTCCTGTTTTGTGCTCAGCCACAGCTAAAACACCTCAAAAAATCCAAGAATGACTTCGCTGTACCATACTACCACCCAGTGCTCTGGGTTTCAAATAAGAAGAGGGAGCATCCTGAGAAGCATGTCCCACACAAAAGGGGGAACAAAGGGCAACCCAAGAACCCCAGTGGCTTGCCAAAGCAAAGGGCCACTGGAACTTCACAAAACCAGCCATGGCACAGCCAAACTCTCACACAGAGCTGAATCAGGGGCAGTGCAACGTTCCTCTGTGAGGGGTGGTGTTGCTGACACCCGAAAGCAGCACATTCCTGCAAACGGATGTCAGCTGCTCACTCTCCAGCCCCTGCCCTTTCCAGCGGCTTGCCAGGGTCTGCCCCTCAATGACTTCTCATGGTAGGCAAAAGTTAAGTGGGTCTGATGGGTTCTATGGCTGAGAACAGTCTGGGGTTGCATTGCTTCACTCAGTTTTAGGAGCTCACTGCTTGAGGTAGGAGACTAAGGCACTTATTTTCCAGAGTTCCCCTAGCACCTTGAGGAACCAGCCATGCTACATCTCTTAGATATTCCCACCTGAGCTCACATAAGCACTCATGGGACCACAATACAGACCTCAAATTATTTATTAGTCAAAGAATACACTAGGGTCGAGCAAATACCACTTGTTCTCTCCCTTTAATCCCTTTTCTCCTTAAAAAAACCCAAACCAAATCAAAATAAAACAATGTCCAAATCATTTGCTTGAACATGTAAGAGATTTAATGAGATAATTCCCTTTTAGTTATGGATAAGATTTTCCCTAAAAATTCTTCTGGACATGATCCCAAATACCTTTGATTACAAATCCTCAAATTGCTAATATATTTCAACTTGTTAAAAACAATAAAACTAATTGTATTGTAATTGCAATAATGTTAATCACTGACAAATATCTTCAGTGTGCACAATTCTTACTAGACTAATCAGACCTGTTCATGTTTTAAAAATGGCATTTTAAAAGAAAATATAAACGAAGCCTAGATAAAACTAAGGATGAAAAAATAACCTCCTATTACATCCATTACAATAATTTCTGTCCTTGCCAGTGAGCTGTACAGACATGAAATTTTGAAGCTAATAAAATTCAGTGGCCAAAGCCCAGGTAAAACTCAAGAGAGATACAAAGAATGAGAGCCAATAAAATAAAATCAGCTCTAGAAACACACCTGCATCAAATCCTGGTAAAATCAGGCCCAGTGTTTTCCCATCAAACCATCTCATTATGGGACAGAATGAAGCAGCGACACTGCTTTATTGCAGAGAGTGAGGTGAGGTGAGATGCCGCTAATTTGCTCAGAATTCTTTTATGAAGACCAATCTTGGTTATGATAACAAAAAATCCAGTGACCAAACATGAAAGACTTAATAAGATGGTTGAACCCTGTGGACACTGAAATAAGGAATGAGTGTTCTTTAGGCTATAAGGGTTTCTCAGCCTTAACCTTAAGTTTTCAGAAAAATTTAAAGTTCAAACCTGGAGCACTGTTTACATCCACATGACTTCTGCATTAGCTAGTGTAAAATCCAAACAAGATTTAGAAATTTTCTTCTTATTTAGCTCACAAATATGTATGGATTTTACATGTCCTTGAGTATTTAAACTCCTACAGCTGAACAGCAAGAAAAGGCAAAGAAGCGAAGCATACTGATCAAAAATATGTGCAATCAATTAGTCTGTCTCCAGGTTGTTCATTCATAGAAAGAAAGTCACTACTGTGATTGAAATCAATGTAGACACATCAGTCTATCTTTAAATTAGCAATATTGGTTACTGTGAGTAGCCTGCAGGCTCTGACAAACCCACTCCTGCACTGAGCATATATAATCATGTGGGTCGATGCATGCTGTGCTCTACAGGGCAGTGTTTTGGAGGCTGCAGCTCGGACTCTCTGCTCTCTGAGGTCCTCCACAGGTAGAACAAACCTGTCTCAGGGCCACCCTGCACTGTCCCCAGCACAGAGAGGCACTCTGTGAACACTGCTCCATCTCTTGGCACATGAAATGGATTTCAGGCTCTCATCTACATTAAGGAAAATGCCAGTCAGTGACACACAGGGAGCAAATTCAGCCCCTCTGAAAAAATTCAGCTGAACTGTAGCTGTCTGGGAGGCCTGTGTGTCCACCTTGAAAAACTGTAATAGCTTCAGATATTTTCTCTTTGGACACCAATATGTAAGCAAAACCTATAAGGTCTTTCAAAGGATAGGAAGAGAAAGACCACCATAGATCCAACGTTCAGCCTCATGAGACACCCACCGACCTGCTGTTTAGTTCCCTACTTTGCCTTTCCGAACTGCTACTCCCATCCCTCACTGAGGAATTGTCTGTATTAATACAAGTACACTGAGAAGTTCAGTCTAGTAGGCTTTTCTTAGGCACAGTTTTCTTAAACTTTGACCTAAAGTAGCTCACTTCGCACTGAAAAGGACTTTGAGTTTGTTCTTCTTGCAGCTTCCTTTTTGTTCTTTTTATTATTTTTTTTTTTACTTCAGTTTTCTTGTTTCAAATTAAAAGTTCGAATTCCCTAAAGCAACCTTCCATTTTAGGACACCAAACATTTATCTTTAAATAAAAATTTTAAGCGATAAATTGTTTTGATCAGACTGGGAAACATACATCACCTCAACAATACTGAAAAACATCCTTCAAATAATAGCTCATCTGTCAGCTCCCAATTACATGTTACAGTGCTAGACATAGAACAACAATCTCGCTGCAGAGGTTAAAAAGACCCCACAATCTAAGCTGATTTGCAACCATCTGAAAAAGCACAGAATTGTTATTAAGATCAACTACAATGTAACAATTTATTGTTGCTACTGAGTTATAACACTAGCCTGTCACAACTGCAAAGCAGAATATCATAGTGAAAAATCATCAGGACAAACAAAGTGAACCAGCATAACTTAGGCCACCAAACATAAAGTTTAGATCACATTTCCTTGGCCAAATACCACGTACATGTTTGAGAAGCTTTTCTAACAAAGCAGCTCTTCTTCACTTACATCTTTTACTTTCTTCACTTTGAAATTATTTCCAAAGTCATTCTCTTTGAGATAAGAAAAGATCTTGGCTTGCGTCACTGATCTCAGCACCTCATTGTCCATGTTTCCACATGCACAGGATGCCCAGATGCAAGATTTATGTTACCCTTCACATAAAACTTAGTTATGGCAAGTGCCCAAATCTATGGCAATTTTGCTCCCCGATGCTGTAATAATATTAAGCAACTACCACTTGAACAATCAGAAACTGGCTAAAGGTGTTCGTGATATCCTAAGCTTTCTGAGGTTGCAAATTGCTTCATCATTCTGCTACCAAGAGGCTGAGGGTGGTAAGGTTCCCATTGCAATCAAAGTCCTTTTACTTCTGGCACACCAGGTCAAGCAGGTTTGCATAATTGTGCTTGCTGGCTCTTTTACAAAACACAAAGGATAAAAAAAAAAAGGCAATCTATAGCTGGAAGTGATCCTCACTTGTCTGAACTGGAGATGCTCAGATACCCAGTCAAGGAAAAAAGCTACAGCTGGGAGTGAGGAGCTGGGAAGGGAAGGAAGAGAGTTTATATTGAGTTGCCTTCACATAGTTCTTTTCCAGGGCAAGAGGGCTAAAAAAGGCCAACTTCCTGTGGTTCACTACCCTCCAGTAAACAGCAATCATCTGCCGTTAAAAGTGAGAGCAAGGCACATTACAAAGTAAGCTTTGCGTGTGTGTTTATTTAACTGCATACTATTCTGAAGCTGCCAAGGATAGTCTTGTGGCTAAGTGTTACCTTTAATCTTACTTTCCATTTCCAGCCCTTGTTGATTTTCCAGCCCACTGTCTTGCACAGCTTCACTTTTCAACCACTGTATTTTATTTATGGCACCAAGAAATCCTGTACCTTTCCCTCCTCTGATTCGGAGTGCATGAAAAAGGATTGTAAAGCCAGATTTGCAGAGAAAAGAAACATGCATGCCATTTATTCAGATTAGAAATACTGATTCAATTTATCAGTGTCCTGAGCGGCACATTGTATATATTCTGTGTGGTATCGGACAGTTTTCTACATAAATATTTGAGTTGCAATCCTGAGAAACACCGTGTGTTTCATGAAGCTTCCTATTCTGCAGAGAAAAATATGAGTTTTCTCTGCACTTTTCAACCCAAGATATGGAGAATACATAGTGCTAGTAAAAATAGTAGCATTTTTTTCCACTAATTTTTTGTCCTTATCCTTTTACAAACATTTGCTCTATGTGGAAAATGCAAACTAAAGTGTTCGCACAGTGGTATCTGACAATGATCTGAAATATATTATAATGTTTTGTATCTTGAAGAAAAACAACTGCATGTGCAAACATCCCACTGGGAATATGCTCGGACTTTAAACAAAACAAAAATTATACAAGAACCCCAAGGGACATCCCATTTCCTGGAAAGTTGTAACCCTGGAAGAGTGAAAAGCTAGAAGCAGACAAATAATTCAGCATGAACTCCCAGAGCAACACCAGAACTGACAGCAGTCTTGGACTGCAAAACCAGAGAAGTATCAAAGTGAGGAGATGATCTTATTGTCATACAGAGCTTGGAGACAACCTGGAACACTACCTGCTCTTCGGCTGTCTGTATTGAAAAAAACAACGTTGGACAGCTGGACAGAGGGCAGAAAAACATCAAGCAATTGGGGGTTTTCTTTGGATGGAGTGGCTTGAGAAATAGAAGGGAGGGACAAAAAAGAGCATACAATGAAGGAACATGATTTTTCTCACAAGAGATACAAAAGGGTGATGGGATCATAGTATGAAAGCACCATTAGAAAATGCTTGGTGCCAGAGAGGTCTTTAGTCTATTTTAAAAAGGCAGAAAGAAAGCCAGCAGTTGGAAGATGAAGACAAAGTCAGCAATGACAGTGATTAACCACTGGAACCAGAAAGCACAGGAGATAGTTCCTTCTCTGTCCCCCAACGTTTTCAAGACTTGATGCTTTTTTGGAAGACAAACTTTATCCCAAAGTGAATTATGTTTTATCCCAGTGCAAGCTATTGAGCTGCATTACGTAAGTAACGTAATTGTCTGTGACACAAGAAAGGTCATAGGAAATAATCTAATGGTTACTCCTGTAATTGCACTCTACACATTTAGGATACAGATCTCAAAGCACTCTTAGACACGGAGGGACAAAGGAGACACAGCCATTACCCACTGCTGTAGATACAGAAAGTGAGTCACAGATTCTTCCTTATCAATTCATGTCAGAGTCCTACTGATAGGAATGCTGCTCCTTTATGAGTATAAAGCTTGCTCAACTTGATTCAGACACTCAAAGAGCTCGATTCTTTGGAGGTGGTGAATGCCCTTCAGTCCCTTTAGTGCCAGTGACAGTGGGAGTTGCTCCATACTGCCCAGATGACGCTCAGTACTAAAACTGAAAGCAACTTGCAATGCATTCATTTCAGGATCAGACTCAGAAAGCAACCCAAGGACCTACTCATTCAGTGGGCCACAGGCAGAAGATGCTTTCATGAACTACATCCAGAGCAGGACCCTATCAGAGCCTCACACAACAACATGCTCTCCCTTTGGTAGCAGTAACTAGCAGCCAGATATTAGCTCCATATTGGATAGTTATGAGCTTCAGTTTCTTAGACCTAAATGCAGGAACTTTCCTTGGGGAAAGGGAGTTTATTTTCAAATACCTGATGACAGAGAATTTCTCTTTCAATTCTTGAGCAATAAAGACTTTGTTCTTCACCCTGCTCTTTATGCTGCTCTATAGCTATAGGGATTGTGTTTCTAAACTGGTGAAAAGAATAATTAAAAGAGCTGTTCACTCATCTGCAGCTATCACTGACAAGCTTTGTTTGCTCCCTAGGTTAGCACTATTATGTGCTATCTCTGTGAAGAAACAAATCCCAAGTTATCTTTTGGAAATTTGCAGATTTTCTAATTCCAGCAACAGGTTGTTTTAAGGACGTTCTGTAAAGAATTACCACTTAAAAGTAGAGAAAAATTTATTCAAACCTTGGTTTGAGTTTGGCAATGAAACCAAACACACAATACTTGTGTGCAGAATGAGGTCGCTGAACTATAAGATAATCATGATTAATCTAGTCTTCATTAAGACTGTCTAACTTTAATTCCCATATTGTCTTCACACTTAAGAGCTAGGGCAAAAGAGCTCCTGGAAAGCAACTGTAATACCTAAAACCCAAGTAGCCAACTGCACTTGTGCCACAAGGGTTATCTAAGGATTTCAACCGTGTCATGAAGGCATCGCCCGTTCTTCAAACTCTCAGCACACTGGATTTAAGAAGTCAAGTTCAGTACAGTTCACAGAGCAAAGATTTGGCCAGGATGCCGAAGGGCACACAAAAAACTTTAGAACCGCACTGCTGTAATGGAAATCAGAGCTAGATAAATGTACAGTTGTAATTAAGTAACACAAGCTTACATGTTCCAAAAGTGATCATTTCAGAATGGTTTGGGGTCAGCTGATGTTCATTTAGAGTATCTGGTTTCCAGTTGCTTTTTTCAGAGCCCAAAGTGAAGAAGATCTGGCAGTGGTAAGTTTCACAGAGTCTACGAGGAACACAATGTTCTACTCCAAAATAAAAGCACTGGCCATAGCATCTAAAATTATACACAAGACTGTTGAGATGACTCGACCAATGGTAACATTTCTGTCTTGCTACATGGAAACATGAATTTAAAAGACTTCAACAGTTCAGGTCACAGAATAGTCAAAGAAGAAAATCTGATATATATATATATATTTATATATATATATTTATTCTCATCAGTTTGGAAACCTGGCCCCTATAGCTGGGGAGGTGTCGAGAGGGAAGAGTGAAGAATATATATATAACTTATTACATACATATATATATACACACACATACATATATATGCATACATATATATATGTTCTAAAAGGAAGTGGCAGATTTAACTGACATTTCAAATCTGTAAATATTTCTTGTGAAAAAGACAAGTATTGTCAAACCAAGATAATTCTTAGAATTAAATCTGTTCTCGCAGAGCACTGTCCTGAAAAAGACAAAGACAGCTCCTGCTAGAGGATGCAACATTTAATGTTTCAGTACAACTTTATCCCTCCTAGCAGGTTTATTATCACAGGTCAAATTCCCACTCAAATGGACCTGTCCAGCTTCCATTTCAGAGCTGCTTTGCCTCTGGAAGCCTTGGAAAAAGACCAAAGCCAGACCTCATCTGCCTGGGAAATACCACAGAGACAAACCTCAGTGGATGTTCAGAAGCCTGGTACACCTCTCTTCTGATACCACTGTAACTCAACTCCAAATAATTAATTTCAACGCCTTATTAAATTCCTTTATGCCTTTAGAACACAAGTTATTCTGAGAATTTCTCCTGATATGCAACTTCAATGTACAAAATAACTCATTTACAATCATCAATAAAAACAAATCATTAACAATTGATAGCAATATTTGGTTTTTGAGGCTTCTCTAAAATATGAGCTAACCTAAATGTATTTATTTTTGTAAACTACCAGTTCTACTAATTGTTCTCCAGTGCTCCTTGTTATTTCAAGTGTCTTATGCACACAGTCTGACATATGCAGTCTGGAGTTCTCTTCCCCACCTGACTCTTTACAAGAAGTGAACTGCAAATGATTGGTTCTCAAATGAAAGCTTGTTTCCAGAGTTCCAAAATATGAACATACATTTAAAGATAGAATTTTCACTGTCTCACAACTAAGAAAACAAGCAATGAAAAACTTTCTTATTACTGCAGTTAAAGGATTGTTAAAAGTCCTGACACCTCACTGACATTAAGGCTCTTATTTCTTTTCTTTTCTTGGTGGCTGTAAACAAAAGGAAGCAGTCCAAGCATAATGCAGTACAAAAATTATTTCATTGCATTTTATGAATATCTATTCTGAGTTTCTGATGCATTATAGTTCAGATTTATCTACTGTTTGATATATATATGGAAAACCAAACTAGCATTAAAGGCTTGCAAAATCTTTCTCCATATGCTTAAAACTATCCTTGCCTAATTAAAGCTTTTCCCTTTGAGTCTAAAGTAAAATAAAAAAGCAAGTCTATATACCATTCTGGTGCTTATAAGGCAGCTTTTATATTTTACCAAGGCATATATTATTTCCACTTTCACGCCTTTTGAATTCCCTTCTTAATCAGCCTTCTACTTCTTTCTTACCTTTTTTCTCTCAGTTCCCGATTGCAAACAATGAGGTCACTGGAACCATCTTACTGGAGTATGTAAGGACTTGAAATAATCACTTAAAGTAAATTTCATAACGGCAAACTCCGTGTTCACACAGGGCTACAAAATAACGCAGAGTACTAGACACCACTCAGATTGCCCTACCACCGGCCATATTCCACCTTGTTGGAAGGCAGAAACATCCAGGATGTCAATGAATGGGGCTAATAGTCCCTTTGGAAGGCCTTGTGTTGGCTTGAATAGCCTCAAGTATGCCTTAAATATAATAGTTTCCATATTTTTCCAACCATGAACTTTTTTCTCTTTAATAAAAACCAACAGTGTATTCTGCACCTCCATGAGCTCATTCCTCAGAATGGTCTTGGTAGAGCTGATGCCTTAATTTAGGCCTGCTCTGTTTTGATAAACTGCATCTCACCTATCCCTTTTTTTTTATTTTATGAGCTGGGGGCAAAAGGTTGGTTGGTTGGCGGGCGGGGAGTTCGGTTTGGCATTTTTGTGTTTTTTTAAAAAGCATTTAATAATGATCAACACACCAGTTATGAATTCAGGGAAATACGTTTTGTATTTGATAAAATTCATGTCCATCAGCCTATTTCTTGATGGCCCCTTCCATCTCACCACGGATAGACCAGTGACTCTCGAAAATAATCAGCCCATCATTACTAATTTTTCCGACATTCGGTTGGAACATCTAAACATTATGAATTATTTTTGCATTAATGAGGATGTAATTGATATGCATTCCCACAAGAATTCGTGAAGATCTAGTAATTAATCAATTCATATAGACTCTAATTCCCAAGGAACATAAATCAAGTAAACAAATGTTCCCAAACACCAATTTCATGAAAGGATGCTGTGTTTACACAAATAAACCCAACTAATACACTGAGATTCTAGGGTTCTCCCTCACCCCTTGAAAAGGAATTCCCCAATCCTTCTCCTGAATATCCATTTTAGCAATATGGAAATTCTCATGGAAATGGCATTGACACAGCTGTGCTTACATAAATGCTTCCTAATGTCGTTCCAGTGCCCCAATATACCGCACATTTCCTGAACGAAAACGCTGTTTGTTTACAGTTTCAGCATTTTGTAAACTCTCTGAGTTTGTATATCAAAAGATAAGCCCATCACAGTGAGTTCCTCCAAAAGTCAACAGAGCTTTACACAAACTGTAACTAAACCAAAAATCAGCTTATAGGGATGAGAGAGGCTCTATTCATAAATCTGATTTCAATAAAAAATCTTACTCTTTTGAGTAGTATTGCATTCTTCCCCACCATGCCCCTCTCCCTACCAGTATTATTCTGTAGGGGATAACACATGTCATTATAATGTTAGACAGAAGAGTTTAAACCCCGCTTAAACCAGAAGATTACAAGTTTCCCAATTGTTACAATATAGGTGGAGCACTGTACTAAATGGCAGAACAAGTTTACTTCATTACAGTAATACTTTCAACATGTACTTGCGGAATTCTTTCTTTGTCAGAAAAAGAGAATCGGATATCGTGGATTGTTGTGCCTTCCAAAAAATTAATCCTTGCTCTGCAGAACGACCAGTCCAAATACAGTCACCGATTTTGGAATTCAGTAACTGCAGGTACAAACGTATCATTCAAACCAGAAGGCCACTGCACATAGAAGGGAAATCCTGTGCCACATGTGGAACAGCAGTGAGCAGAGCGCCCCACTCTGGTTCTGGCCCAGGGTTCAGAGGAGGATGCCATTCTACTCTCCCAAGCAGGGAGATGCTGTGGGAAATCCTGTGGCTCGGTAACTGTGCTGCCTTGAAACCTCATCCAGGAACCAAAATTATCTCCTTTCTATACTCATGGTTTCCCAAAATCACCCATTACAAATACAACTTTCATTTTGAGCAGGCATAAAGCCTGGAAAAGTCCTGGATTCTTCACCTTTGACTTAGGTACTTCCTTTTACCAAGCAGCTATTAACTTCTTGCCCAGAGAGATTTACCTGACTTGCGTCACTTATGTTTTTTCTTACATTCAGATGAATAAGCCATTTTATAGGAAAGTTCTGAAAAAAATAATGTCTGTCATTGAAAAGAGATCCATTTTTGAGTAGAAAAGACCAAGCAAAATAGCAATAAGTGCTGTTGCTGTTTGCTGCTATCTTGTTATATAGGAGCAGCTATCTGACACGATACTGGATGCAAAAACATAAATACTCTGAAGCTTTTATTTGAATTACTGCCGATGTTCTCCCTCTTACCTGGGACAGATCTCAACTAGCTACCTTTGAAGAAAACAAATTACAGAAGATGGGTCAGCTATACAGAAACCTGAGGATAAGTGTCAGCAGCTATGTTCCAGATTTCATGGGACACATCCAAGATATCCCAGTGGTCCAAACTGAGCACCAGGTGAATGGTGGGAGAAAACAGCCCTAAAAGAGCCCTGTGGCACAGGGTCCTCTGTGCAGGAGAGCAACCCCTGAACAGCAACAGCAATTGCTCAAGACTAACGTCTGAATTAGTCTGAAAGGACCATCCTATAGTCAAACAGTATAAATTTTCAAACTGAGATATTTTTACCTTACTGGTTTTACTTGTAAAGAATTTATTTTCCAGAGAAAACCATTGCAGATTATCTTGGGAAAAGCTGCCTTCACTGCCAAGTTGTTTTGTTTGCTGTCTGTCTCATGTTCTTAAAAAACCTACACACATCCTCCTAAAAGGCCTCCATTTCTTTCTCTTTACTATGATGGAAATTCTGCTTTTTAAAGAGACTGACATTCAGAAAACAACCACACTACAGAGCTTAGCACAGCAAATCAGTCTGAAGTAGACGTCTCACTGGGCCAGGAACAGCATGGAGACTTAATTTGTAAACTGGTTTCCACAGACATACATTAAATTTAAAAGGCCGGCAAGACATCTTAACAAATTATGCACATAATTTAAATCAGCTCCTTTGCAGTGTTGAGATTTAGGAATATTTGTGTAGTTTTGTTTTGTTGGGATTTTTCTGTTGTTTTGTTTGGTTGGTTGGTTGGTTGTTTTTTTTTAAATTTATTGCTTCCTGCATGGTCACCCAGAGAAAAAGAAAAAAAAAAGTAACCTAGCTGTACACCATTGTTCTGCAGATTCCTGAGAAAGGAAAAGAAACTGCTTGGTTCACAACCAACATTCACCACAGGTAACAGGCACTTACTCATTTGCCTCAGACTTCCAGCTCTGAATTATTCACAGAAAGCCACTTGCACTTCAACAGTTGAGACAACAGCACTCCTAAAAATCTTAATTGAGGCCAGCAAATCAAAACAGAAAGA
Organism: Sclerurus mexicanus; assembly: GCA_013396755.1. Lineage (NCBI taxonomy): Eukaryota > Metazoa > Chordata > Aves > Passeriformes > Furnariidae > Sclerurus > Sclerurus mexicanus. Next base: position 953,114 of record VWZF01000445.1, on the reverse strand, counting down.
ATCATCAAGAATGCAAATAACTTTGCAGAAAATATTATGGTAAGTGAAGAAACATGTATTAACACAGAGACACTGCAATCTTGACCTGACCGAAACTGTTGGAGTCTGAGGCAGCTCTCACTCATACAGCGCCTGCCCCAGCCAAACCATTTTGTCCATTTTGAGGAAGTCCAAGAGGTTCCTCATCAGAGACCTATTGGGCACCAAGAGAGTCTGCTCTTAACCAACAAGAGGCACTTTTTAACTTATCTGCAGTGTATGTGCAAAGGAAAGCCTGGCTTCAAGTCTGGGACAATCTGATCCAGTCAGGAATGGTTAGCTGGAAATAGTAGAAATTTTTACCTAAATATTACATATCCATTACCTGGATTTAGGTCATAACCAAAACCAGAAACCTCTCCTCTTGAACATATTTTTTTCTATCTGCAATTATCTTTACTTTCCTCCACAAAACATGAAATCCTGCTGTAGATCACATCCAAGGAAAGACCTACCACCTCTTTCACCAGGCTAGTACGTGATTCATTTTGTATAGCCAGGAGATCAAAGTGAGTTACACATGTGGTTTGTGGATTCCTCTGACAGCAGAAAAAGAAATCCAAGTGACCCTCAAACAAAGCATGGAAAAGAAATGAAAGGGGAAATGATGATATGATTTTAGTTTGAAAGACAGCTAAGACAGCTAGAGAAAGCCATAGAAGCATTATATATAAATATATATATATGTGTGCATGTGTGTGTGTGTGTGTAATTAGTACTCCATTATAAACACAAACTATCACATTAAGTTGTACAGAACTAGAAAAACCCTGGAATAAATGTTTCTTATCCTGTTCCTTCAATTAGCTAGAGATGGGCAGGCAAAAAATCTACCACCCAGTAGTTCTTAGCTGTTTTCCATTGACCCATTGCCATTCTAGTTTTTGGAATTCCCTATTAAAGCACTAAAAACCATCACTAATACAGAAAATGTTCTACACCTTTTTGAAGCTGACACCTGTAAAGTGATATGCTTTTCTGTCTGTAACCTCAAAAAATCCCCCTAAAACCCCCAAAAGAAATAGTAAAAAAAAAAAAAAAAGCTTTGTTCTCAAACCCAGTAATACCTAATGGAAGGTTCAGGATGTTATGCAGCTACACCTATTGGGTTTTTTTGTAAGAAAAATTAATTCTTATACATGATACCCATTATCAACTGGAAGATCATATTCTGTAGCAATTGCCCTTGAATAAAAAAAATTAAGCTTCAAGAATATTGAAGTTATGCTTGTGTAACCAAGTCCATACACAGGTCTTGGCCCAAATTCCCTTTCTCAGGAACAGGCTCAGGAACATTCAGGGACCAGAAAACAGATTAGATGTTCAAATAATTCATTATAACTGACATAATTTTTTAAGATATAGCCTGAATAAATGCTTCCATCTATATCACACCATCAAAGAATATCAGATATGAAAAATGTGGCTTTCTGGCCAAGCCATGTTATCACTTCAAGATTAATTGTTTTCTTTAATATGATAAATATTTCAGAACATAGAACTTGCGTAATAATCAGCTCTTTAAAGACTGGGGCTTTTTTAATCTACTGAGTGTCAAACAGGGACATTTACGATGAACTACAAAGTTCCCTAAGAGTTTTCAAAGAAGAAAAGATTAAATTAGCTTCCAAGGTCTGCTCAGCTTTCTAACTGTTTCTCTATGCAAGAGATATTCCTCTTGCTAAAACCTTTTCTAGCAAGGCTGTGGTCATACACAAATTAATAACTCAATGTTAGGCTAATTTATTGAAATAACTCAAGTGAAAACACTAATACACGTAGAGGCTGAAATTATGCCTTGTTATTTCAGCTGTCAACACTGATATCCAATGCTTTTTCCCTTTTCCTTTTTTAATTACATAGAATATATTTTGAAAATTTTATTAAGTTAAGGAGGAAATGGCAAACGTTGTATTAAACAAACCTCCTGTACACCAACCAATGTTTCATATCTTTGTCCCTGTTCCATGCTAAGGAGCAGTATAGGCCTCCTATTAAAGTAGTTATACACCCTTTCTTTGATATTAAGTTTCCATCAAGCAAATACTTCTCACTTGGATATTGCTTTCTTTGTCTTGTGTTTTTCTAGCTATGGATTAACAACTTCTAAAGGGATTGCAGGAAGAAAACCTAATAAAAATATGGCTTAGCATGGTGTCCTTGATTAGGCTCTGTAAAAGAGGAAATTAAGGATGACAGTCACAGCTTGCTACTCTATATTCAATTAGGACTGGCTTTTTGTGACTGTGGTTCATGCAGGATGTGCAGTTATCTAATACAGCCCAATTCTGGCAGCAGAACAATTAGAATGCAAAGCATAACTTAAAACAGTCTCTGGCAATATTTTTTTTCCCTTTGGTTGTGACATCTTCGACAGACTTTAAACAGAAATCTTGAGATCATATCCGACGCTGACAATCCAAACTCATATTCTGAAATCAAATGCAGCTTTCAAAATATTTAACGATGTGAAAATTAATATGGTATGACTGAAGAAAATGAGTGGAGAAGGGCTTTGATGTCTACACATCCACACATACAGAATCCAAAGAAAAATAAATGCTATATTTAAGCATAAGGTCCTAAAACTGACTCTATTCTGTGGTGAACTCAGGGCAGGCTCTTATGTCAGCTAAGGGGTCAATAAGGTGCTCAAGGTGTGCAATGCTCTAGCACACTACCAACAATATTAGGTCTTGCACATCTCCCTTCTTTTGTATGACTCACTTTTAGCTAAGATTCAAAGAATCTGGCTGGATTTTCCTACCTAACAATAATCACCATGCTTGCTCCCCTGTTGGTCTGCAGGACTTCCTGATGAGGTGGCCACACTGCAGAGTATAGCGCAAAGTCAAGTCACATGCAGATTAAAATACCTCTCTTCCTCCACATTTCCACCCTGGGGCTATTTTTTCCTCCAGAAACACATTCTTAAGCAGCCTTGTGTTTCACTGATGATAGCTCAGGTACTTCAATGGCAGCCTGAATGGCAACGTGAGGGAAACTCAATACGCAAACAACCTCCATCTCCGGAAGGCTGTGAATTGCCTCTGCCAAAAGCTAGGTAAGTATACTGGAAAATATCACTCTGGTTTTGCCTTATTATATTATTTCCTGCTGTTGGCCACTGTTAGAGACAGACTGCTGTACCAGACTGACGACTGTCTGATTCTGGGGCATTTTTAAATGTGTGTGCTCTGCTCCTGCTCTCTGGTCTAACTATCTGCTGCAACAGGGAAAGACTTAAATCCCCTCATTTTTCCTGTTGGTATAAGTAGTATCATTTGACCCCTCCATTCTTAACTGGTAGAGTTTCCAGTAGTTCTGTTCTTCCTCTTAACTTCTGTTTCTGTTATAATTCACTATCTCACCAAGTGATTTTCAATAGAACCAACAAAAAGATAAGTAAAAGAGAACATCAAGTTGGGCTGTTGGATGTTATTCAATGATCAGAAGTGTGGAGACTTTTAGTCATTTTGAAACCAGACAATTAGCAAACTACAGTGACAAAGCCAAGCAAATACTTTCAGAAATGACATATTTACCCTTTAGTTTGAGGTCCACATTGTGTCGCAGCCAAGGATAAACACCATAGTTTGACATATCTTCAGGAATAGGGTTATTATATATCCAGCCATCACATGCAAATCGATAGAAGTTCTCACACGGATCTACGGATTGATTTATCTTGCTCAGGATGCCAGCAGCTGTAAAAAAGGCACCACTTAGATTTTGTGGAACGCTTTTTCCTAAATAGAGAATTACACAAGGCTACAGTCCAGAAATTATGATTAATGAAAAACAAACAACAGGAAGAAAAAAAAAGACAAACTCTCTGCAATGAATCTTCTTGAGTGCCCTACAGCAATGATGACTGAACTGAGCATGACAGGAACATGAACTGCTGGAGCCAGACACCTGAAGACAGGATCTCTATTGTTGCTGTGACAGAATTAATTGCCTGAGGAATTTAGTAGCAATATACATTAAGAAGATTGCTATCAGCATTCCAGATATTAGGCACTGTTTACCTTTAGCTGAATAGCTGCACAAGAAAACAAGGTTTTGATCTACAGTACATTGGAAAAGATAATTGTAGCATTTTCAGCTCCATTTTGTGACTGCATCTTCATCAGTTTCTATTGCAAGCCAGACTGGTAAAAGAGCGATCAGTTTGACAAGCCAAAGACTTGGTAGATTTTGAGCATCTAATCATTAAATCATAGAATAATTTGGGTTGAAAAGAATCTTTAAAGGTCACCTCATCCAACCTCCTGCAAAGATCAGGAACATCTTCAACTAGATCAGGTTGCTCAGAGTCCCACACCACCTGTCCTTGAACACTTCCAGGAATGGGGTGTCCACAACTTCTCTGGGCAACCTGTGCCAGTGTGTCACCACCATCATCCTAAAAATTTCATCCATATAACTAGTCTAAATCTACCCTTTTAATTTGAAACCATATAAAATCTGTGCCAGATCTGGCTCAAAAGCACCTCTGTGCATAAAAATTCATTTGTTAGTTTTCTGACTCCTGGAAAGGAAGCAACAAAGTACACCTGTTAGTCCAGTCACTCAACATTTTGTTTCCTATTAAAAAGAAGAAAAGTAAATCCTATGGGAAACTTTGAGTCAACCTGGTCAGACTAGAATTAGACCAAATTAAAACATCAATTTTAATTGTACAAAAGGAACAGAACTGAAGCAACTTTAACGGTGACTTTTAAAAAAGTTTGAGGTTGTTGTACTTTCTGTCTCATTAATTAAGCTTTCTGAGTAAAATGCATAATGGGGAAATAAATTAAATGGTATAACTATCTCATTAACATACTATAATCACGATATAATTGAGAGGATAAAATTGCTGCTTACCAGCTTCAATACATTCTGCAGTCAAACAGTACTGTTGCTTCGGATGAAACTTTATAAGACCTTGGCTTACTGCAAAATGGAAAACCATAATGAGATCATTTGCAATGAATTCTGACAATTGCAGCCAAATGTTGTGTACTCAATCATTCAAACATCAGTGAAACCTCTGGTCCCAGTGCATCTCTGACTATATTGATTTAGAACACTTAAAATGTATAGTAAGTAAATACTGCAGCTCATAACAAATAATTTTCCCCTCCTGGGCCTGCTTTCTCCTTCCTCTCTCTTTGGTCACAGACAGCACAGAGCAAGGGCTGTCTCTCAGTGTATGTTTACACAGTGCCTGGAGCAGCATCACTTCAGCCCTACTCACTGACAGTGAACACCACCACGATACAGGCAATTCATCATTGTTGTTATCATCCTCCAGAGGTTTAGAAACACACAATCATAGAATGGCCTGGCTTGGAAGGGACCTTAAAGACCCCCTAGTTGCAACCCCCCTGCCATGGGCAGAGACACCTTCCACTAGAGCAGGCTGCACCTCCTGCAGCTGGCAATGAACCGCAGAGCTCACTGGCCACCTCCTGCAGGGCTTCCACAGCTCCCCTGAGCTGTGGGGCTCACACTGCCCTGCCCAGCACAACCCAGCGCTGACGGGACACTTTCAGGGTCTTCTTATTCCAGCCTGAAATAAAGCAGATAGTGATGGGCACAGCAATAGCTGTGGTTTATAAAGCACAGCCCATTTTCTGTCTGAACTGTCTCCCAAAAGTGCTGTAATTGCATTTGCTTCCAAAAACATTGCTGAGAAGAACTATGAAATTGTCAGTTAATTTTGTCCATCTTTAAAAATATGTATTACAACTGCCATTGAAACTTAAGCACAGGAATTGTTAATTTCAGACACTGCTGTCAGGCAGCAAATATGCAGATAATTGATACTTGGGATTAGGAAGGAAGAGTCCCAAGGGGCAAATGAAATAGGACTCACTAAATGTGCTCAGTAGACATAAAGAAATGTCTTATTATATCCATTACTTGATAACAGTCCATGGCAAAAATAAAAAAGCCAATAACACCAAACCAAAAAAAACAACTATGGAATATATTGTGGTGCTGCAACCTTGGCAGTTATAAAGCAATTTCTCCTGTAGTTATATATTGTTCAAAAGTGACAGGAAAATGTGATACGGTTTTTCAGCCCAGGAAAATTTTATTATAAAAAAACCTAAAGCTAGAATTGAATATAAAGCTATTTTGTCTTTTCCAACCTCATAGCTTTAATGATAGTTAATGACAGAAATGGCTGGATTTCAATCAAACTTGCTTAGAAACTGAGAACGTAGAACTATTCTGGACAACTTTACCAAAGCTTGCATTGGCTTAGTGAAACACAACGCCTTAACCACCTTAGTAAATTAGCCAAGAAATACACAAGACTTTGAGGCATACAAAGATTGTCATTGGAATATTGAAGAACAGTAGAAAATAGAGAAGTGGAGACCTCCAGAATATGATTCTGAGACACTACAAACCATGAATTACAAATAATGGATAATGTCCCTATTAATTAAGTGTTGCACTCCTCCCAACTCACCTTGTACCCCACTTTGAATTTAGCCTTTTAGAATCCATTCAGGTCTTGACAGTTTGCTAGATGTTTTTTTCTTAACAAAGCAGAGAAAGGAGGGAATATCCCAAACCACATTCCATTCCTAATCTGAAGCAGCCCTTGTGGGTTTGATACTTATAAACAAAAGCAAAACACCATTTCAGCTGGTTTTGTTCCACTTACAACTTTATCACTAGAATAAATGTTAAAAAAAATAAATCTTTGGCAATTACATTTCCCTTTCAATTAACAGCTAATTTTTATTGAAAAAACTTTGTCTAGTTTTGTTCTTTTGTCTTTTTGGTGTTAGGAGAGTTAACCATTACGTTATTACCTACAGTTTTGATTATAACCCTCAGTGCCTCATCTTCTTCCTTTATAAGCCTGTTTTCAGATTCTTAAGCAAATACAAGCATACTTAGCTTCAGAAAAAAATCTAAAAGAGGAAAAGGCATACAAATGTGCAGATGCAAAGAATGTGAATGATCCTATAATCTGAGAAACCCAAAGGGCTACGAAGTCAGGAGTACAGGCAATCAAATTGAGGTTCAAAGCTGCCTAACTTGTCACCCAAGGGAACTGGAGAGCGATCTTCTTCCTTTTGCTCTGGCCCAAGCTCCTGAGGAGGAGGCTCCTTCCCTGCCACATCCCACACCCCTGACCAGAGCACTGCAGGCAGGACCCTGGGGATGCCAAGTGATTCCCCTGGTAGCTCCCCACTGAAGTCACAGTGAAGTCACAGCCAGTACAAGCAAGGAACAGCTAACAGAACTACGTGATTCTCCCACATTCTTCTTAGAGCTGTAGGAACTCTGAGAAGAAGAAACAAGAGAAGCGGGAGAAGGTAGTGTTTCACTGCTCAGGCTGGAAAATTGATTTCAGGTGTACCAGAAACAGCAGGTTTTGAAGCTTAAATCAAAACTGAAGGAAAAAGAACATCTTGAGGTACCCAGAATGTTTCACATGACAAGAAATAATGATCCCCTTTTCTACAGTTCAATAAAACTAAAAAAGAATTAAACTCAAACTTACAAACAAAACACAGTCACAATAAAACATGGGGAACATCTAATTGACAAAATGTCAAACCAAAACAATGCAACTCTTTTTTCTTTTATTTTTTTGGTTAAGAATTTCAGACAACTTCCAAACAAATCCTAAAAACATTTTGGTTGATTCAAGGCCAGCATTTTCATTTTCTTAGCAGTTATGCCAGTAAAAATTTTGACACTGAATCCCTTGCTATGGAACAAACCATAGCTCACTTGGAAAACTGCAAGAATTAACATATTTGCTTGAATTTTCGCACCTGGTGTGTGGATAAAGCACTTCTGTCTCTGACAAGCTGTGATGGTAAATGCCTCTTGCTTTTTACAAACAGTAAATAAAAAATCTAGTGCAAACAAAAAGAATTAAGGTCCCTCCATTATTACTCCCTGATGTTTATATTGCAGTCTCTAAGTGAAAGAAGTTTTTTTGGTTTTTTTCCCCCCATCTAGAAAGAAATGTTTTGTACTAACAAGTTGAAGATTCAATCCTGCTCACATTTATAAAGTGTTTTGTTAATTGACTGGGATCACTCACACAGAAGTTACTTGCCTGCAAATGTTGCAGAATTCGCTCTAGAGCAGACAAACACTAACCCAGTGTGAGCCTGGAGCTTTAAATATTCCACACAAAGCCTGATATCATCTTCTGTGTTGGGATTATAAGTGAAACAGACCTTTCAAACAAGATCACAAGATTATAAAGGATGGGAGGGAAGCAAAAGTTATGCTTAGAGCAAGGTTTCCTCCAGCCTAGGAGAAGCTGAGTTGGTCTTAAGAAATGAAAAGTTGGGCTGTATTATTCCAAAAAAAGATCCATCTCTGCAAGTTCTTACAGGATACAGCACTTCTTCCTCTTCTCTGCTTGAAGTTTCTGGGTACATTTATATTTCACATCATTTTAGAAGTGTAGGCATATGCTTTCATGTGATATTCCAACAAAACCAATATACAGATGATTCCAAAACCGGGAGGAGAAAAGCTAATTCCTTCTCTCGTTATAGCTTATAAATCTGATCAAAACATTTCAATTTCATCCAAGATGCACTCTTTAGGATTTTTGCAAAGGCAACTTTCCAATTCATCACAGAAGAAAAGAAAGATGTAAAAAATGTGCACACATATGCACTATTTGAAGCTTTCTATAGGAATTTTAGTCAAGCCCTAAATGAAAATCAAAAGAAGGAAAACCCAAAAGATTCCATAAAATATGTGCACTACAGATTAATTTTCAGGAAACAGAGAACATTACTCCACATTGGTCACAACCTGTGAATTCATAATCAGCATTATTGATAGCATAATCTTACCCATTTCTTGCCATTCTCTGAAAGAACCCAATTCTGACTAGAACACACTCAACTGAGTATCCAAATTTAAATTCAGCATTCAAAAAACTACAGGAGCTCACATTGCATCTTCCAGCTCTAGCATTCCCACATGAAGAACTCCTTTCCTGACACATATTCCCTTCAGGATGAATAACATAAAACGGGGGGAGAGAAGAAGAGGCCGAGATTTTCACCAAGACACGTCGTGAAGCACAAACACTGGCACCAAGCAGAGAGGCTGGGGAGAGGAGGGTTCAGGTTAGTGTCAACATTTTCACTTACCCAAGAAAAGCGCGGTGCCAAGCACAACAGTGCCACTCACAAAGACGCCAAGGGCGATCCGTGTGGCTTTGCTGGATGCTCTCCTGGTCTCGGGCGCTGTCTCTCCTTCCATTGGGTTAGCTTGGGGTGTGCTTGCTCTCGCAGAAGTCTGGTTTTTCCCCTGCTGCTGTGGTGTCAGTGTTTCAGCTGTTCACAAACTGTGCCCATGAGCTCTCCTCCTCCTCCTCTCTCCTATTTAAAACTCCAGGTTTCTGTCATGAACCATTTCCTAGGCACTTCCTGCTCTCTCCCTCTCAAAGGAAAATCACGTGTAAAATGGTAGCTGTCTCCTATGTTTTCCTCTGACCAGGAGGAGGAAAGGCAAGCGGTGACCACTGCATGTACAGCCCTCGCTGCCTGTAGAGCCTCTATGAGCCAATCGCTCAGCAGTCCCCCTTATCAGGGGTTCCGAACATGAGGATTTCACAATGTCGCTGAACAGATGTTTTAACTATTCAAACATAAAGCTGTAAACCCTTTACAATCAAAGCAGGATTGCTGACAACTTCTAAAAACACAGGACTGATGGAAGGTTTTCTTTTTTTTAACTCCTTGCACTTATTTAAAAGGACTAATTATCTGCTGACTAAAGTTTTTTCCTTTTATACCACACCCACTGCATCATTTGGTTTCACCAGAAGAGGTACCCACTCAGCAGACAAATCCCTTTTTAAAGCTTCCTAAGAACTCTTAGAATATCATGTAGCATTTTATTTCGGGAATTTGGTATGTGACACTCTGTGCCAAAAATCACAGTCATGCAGCACAAAGCAATAATCAGCACAACCTACAGAATAGTCCTGCTCTAAAAGCTAGATTTGTTTTTTCCAGGCAAGATATTTCAGTCCTTTCTGATGCACAATACATTTTAAGAGATGATCCTATGCTTCCAAGTCAAGTACTACTATAAGTTTAGTTGAAATGTATTTATCTGGCACTTTAGGTTGGTGGGGAATAAAAAAAAAGAAAAAACCTTATTTATATAAATTTCTCAGTGTCTGGAGTAGTCTTGATAATCCTTTCTCCGCATGGCAAATTTTCTCAATTCATTAAGTACCAAAAATTAGTCATTTCAGGTTGAATTCTCTGAGCTGACTGTCACATTCAGCCCTCTGAGGAGCCCTTTCTTTCTTCAGAGCTGGACTTCATGCAAAATAAAAGGGTGCAGGGAGAGGCAGCACTATGCTCATGCTCTCAACAACAATATATATGCCTGAGTTACCTTTATGTGGACTTACAAGTTCTTATCTCAGCCCCCAACCATCCTGACAAAAAGTTGCCCAAGTAGAAGGAAGAAAGACATATATATGTCACAAAATGTGTGTGATGGCAGTTATCAGTTTTGAGACTGATGTTTTCTCATGTGAGCACCTGCACACAAGTTGTCCCGGATGTCACATGGACATCAAGGGAAAGCCCACTCTATCTAGAAGACATGGAGTTCGATGGTCCTGAAATCCTCACTCCTCAATATCCTCTACAGCCTGGCTGGGGTCCTGCAAACAAAATGCCTTCAATTCTTATTACTGTCCATCTTTACCAGGAAGCTCCAGGAGGACATTCTCATCATTACTTGGTGCAAAACAGGAAAAAAAGTATTTGTTTCTTTTCACTTGCCTACTTGTCCCACATATAACTCATGATTTTTGACATCCATCAGCTGAGGAAGGAGAAGGAAATGATGCCACAGAGCCCAGAGGACCATACACATCCCAGTACAAAAGTTCCCACTCATGCATGAATGACTCCATGGGTGTGACCAGATCTCTGGTTATAAACCATACCAGCACAGGTCTGAGAAAGTATTTAAGCAATATTGGTGCAACTGAGTATTCACATCAGAGATCAATATGGGTCTTAAAGGGGCTCCCAAAAAGGAATGTTGACACAGAAAATGTACGGACATGGTGTGATCTCAACACTTAATCAGTTCCGCCCATGATCTGAATGCTGAGTATGTCTCAAAAAAGATTCTTTGACAAGAATTTGCTATTGGCTGCCTGATGGTTTGCCTTTTGTGTCAGTACTGAACCCCTGACAGTATAAATGCTGAACTGTTGTTCGAACCGTGCATAGTGACCATTCCCCCAGCCACATTGCATTATCACATCCCTACTCAATTCCCCCATACTTCATAACTTTCAAGTTTTGCCCCCTTGTACTGAGTATCATGCTCTATAAGTGTCTCACTAATGGGATTTTGCTTTCCAGGTATCATCTCTTTCTAGGACAACATCATGCCAGAAACCCAGAACAGATTTCAACAGCACAAAGTAGGTACTAGTTATTTCTCTTCAGAAATCTGGATGGGGGGAAGAGGGAAAGGGACATAGGGAAGCAGATAAGAGGGAGAGGCTAGACAATTCAGTCCCTGTTCACAAACATCCAAAAGAGAAAGTGAGGACTATGGCAACATGGAGCTATCTCAAGAAGAAACAGCAAGCTCCAATTACACGACTCCTCTGGAGAGTCAGCCCCAAGCAGCACAAGATCCTTGTGGCGAGAAAATTCACAAATCAGCTGTCAGCAACGCTTTTCTGTGTTTGGCTTATTTACACTGTGGCATAGCATAAGTGTCTAGCATACTGTCCTTCCCTCTGGCTGCAGAGCCTGGCTGCAGTCAGTAACCCATCTTGGTTTCTCCAGCACATAAAGAACTACAAAATTAGGGCTAAACCATAAACAGCTGCAGGCAACAGCTGCAGAGGTCCATTTCTGGCAGTATTTGAAAAGGTGCACAGAACACATGTGAATAAGTTCCTGAGGCTGCTGATCTGTAACAGAAGTCTGTGGGATTTATTACACGTTTCTGATGAGCGTGTTAGGATTTGGTTGCCTTGCTCATCCCAAGTCCGGCGGCTCTTTGGCAGGTACATGATACATGGCCATGCTTGCTGCTGGAACTGCTAACAGCACTCCTGGCCATTGCAGACCAATGAGGCACGACTTAATGAGGCTCTGCTAAGCATTCATAAAACATTGAATAGGCATAGGGGGAAAAAAAGTAATAACTAAATGCTACATGCTCCAAAGCACTCTTCATTTGCTCAGAATTGCCTCTGACCAAGATCCCAGTCAAACAATGGGATCACCCTAGCACTTATAACAAAGCCAGGACAATGCAAAAACAATTCCACCCAAAGCCATATGCCGGAGCTGGCAAGCCCTCCAGAACATGCTCTGGGCTGAACCACAGCAAGAGTGTCCCAGTTCTAGCAAAGGTCTGTGTACATACATAAGTGTGTGTGCATGCACATGAGCGTACACACACAAACACACACGCACATGTGTATTTTCTTGCTCTTTCACAGGCAGACACAATTCTCACTTCCATCCCTTAGGCCAGTCAGACAAGCTTGATCAGAGCTAAAATCAATAGTACTATGAGCCTCTCCTCATATATCTTGGTTCAGCTTCCCATTTATTGAGGTTTGACTATTCAACAGACACACAAAATCATACATTTTGCCTAGTTTTCACTGTAATAGTCAAAACCAATTACACAGGTGTTGCTGAATGTCTGGAACAGCTAAACTGCCTGAGGTCAGCACATTTTCAGCCCAAACCCACTACACTAGGTTACACCAATATTTTAGTTACAGAAGACATTTCCTCAGAAGACACTGTCCTCATGGTGCACATTCAAGACTTGCCCTGTTTGGGAGGTTGACTCATCGATCTAGTGCAAGTAGAGCTTAACAGAAGCAGTCCACAATCACAGCATCAGAGCTTTGCTGGTTTCCTGTTGAGCATTTGTAGCTTGCGGTAAAAGGAAGAACACAGCCGCTATCACTCTGATGGAAGCAGAGCCACCAGATACAGCTTGAGTGGCTTCCTCAGAGAGGCAGAGATATATGCCAGCTTCACTGAAAGAGATTCATTAGTGTGGGTCAGAGTAAAGGCCATGTTCTATTCCATTTCAAGGGTTCCACCATGGGGCCTTGAAGTGTTTTTTCAAACTATGCAGCTGTTGTAGCCAGAATGGGCCAACTGGGCCTTACGTACACAAAATGTGCTTGAGAAAAGCCCAATACGTTGCATTTGAAGACAGCTTGACCAGCTGTCATCAGATCTCTGAATCTTACAAATTACACTCTCTTGGCTACAAAAGCCCCCAAATTTCTGTGCTGAAGCCAACAGCAACCACAGTCTGGCACAACTTCATGTCCTTTATTCATGTGACAGATAGAGCTGAAAATAAATTACTCCATTGTTTTCCACTAGAACAGCCACATCACAGAAGGCTTCAGTGTCTCTATGAGAATGTGGGTCATTAATTAGGAGTCAATACGGAGCCAACAGGATTTGCAGGGCTCCAAACACTGCTGGTGGCAAGCTTTTCCACTAACCATAACTGCAACTATAGAAAGAACACCCTGCAAAGCAGAAAACTTTGTCCTCCAACACTTAATTCCTCAAATCAATTTTCTTTTCTGTTTCAATTCCAAGTAGGCTAAGCTATTCTCATTACTCCAAGAAAAATTTGTCCCTTCTGCTGGAAACATTGCATTCTCTGACGAAAAGGTGCTTATATCTACTCAACATCTGACTATGAAAACCAACATCTGGGACAATTAAAGTTAAGCCACTAAAGTTTGCAAGCTTTTTTAGAGCTGCTTTTGAAAAAGCACTTTAATGAAACAATGCATATGTTTTCAAACAGAAAGAGCTGCTTTAGGTCTTCCGGCAATTTTTCTTCAAGCAACACATTAAATTATAGCTAAACAAAACACAACTTCTCCTGAAGACCACATTTACACTACAACAAGAGTGTGTTTACATATAGCCATCACATATGCATACTTCTCATCTGTCACCCCACTGTACAGATTAAACAAGCATGCATGCTGACATAGTCTGTAGAAAGGCACATTACTTGGGGATTAAGAAATATATAAGGTACCTTGGGGTAACTCAGAGCAAGTTTTTGCTTTTTTTAATATGATCTAACTGTGAACATAGGCAGAAAAAGCACTGAAAAAGACATTGCTGGGAAATGTCACTTTTTCAGTGGCCACAGCCGTAGGTGCAGGGATGTAGACAGGATGCAACTGTCTGTTGTTTCCTTAAAATATTGCATCAGGCCACCAGAGCTTTACTCACTTACTTTGCTGTGCCCAGATGTTTGCACACAACTGTCAAAGACTATATGAACAGCGGAAACAAGGAAGCTTGCTTGGATGAATGATGGATGAATTTTCAGGTGTGTAATGAGCATACATTCATTGGTATTTTAAATTAAAAGATGAGGAAAGCCAGCAGACTCGCATGTGGCTGCTTTCAGCATCTACCAAGGGATCCCTCAACTGCGACCTCCTGTCTCTCAGGGAAGCACAACTGCCCCTGCAAAACCAATGGCTCCTTCTTGCTCTCAAAGTTGAATCTTCACCAGCACAAACCTGTCTTTGACAGCAGCAGAGCTCAGAGGCAGCTGGAGCCAGGAGAGAGCAATTACTCCACAAAGGTACCACTGAACAGGTAACAGGCACTCTGTCACTGCCATCGCCTCACTTGCTTGTACTAACTTTTGTAGTAAAATAAAAAAGGTGGAGCAAAATCTCCTCCAAGTTAGTATCTTTGAACCCAAACCCTCTCTGTCAAATTTAATTGAAATTGGCTGACAAGGTCCAGTGTTACTAAGCAAGGCTGCGTGGGAGAGAGTGGGCACAGAGCCAGGAAAAGCACAACTGCATAATCTCTGTTTTCAGAAGTAAACAGCCTGGCCAAAAAAAAAAAACAACAGAAAAACCCAATCCCAGTCTTCTAGGTTATTGCTGCAACTCACAAGCTTCCTGAAGTTAGTTTTATTTTAAAGCATTTTACTCAATCAAATTCTTCCTCATCTCAAAAGGAGCTTACAATTCACTTTGCATGCAGCTAAAAGTCAGAAAAATCCCACATTGACTATGATGTCCTGAATAAAATGCCCCCTGACAACATGAAATTTTGTATCTATCAGTTCAGTGGAGATATTTCTAGATATTGTCTGTTCTTGTCACCGCCTTCGTGTAACTCCAGCACTTCTCTACATATCTAATAATGACAAACAGCAGACCATCAGGAGAGTTTAAATGCATTTAGACATCCAGTTCTTGGGAAAGGGGAGACCAGAGTCAGATCAGGTTGCAACCACAGCATGCGGCCCCATGGGACAGGATCCTCTAGACCAAATATATGCTTTCCTGAACTTGCAGAAATCCTCAAAAACCAAAAAGTTATGTACCAACTACCATTACCTTTACAAGTCAAATTGCTATGTCTCTAACAGTCCTTCCCTGAAGTTTTCAACACCTCTATTTAAAAAAAAAATGATTTGTTGCATTTTTTCTTATTAACACAAGGCTATAAAATATACACAAATTTGTCACTGCCTTACATCTTTAGGGATTTATAATGAAACATGACTAAAAACAAGAGTAAAGCCTGCTGAGACATGGACTATTTGCTGTATTCATATATGTTTTGCAATGTTTAAAATTATCACTAAATTTGAAATGATTAGTGTGTGAACATCAAGTTTATTGCAATGCCTGGGTAGAAGACTTATCTGGGACCAAAGGAAAACATGTAGTGATTTTCTTCTTTTGTGACTTATCTGCATACACTGGAATAGAAAAGTAGGTGTTTTGGGTTACTTGGTTTCAGTTTCTATTATTGTAAAAAATTTGCATGAGGAGAGCACACATCTGAAGAGGGTTTCAGCAAAATGTCAAACATTGTTTCTGCTCTGAGCAGAATGTCTAGAGAAAAACAGTCACGCCTCTGTAAAAGGCAAAAATGGCATAGAAATGTAGGGGTAAAGTTAAAATAGCATTAGAAAAGGTGGTTGCAGTAAGGGGAATCCAAAGAGTCTGGCATTGTATGCTGCTGAAGCAAACCGCAAATTGGCCTTCTTAGCCAGAAGATGAATACATGGAACAATGAAAATCTGAAGGGAAGCTCTGACAAAGAAAGGTGTGAGTCTGCAGCTGCTGAATGGCTGCAGGATGAAAAAGTCAGTGGCAATACACTGTCACTGTTTTTATCTACCCCGAGGAAAAAGTGGAAGGCAAAACAAGCATGCGAATGAGGATTTCTATGCTGTCAAACATACCCAAACTACTGGTTAGTTATCAAAAGCTAGATCATTACATGGTATTGCTCCCCATAAATTTTCACGAGAACTTCAGAACTAGTAGCTGGACTAGGGATCCTCTGATGCAAGGGCCTCAGTATGACTCTCACTAGCTACTCTTGGACATTCAAATAACTGGGTACAGGAATTAGCAACATCGTTTACAAAGTTAATAACGATGACAAAAACAATTGTGACCAAGCTTGCTTATAGGGAAGGAAAATCATGCTGACCAAAGCTAAATCCCTTTCTAAAGCTTGCAGAAAAGATCATACTCTTCTGAAAAAGTGTCCTTATCTTTTTCAATATGCACTTCCCAAGCGAATGACAGAATCTTAGTCCACTAAAACACACTAATAAATTCACAGATCTTTAATTTAGTGCTATTTCTGCTGATAATTCTTTGAAATTACTGCAAACATGATCAGCCTCTTCCTTGGCTGAACTAGATGATTGAAATGGGAAATTCATTACCCGCCTTTACAACAATACTCAAACTTTCATGAAGATTGTGCTTTTAATAAAAAAAGTCTAAGATGTGATAAGTATCTTGCAATTTGGACTACAAACAGAAATAAGATTGGCCAGAATGTACTCATAACATCTGCTTTTCCTAAGCAAAATTTACAGGCAGGCAGGTTTCCAAAAGCAAACTAGGAGTATTGTGGCTTTTGAAGCAGTAATTAATTAGAGAAAATAAGAGCCTGTAGAGGCATATTCCATCTCCCCAACCAAGAGAGAAAGCACTCGCACCCAGACTACATCTGGAGCAAGGCACACAGGAGAATTTCCTACTGGCTTCCCGGACATGACTTGACTCCACATCTGGGTACAATGCCCTCCCGTGTTCAGGGCAGCTAGGGACAGAATAGTGATAAGTCCTTGATGAGAACTGCAGTGTACCAGGAGAGATCAGGATCTCAGGCTGTGCTGTAGCCAGCCAGGATGTGATCATAGAGCCCAAGCTATCGACTCTTTTAAGTGAAAGACCTCTGTTTCCTCACAGGTCTTACACCTCCTAGAGACTAAGACCTGCTCAGACCTTACACAGGCCTTTTCTAACTTTCTCAAGTTCCAAGTCTTTCTCTGGAAAAGCGGTCTGAGAAAACGCAGTGCCACATTCCTGCTTTTCACCAAGGTGCTGACCATTGCTGAAATGGATTTGTTCCCTTTGCAGTCACTACTCACACCTTTCAGAGCACCAGAACAGGTTATCAGGAACGTTGGAAACACAGCTCATTTCACTGTGGGTCAATCAGATAAACTCACACTCCTGTCCAGCCATTCACACTGTGATGCCATGACTACATTTTCTCAGGACATTGCAGCCTTCACCTTTGGAAAACATGATCTTAAGAGGAATCGTTTGTTTTCAACCTAATTTCATAAAAACATTTATGGCTTGCTGATTTTGTTTTAACCATGCATTTTTCTTCCCTATATCTGGGCATAAAAGCAATTATAAAGCACTATTTTAAGTTAAATAAAATACTGAATGAAATGCATCCACTGTTGCATGAATCTGAAAGCACTATAAAACAATTAAAGCTATTCAAATGTATTTTGATCAGCCTGACATTAAATGTATTTTAGCATGTCTGAAGTTCAGATCTATTTGAGTATCATTTGTTCACAACTGAATGCTCAAGAAAGGCCAAATCTCTGCTGTTCACTGGAAAAAAAATGATTCACCCGCTGCCACCAGACAGCCAAGCAGGTCTTGGAAAGCCAGGTCACAAGCATGATCCAGACCTAGCCCATGTTGTTCTTCTCTCCCAAATAATACATGTTCAGTACACAAGCACTTCTACTAGATGAAGGAAATCCTTGTGGTCCACACAGCTACCTTGCAGCTGTAGCTCGCTGAGCAGGCACTTACCTTTGCAATAACATATCATAGCACTCCTTCTGCACATGCATCTAAAGCTACATTGTTGATTTTGCTTGCAGTAAAAATAAAATAATGGGTCCTGCATTTCTTTCTTTTTAAAGAACAGAGCAAAATAGATTAACAGCTAAGAAGTTCATGTTGCATGAAATGGGTACTGTCCCTGTGTTCTTTAAAACTAACTCCTCCATAAGAAAATGTATCTAAAACTTAAGTAGTGTTATCATCTTTTTAACCTAACCTCAGAAAACAGAACTAAATCAATGTAACCAAAATCAACTGGGAGAGTTAAATTGCTAACATAACAAAGTTTTATTTAAAAGTTTTGAATGGCAACAAGCAACTGAAAAACAACACATACTCTCACAAAGTTACATGTAGAATACCAACAGATAAAGCTCTCAGTTCCCTCTAGATCAAAGTGACATGTAGTTTCTGCTGGATCACCTTTTATCTGCTCCCAAAAGTTCAAACTATTTGAAACTTCTGGATGACTGAAATCAGAGCTATCATAGAATATCTCTAGTTGAAGGGACCCCTAAGTGATTCAGTAGATGAGATTAAAGAAAGATAAGAAAAAAAACAAGGGGTAATTCTCGTAACAATTCCTCCCTATACTTCTAAAGCAGGTATAAACCATAATGCGAGCAGCCTTTAAACACTTTTCCCATACCCCACACCTGCCCTGACTTGCTCCCCCATCCCATCACCAGTTCCCCTGCCTGCACACCACTCAGGTCTGCCAGCACAATTGCTTGTCTGGCAACATGAACCAGGCAGGCCCATTTGAAACACAGACTACTTTTTCACCCATCCATTTCAGCAGCATAACTGAAGCAACACCAGTTCCCCATCTCCCTTTAACGTCTCTGCTTGCTTGTTTCTAACTTGGTTGGTTTGCACATGGCCATGGGAGAGCTCACTGCAACTCTCACAGCGCAGGAGCTAACACAGGGTGAGGGCGAAGCCGTGGGAGTGCAGAGATGCCTGGGACCATTCACATGGCATAGCTACTGGAATAAATGTCTTCACAGCAACCCCTTCACATAAGCTGCAGTGTTGAGGGAACTGGGTTGAATAGATTCTAGAAAACGCTCCAGTCAAGAAAGTCTGAAATATTTTTGATCTTTGAGAAGTTATTAAGTTTTCATACATCTCTGCATATTCATGTACATTTGCAACACTTCTAGAAATAGAAGTTGAGAGAGACAAGGGACAAGGGGGACTATACCTTCTAGTCTCAGCAAACCTAAAGGTCAGGTTCATTTTGTAAACAAGCTCTTACAATAGTTTTTGCATAAATAGTTCCAGCATGACCCATAGACTAAAAACACACACTACAATAGAAAGGCTTTGGCAGTAGTTTGACTCTTTAGATTTAGCTCAAGAGAACAATCTATCTTGTTCCAGAAGTTCCAAAAGTTGACAATATTTTCATGCCTCCAGGCTAAGCAGTCAGCTAAAATGGTTTGGACTCCTCAGTTTTAATGAGGTTGTTTCGTGCCCTACTTACCTTGAAGATCACTGAATTGCTTTGTTTTCCCAATGACCTGTGACCACTGTCTCACCCACTCACTACCAGCAGGGAACCCACAAACAGTTTGTGGGCTGCCACCTTTCCTTGTGGTGAGAATAGGGGTCTACCCACAGCCACCAGTCTCATTTTTGTCCCTCTCCCTGTTCTGCAGCTCTGTCTCCTGTCATGTCTAGAAGGGAGTCTCTGAGCAAGCACTACAGCTCACATCTGAGTTGGCCTAATATATAGTGTTCCTGGACTGCTCTGTCCTTCGAGCCAGGTGCAAACAGCACCCACAGCAACGGGGCCCAACTGTATGCACGCAGGGCAGGATAGACAAGCACAGTCATTCCCATTCTACATGTTGATGGCTGTGGACTGTACTCGGAAGCAAGATCTCCCTATTTCACATATGGTCTGCGCTCTACACTGGCTGTAAGGCACCTCTGCATTAAAGGCCAGTTAATTTTTGTCAGAACTGGCACGGATCATCAGAGGGTGCTGGAATGGGACACTGTCATCTGCAGGTTTGCACTATTAGACATGCAAGTGACAGCCTGGACAATTTTGATGCAAGTCCATGTACATGATAGGACGAGTAAGTGGTTTGGTAGGTGCACTGCAGTCTCTCACCTGCAAGTCCCTTACATCGTAAGGTTTTGGGCTAGCTTGGGTCAGCCTTCTGCTTCTGAGGTACCTTCAGCATCATAGCTCACATCCTCTAGTGTCTGGGACAACAAAAAACATAACGAATGCATAATGCAAAAACAGCATGCCATGTATGTGCTAAGATCATCAAGTCTCCAGGAGACGTCAATATATAAATACATTAACAACCAAAAGAGCGTCAAGAAAAATTTCCATCCTATGGCCTTTCTGAAGAGGTGGTGGATGCCCCAAGCCTATCAATATTTAAGAGGTATTTGGGCAATGCCCTTTAACAACATGCTTTAACTTCTGGTCGCTCTGAAGCAGTCAGGAAGTTGGACTAGATGTTCCTTGTAGGTCTCTTACATCTGAGCTAGTCTGTGTCATTCTATTCATCACTTACCAGTTACCAAGAGAGACTTGGGGAAAATTGGTTGAATTTGTTGCCAATTAAAAATGCAGGGAAATGACCAACAGAGACAAAAGCAAATACACCCCTCACATTCTAATCCTTTTTTCCTGGGCTTAACTTCGCTCCTACTGATTCCTTGCTCCAATCCCCCCAAGGGGCACAGGGCAGTGGGGACTGTGCTCAGTCGATACCACCAGCTTCTCTCTGCTGCTCCATCTTCCTCACACTTTTCCCCTGTTCCAGCATGGGATCCCTCCCAAGGGTCATAGTCCTTCAGGATAAACCTGCTCTAGTTTCTTCAGGAAATATCTGCATGTTCCAGTGCAGGGTCCTGTGGACAGCAGTGTCAATCCCTGCTCTGGTACAGTCCCCTCCAAGGCCTGTAGGGAAGTCCCTGCTATGTTTGAGTCCTGCCCAAGGGCAGCAGGGAAACCTCTCCTCCAGTGCCTGGAGTACTTTCTCTCCTCCTCCTCTTACCTTGCTAGTCACAGGACTGTTCCTCACATTTCTCTACTCCACAATGCAGCATTTTGCCTCTTCTCACCCAGGCCACTCCTGCAGATCCACCACTGCCATGTCTGGACATCTGAGCCAAAGAAACCCATTTATCTGTACCAAGAGTAACCTCAGCTCCCTGGGAGATGCAGGCAATACTTCTACTTTGGAGGAGTAGTATAGAAAGAAAGGCAAGAAACAGGTCTGTGCACACAAGCCATCTCCCAGCAGCCATCAAACTGCATCAGGAGGTGGATGACTCTCCAGCTGAGGGTGAATATCTGATGGTCAGAGTGAGTAACTCAATGGACTCTACAGGTCTTTGGGGACTCACTTTATGGGACCTAGAGCACAAACGTTATGAGGAGCAGCTGAGGGAAGTGACTTTGCTTAGCCTTGAGGAAAGGGTCTCAGGGGAGACCTTATCGCTCTCCACAACTACCTGAAAGGAGATTGTAGTGAAGTGGGGGTCACTTCCTTCTCTCAAGTAACAAGCGTTAGGACAAAAGGAAATGACCTCACTTTGTGCCATGGGAGGTTTAGTTTCAATACTAAGAAAAAATTTCTTCACTGAAAGGGTTGTCAAGCACTGGAATAGGCTGCCCACAGGAGTGGTTGAGCCACTATGCCTGGAGTAAACGTGGCACTTCACTACAGGATTTAGTGTTGGCAGTGTTAGGATAATGGTTGGACTTGATTATCTTAGTGATTCTATTAAGTGCATCTCAACTACAACTTAAGCTACCTGGCTGTCTGCAAACCAGCTCCAGAAATGCAAGCAGTTATCTTACCTTTTCCTAGTATTTAACTGTTATATTTTATATATGTGGTTAGAGCTTAATAATAGTAGTAGAAACATGTTACTTCAAGGAACAGGTAAAAATTTCTAACAGTATTCTATCCTTTCTAAAACCAGAAGTCAATGTATCTTCCTATAATTATTCTGTCAGTCTTCAGTTGGATTTTAAACAATGACCTGTCAAAAATTTGTTTCCTGAAAAAAACCTGTCATCCTTCCATCCCAAAAAAACAACCAGTGGTTCTAAAACATTGTTGAAAACACCTAAGTGTTACAAGAGATGCCAATCATTAGGAATTTCACAGGATGCCCCAGTGTGAAGCTTAATAGCAGAATTTGGACAAAGCATAGAGTAAAATAAAGTAATTTTTAAAAGCAAAACCATCAGTTTTCATAATAAAGTTAAATGGGGAGGTGTTGGACATTAGCAGCTACCAGAACAAGACTTTACATAGCTGTACGTGCTCCTGTTTGTTATTCTCATCTACTAAGACTATTGTTTTATTCCATTGGTGCTTTGGTGTGTATACAAAGAATAGTCACACAAAGATGTTTCCATTATACATCCATAAAATACCTTTGTCTTTGGGTTTTCCCAAACAGTGCTGCACAGGCAATATGGCACACTGTGTTGTGCACTCATCACTAAGGTCATGAAACATCCTCTCAAGTAACATGATGAAGTTGTCATGGTACTTTGAAGTTTTATCGTTTTCGTACATTTTGTACAGTTCTGATCGGTTTTTCCAGTTCCGTGAGCTGTAGACAGCAGAGATGCCAGTGGTGTGTTTCTGCCTTCCACCCTTCCGTGCTCACAATGACAAGCCATGACAGTTAAATCCCACAGTTGTCTTTCCTTTGGGCTTCATGAGGTTTACGTTTATTTGCTTGGGTAACCTATCTACCCTTTACTCCATAATCTGAAGTTTCCTTTTGGTCATTATTTAACTTCCAGCAGTTTGATACTCTTCCTCCTAAAATACTCAGAAGCCACCTTGCAATCACTACTTGGTTAAAAAAACCAAACAGGAAACAAACCCAAACATCTACCATCTCTCTTCCTTCTTCATCAGATACCTTCAGAGGACAAGCAGGCAGTGTGAGTGCCACTTCTTTTTTTGTACATCCAGATATATTCCCCAAATCCCCACACCACATCTGTTGTGCTGTCCCATTTCTGGTTCCTCCTCCTGCTCATTTCCCCAGTTCCTTTCCACCTTAACAGCTCCTGGCCCTGCATCCCTTCTTCTCTTGACACCGTACAGAAGTTCTTCTCATCACACTTCTGATTACAAAGCACATTTCACACTCTTTTCCTCCTTTCTACCTTCTCCACTTCTGTCCCTGAAGTTGACTGAAATGTACGTCCGATGTTTGAACTTCTTCACATCCTTCCAGTTCCCATCTGGTATTTCTCATTCCTTGCTTCCTAAAGCATTCCACATTTCAAAAAGGCACTTCTAAGTTGCTCAATGCTTTTAATCACTCCTGCACTTCCTTACTTTGTTACTTCATTCTTTTGCTACTTTGCTCCTTCAGCATCTCTAATGTCTCCAACTACTTGTTTCTCTGTGGGCAAGGTGTCAGCTTCCTCCTATTACCCACAGGCAACATCATCCACAGTCTCCTATTCCTAAATTAAAATAAGAAATTGAGTTCTCTTCTTCTCACTTGTCCCCTCCAGCAAGCTGTCAACACCTCAAATTCTCAAAATAGCGAAAATAAAAAAGCAAGATATACCTATGTTCCCTGTCGTGCATGTAGGCGCTCCAAAATTACTCTATCCTGCCCTCAGAGACTGCATGTGACACTGTTTTTCCCCTCAAAAAGTTAAGCCTTCCTCCGTCTTTTTCCCAACTATCAAGCCTTCTGCTATCACTGTACTTAATACAGATGTAAATACTTCTCCTTTTAGTTAGCTCAGTTTTATGTATCTCTCTATATATATTTTAGAAGTCACGTTCTTCTTTCATTGTCTGACATTACTCTGGGTTGTGATGCAGAAAGATTAATAACTTCTTCAATGTGCCCATCCTATCTGTGCCCTTATCCCTCTTCCTGAAACTTCTGTGCCAAAGCTTCCTTTATTCTCCATCCATGTCTCACCAACTTCTCCTAAGCCGGTCTTTGCTCTGTGCCACGCAATGAGTCACACTGCCACTCAAAGCCACTTTGCCACTTGAGGAGAAAAACTAAAAATTACACTTGCAAACCTCCAAATTCCTGTCTATAGTACTCCACAGAAAGTTAATGCTTTCTAGTCAAATATCATTGAAGCCTCAAGTGACTCTCCGTATTACAGATATCAGTGTGCTCTTCCATACTATAGAGTATCTTATCAGAATATTTATTATAAGGAAAATAACTGCATTTATTAATCTGAGACAGAAAATATAATAAGAGGACCATGAAGTACCTTTATGTTTGTTACGTGACAAGGAAAAAAGAGGTACAATGGTAAGCATCATACCCATCAATTTGGTCATTTTAACACTGAATCCACAGTGGATTTAACAATTCAAACACACAAGTAATAATAGCGTACCTTTATTTTAACATGTGCACTGCACTGATGCAGTAGATACAATGCCAGCAGTCTTCTCCTTGCACAAACTACTATCAATCAAGTAACTTCTAGGTGGAAGCAGCATTTAGTGCAAAGAATAATTAAGAAACCTCTAATGTTAACCATATCTTGGGAACTGTTTGCATACATAGTGCAGCAATCATCGCTATTTCCCAACTGGCCTTAAACATGGAAAACTGATCAGCTATAGCAGTTTGCATTTGAAAATTCTAACACAGAGACTTGTTTTTCTTTTAAAAAAAATCTACACTACAGCAACAAATAAATAAAGACCAACGGTGTGTATATACTTGCTCAAAATCAATTCAGCAACTTAAAAAAATATAATGTTCAGTGTTTGCTGAATTGCTTTATACTGCATCTATCACTTCAAAAAAACTACATTAAAAAAAGTTTGAAGAATAAAAATAAATCCTCCGACTCATTTATTTAATCAGTCAAAAAGAAATTGTTTGCAAGCACTGCTGCCTCTCACCTATTCATATGCAGTTCAGGTCCCTTGGTCAATCTGGGAATCATTACAGAACATCCCTGCACACCCAACAGCTCTCTGTGCTCAAGCAGCCCTGAGCAGTGACGCTAAAGGGAAGTACAAGCCTTGGTACAGCAAGCAGATCAAGTCATCTTCCAGTTCACAAGTTTCCTTGCTAAAAAACAAATCACCCTCGCTTGTTGTGATTTCTACATCTGTCAAGCTCAGCCGGGATCACAGACACTGTAAGCCTGGTCCCAGTGAATGCCTGTGTGCTTAATTTCACCTACATGAGTAATCACACTGAGAATCAATGGAAATATTCATGCTTGCAAACTTATGGATACACCTATCTGTTTACAGGACATCTGCATTCATTTGCAGCTATACAATATACAGATTGCAGTCCTGTATCATAAATGAAGGGTCACTACTAGGTTACAGGCAATAATATCAAGGTATTCTCTGGGATGCACACAACAGAGCTAAAACCCTCGGGGAAATGTGAGACACTTTTCTCCTGTTTAGAAGGGAGCTCTGCTCTTTGGGAGTATTTAGGGACGCACAAGCTGTAGGCCATGGAAGAACTATGCTCCATGTATGTTGGAGAATTAACTGCAATAATTCAAAACAGTAGGACTGAAAAACGTCTCTATTGGCTCTCCAACTGAAAATATTGTCACAATTATAGACCAAACAAAGACCAAATTTTTGCAAGTTTTCCAAAATCCTTCTGGAATTCTACACAAGCTACTCAGATTCCATGAACAGTTTATATACGTGGGATGCAACAAAATTCTTCTTTATATATAGTTTAAGAATAGAGATTAAGGACAGCTTTAGTTTGTTTTGATTTCATTAACAGTATCGGGGGGGTAAATCAACTCTCTCCAATAAAACTAAGAAAATGTTGATACTAGGTGTTGAATGAAAAAAAAATCATTATTGTTCAGGATTAGAGTGTTTAGGGAAATAGTGCACTTTTTATTCTACCTGGGAAAAATACAGAAATGCACAGAATGGTTATATCCTTCCTACCTCCTTTCAAGTGGAATTTTTAAACACCGAAAGAAAAGTTTTAGTCAATACATAGCAAATTCTTACAAAAATATAACTTTAGACAACATGAGAAACTGCTAAAGAAAGATGCTTTATCTTTCAGAACAATGACAATGCCACCTTATCTTCCACTGTTTTTCACATTGCAAGCGAAACTAATTCAGCAAAAGCCTCACTCAACATGCTAATCTGTGGCAATATGACTAGGACTTCCCCTACTGGAGCAGACATACTTGCCTCAAAACATTCAGTACAGGGCCACATGAAGATAGATCAGACCCACACTTCTTCATCCTCTAAAGCAACCTTTACTTCAAAAATCTAGTGCTTACCATAAGGTTGGGGAAAGTATGCCCACAAGAACCTCATTACACTCAATTTCTTGCCCTGTGGTGGGATGGAAAACCAGCTTTGATCTTCATGCTTAAAACACTTCAAAGTGCCTCTATAACCAACTGCTAAATCCATATCAGAATCCAAATAATCAATATGGCAGCAGCTAAAGAATTCCAGGAGGTGGAAGGTCCAAGATTCTTCTCCTGCAGCAGAGATTATGATGAATGAAACTAGGGTAAATAAACAAACTTTAAGATTGGCTTTTTCCCCTTTGCAATGAAGGATTTGGGGTATTCTCTCAGAATATTTTTTTCTTTTTAGTTATACCCTTCTCTATATGGAAGCACTGCAGTGTTCATTAAAAAAAACCTAAACAAAAACCAAAACCAAACAAAAAACCTCTCCAACCTTATAAAGCACCATACATGAAAAATCTGTTGGAAAAACAAAAACAACGAAACAAAACTCCATGGACCACCCTTCAGGGATGAAATGCTAAAGATGTCTTTTTTAATCAATCAGTTTGTGAAGATCTACAAAAAAATAAAAAGGATCACATTCTAAAGGTTCAGTGCAGTCAGCAGCTATATAGTTTTGCTGCTTATTCATCTTTAAGTTGACTTTCAAAAATAACACCCTAGCTCGTCAAAATATACATTTTCCATTTGCTTTTAAATTAAAATAATAATAAAAAAAACATTTAAAGAATTCACAATCAATAGCATGACTAGGTTTCAGGATCATCTACAGCATATAATTTAAAGGTTCAAGATGCCAATACGCAGCATGTGGCAGGCCTATACGCTCCATGCAGCATGTACATTGAAGATAATCTCAATCTTGATGTTCAGATGTCAGTTTGTTTCTTCCAAATAGTGTAGAATACCCACCTGGAGAAAATGAGCAGTTAAGGAAAGAAAGAAAAAAAAGGCAAAGTTTGTAGTACACAGTTAAAATGGAAGTTCTTTTTACTTATATTTCAATTCTGAAAACTTTTGGTAGCTCATAAAGATAGGGGAGGTAAAACACTCCAAAATGAACTCTCCCTGGATGCTCTTTTTGACCAGCAGTTTAAGAATGCCTACTTCAAATCACATACATGTTGCATGAAGGCCTCACAGTTGTAATGGCAAAAAT
Source organism: Sclerurus mexicanus (assembly GCA_013396755.1). Taxonomy (NCBI): domain Eukaryota; kingdom Metazoa; phylum Chordata; class Aves; order Passeriformes; family Furnariidae; genus Sclerurus; species Sclerurus mexicanus. The sequence continues at coordinate 925,427 of VWZF01000445.1, read as the reverse complement.
AACCTGTTTTTCTGAAGCTATAAGGGCAAGTATCTTTATATCCTCCTCCATGCTCTTTTGTCTTGAAAATTTAAGGTTAAATCTGAGTTCCACTGGAGACCTGACAAAAATGAGAAACAGGAGGAGCTTGTTAAAGTCAGTAAGGAGTCGAGAGCAGGAGGCTGAACTGTACCAAGATTAGAGACAGAGAAGGGAGGCAAAATGAACACACAAAAAGAAAGGCTGTGGCAGTATCACATGCTTAACATATTATGAATAAACAGAATCCTGAAAAGATGCCTCCTGTCAAGAAAGATAACCACAGTAGGCATCACCCTGTAGAAATGTTTCTGCGGAGATCACACAAAAGCAGTAAACAGTCAGGGTAAATGCAGCCAGCAGAACCACCTTCCAGCAGATCAAAATGTACCCCTTGAGCCAATGGCTTGAAGTTTAAACTTTTAGCTCCTTGTATAACTTGCCTGCCACACACAAATTGAAGAAATTACCTTTAGGAAGGCACCTAAAGGATTACCTTTAGGAATGGCACGCTGGCAAGAAATGTGTAAGTGTGTAAACCCCTCCACTTGGAATACTTTTTTCAGTAACATTAATTAGTAATGATTGTTAGGAATAACTCTCCTCCCCTCTCCCCAGCCCTAACAATCAAGTGTGAGCTGTATGTTCAAGAACAGAGCTATCAAACAACTTAAAGATCTGGATCACGCTCATCTGTATGAAGATTCTTATTTTTGTAAAAGAAAAAAGACAGGAAGAAGATACAGCATTGCCAGAACTCCCCAGCAGCATTACCCTTATCATACAGTTTATCCTACATCACATAAACTTGGAAACACTCAAAAACATTTAAAAAAAGATCCAGTCTGATCTTGAAAGATGCTGATCATTTCACCATCTGTGAATTTACGGCACCTTTAGAAAACAATTCCTGCAATTGTCCTCAAAATAAAACTGCAGTTGTTCATTTACTACGAGAAAACATTAACAGTGTTTTTAAACTAGAACTGCATTCTTGTGCTTGAGTTCATTACTTCCGAGCAATCTAGACTTGCTTGATTTATTAATACACACTCTCCAGTCTTTTTCAGTCTATAAGGATACAATTCCATGTAGGAGGGAACACACACGGTTTCTTTTGAAAACTCCACAGGACAATAAAGCCTGCTCAGCTGTTCTTCATACAGAGTCAAGGCATCAGTCAGATTGATACAGTTTCCCTGAAGAAAGAAAAAAGAAAAGTCCCAGTAACAATCAAAGCAAAATTTCAGCTGCATATATACATTTTGACATTACTGTAAGGCCCCACATACTTCAGAACCAGATACATGCTGTTTTTAATATTTAATATTTACAAAGCCAATACTGAACAGCTTGTCTTCATTCTGCCTACAGCAAATGACAATTTGTATCTTTTCAAGAAAGTATGGGGGGATTATCTGTATTCTCATTAGCAGAAGCAACCATTTTATAAGGGCTTTCAGTTAAAACAGACCACCATGTGGTGTTTACCTATAACACCTACTCAATAACCATTTTCTTTATGATTGCTTACATATATTAGTAAACAGTATTACAACATCCAGATTTTCTCAATTATTTAACATTGCCTAGATCTTACAATGTTTAAATGCACTATTAAAAAAACTATAGCTTATTAATTTTAAACAGATTTTTCCACAGAGCAATATGATGAAATAAATCAGACTATACAGAAGTTCTCAGGCTTCAGGCTACATTGAGTTTCTGCATATTGTGCTTCTGAAAAGGAAGTGATTCTTATGATACTTTTTTTTTCTGCTTGGATCTGTGTCTTAATTTATCTATGAATACTAGTAGTATCCTTTTCTGAACAAAATAAAAATCAATGCTTTGATGCTTTTTCTCTTATAGTGGAACTATGAAATACCAGACACAAACAAATCTCAAGGATTACAAAGAGTGAGGAATTTAAAAACAAAAAAAACCCAACCAAACAAAAAACCCAAACCAACTCCTAATTGCAAGCACTACCTTGTCCCAAGCTCAGTATTATCAAGCAGAAGTTACTGCAACATATACCTGGGATGCCCATATAGAGAAAACTCTAGTCAGAACACTGACTTCTCCATATCTATAATGGGTTTGAAGATTTAGTGGCAACAGCGAGCTCACAAAACACCGGACTGAACAAACACCAACTACCCAAAGGAACAAAAGTCAATTGTGTTAAGTTCAACAAAAAAAACTTTTTCAAGTTTCTTGCCTTTCTTGCCTATATACCTGAGTAGACTAGCCAGTACTTTATGACCTTAAATACAATGATGTGGTAACTACAAGTTATTTGGACACTAATTTAAAATTAAGTGAAGTTGAATATGGTCACCACTGCATGATCTACAAAGTGCTCAGCTTTTGTTTGCCACTTCTGATGGAGGAACATTTACTACAGAAGATAAAAAGGAGAACAAAAAGGAAAGTTTCCTGTTAATGAATGCACAGTTCCTAATAATCTAGCACACGAGCCAAAGTCCCACAAAATGATGGCAAGAAACACGAGGCACAGAAGTTTGTTATCTCAAATAACATTACTCTCAATAATACAACAACATGCATTAGACAGAAAAAGACTTAGCTAAGTCAAAAAATAAGTGAAGAAACGTTCATTTACCAACAGTCACCTTCTTAGTTTCTATATAACTTTCTGTTCATGAATGGCCAGGCTGAAAGCCTTCCAAGCATAAGCACTTCCACGCAGAGAACTGCTTTTGATCATTAAAAGCCCTGAACTATGCAGGAAAGAGAAAGAGAGTCTAAAGCAACAGACTGCACTGACTGAATGGCAGTATCTTCCTGCTGCTCTGAATGACTTTGGGAAATGTTTGTGCACAAACACACACACAATTTTGGTTGTTTTTTTTCCCTGATTATTGAATGAGGTATCTTGTCCCTTCCTGTCCTTCAGTAACATGTATAACCTGAACCTGACTGTGAAAGAATGCAGATGGTTCAAATAAAAAGAGCGAGATCTAATGAAAAACTCTAGCTTCCTCACAGTCACAGCCTCTTAAATGTTTTCAGACCTCTAACTTGAAACAAAGGTCAAGTTCTATAGGACCCCAGGAACCAAGGACTTATTCAATGCTTCCAAAGTGTTTGCACTACCTATGTTTCGCACATGTGTGTTGCTCTGCTAACACACTGTGAGGCTTTTAAAACCAAGAGAACAGTGTTTAAGAAAGACTCATTTTACTGCTTCCTGCTTTTTGGTGCTCCCAGATTTTTAAAAGAGCCTTAAAACAATTACACCCACATAGATGCCGCTGAAAGTTGATTTTCACAGAGCAAGGAACTAACATGAGTTTGACTAACATATTACTATCTGTGCTCTTTAAAACAATGGTTAACAGGCAGAGGACAAAAAAAGCAGAGAGATTATTTGAAATCAGTATGTCTGAACAGCTGCACTATATTGCTTTCTCTGTGTAACAACATCAGATGATAACTAGAACCAAACTGTAAAATGCACATTCTGGTTTTAGGATTTACACTATTTTTTCTATTTTCTACTAGTAGGATTTTTTTCACAATATATTTAAAATAATTCTGTTTCTATGGGAAGTGAAAAGGGATTTCATCCTACTGATCTTTCTCTGCATTTTTCGCATCCTGCTCAATGTACTTTTTGGCACTGTGCTCAAGTTTTCACAAGTGGAAAAGAAAATCTTAACTTAAAAAATTTTAACACAGCACCCCCACAATGCTCTCAGGCACATGGTGTGATTCTTGGGGCTATCCTGTGCAGAGCCAAGAGATGGACTCCCATGATTCTCATGGGTCCCTTCTATCTCCTGATATCCTATCATTCTATTCTGTAATTCTATGATCTTCTGAACATCACATTTTTGAAAGCCCTTTTTCAAAAGAAGTTGCATAAGACATGTTTGATTATAATTTTTATCGTATTGCACAAAGAAACATGCTTGTTTATTTGGTAAAGATGACATTGATGATATTGAATTTCTCATGTTTGGGTATCAGAAAACAAATGAGGTTTGTAAAAAGGTAAGAGACTAACAACTAACTGAGCACAACAATGAACAGACTGCTGTACTACTCGTTTAGTAACCTGTTATTACCCAGAGGATTGTGGCAGTTTTTTTGGTTCAGCCGCCCTTTACCAAACATGTAATTTTGTTTCAACATCAGACTGAATGCAAACAAAAACTAAGAAACAACCTGTGTGTAATTTAAGTTATAAATAGAAAATACTGCTAGGTAATTTCTGGAGCATACCACTATTATGTCGGAAATTCAATAGGATACACAATGATAGAAAAGTATCCACAGTTACCCAGAACGTCGCTTCAGTATTTCATTATTTCTCCCTTCTCCAGCAAGAGACAAATCACCGCAGACACCACGAAAAACAAATTACAGGAACAATGAACATGCCAATAAACAATTTCTACTTTCCAGACTCACAACGCCCCACTCTCCAAATCAAGATCTTGCCTAAAGGCTCAGTCAACCCACCTGGCTGTTCTATTAACCTCTTTCTTCTAGAGACACACCACAGGATTTTATAGTTTTGCACAGTTACAATTTTTTGTAACTATCTGGCTTTGCTCAACAAAAAATTAAGAATTCCAAAAATCAAATCTACAAAACTTAAGACTTATTTCAATAAAAAGTTACTGAAAAATCATTATCAGCAGCTTTCTTTAAAGAGTAAACAGCTTCATCAGCGGAGACTACAGTGTTAACAACGGTGTCAATCACACTTAGATGGTCTTGTATCACTAAAATGACACAGGGAACCAAGCTCAGAATGAAATACAGGGATCAGTCTAATAACTTGAGTTCATTTTAACTGTTCATACTTAATGAAGAGAGTTATGTGGTAGTGCAACATATTGTTCTGAACAGACACCATATACCCAAACAATAGCTAATATTGGGCACCGTTTAATGAGGTTTAAGGCTGATGACTCACCAATTACATTTTTTCAAAGGGAAATAAGCAAAATCACTTTCTTCTTTCTCCCACACTTTTCAGTCCATTTTCAACAAACACCAAAACCCTACCGAACTCCTCTGCCTGCTCCCACCCCTTACTTAATCTGCATTCCATATCAAACAATTTGACAGGTAAGAACTGGGGGAATGCCGAAATGTTTTTTTACCCCTTAAGAAGCATCTCTCTGACATGAAAGTATTTGAGGTAGTTCTAAACTCCGAAATTAACTGACCTCTATAAGACCCTGCTTAAGACTAATGACTCCTGAACAGTTCCACAGCCTTTGCATCCTGAGTCTGCTCAGTGCTTGCACACACTTCAACAGATCATGCCTGCCCCCAACACCGATTTCTTCTGGGCACTCAATTAGGAATACATTTTTCAGTTTCATGGGTTTAGTTCTTAGGTTTCTACAGCACAATGCATAACAAATTTATGCAGTTCTGGAGAGACAATAAAAACTGTTCCCTAAAATAAGTGGTAAAAGAAAGAATTTGTTTAAATTAACCCTATTAAGTTCCAGTTAACTTTGCCCACCTATAAAGGAGATGTGTCCATCAACTGGTAACAGGCTGAACTTAGGCCACAGTGCTTCCTCCAACCCTCAGAAAAGAAACTAGTAACTTGGAAGCAGTTGGAAGGATTTCTTTTCCATGCTTGAAGAAGGCAGGGGGAAAGGTCCATTTTACATACTTGCCCATTTTTTCCATGTCTTACCCTACATGTCATTGCTACTGGACACCTTTGTCTATGACCGTATACCAGACAAGTTTAATTTTTTAATTTTACATGGGTTTTTGTTTTGTAATGACATTCCAGAACTGAACATGGTCAAACTTGGGTTTTAGCTTTCCTCACTTCAGAGTGACTAAGAAGCAGTGAAACACACAGAGCATGAAACACCCAGCATCAAAGCTAGGCTTGAGTTTTGGGTTAAGGAGGTAAGGGAGGCAAACCTGACTGAAGGTACCTCCACTGGCCTAACGATCAATTAGTTTAAAACTGTACTCTCACTAAAACAATGAAATGAAATGTCTGTCCCTTAAGTCTCTCAAAAAATCACAGAAATCACAGAGGCTCACACAGGGACATATATCCCTTCTCCCAGCCTTCTTTCATGTTGCAGTAAAGGAGAACCTTGCTCCCTCACTGGAAGTGCTAATTAGAAAACCCACACAGCAGCCAAAAAAAGGAGTCTAACTATGGAGCAACATGATGGTGGTCTGCACATTTAGAGGGCAGGGCCACGCTGTATTAGAGAGTGGCCAGGAAGAGACAGCTTGGGGAAGGGCCACATGTGCCTGTGGGAGACATATGATCCCTCAAACCAGGGGTCAGTGCTGTTTACTGGAATGCAAACCCATGAGTGGTCTGAGTTTCTATCCTGCCTGGACTGGATGACCCAGACCAGGAAGGAGCAAATTCCTGTTCAGAGGTATTTTTAAAGGTTCCTCTTCATAAACAGGCTGAAAATGATAGCCTTCTCAACCTCAAAGGATTAGATCAACAGAACAAAAACTTAGCACAGAAAAAGGCACTTTCTTAGCCACACATAATCCCTTGACACTCAGAGACAACCTTACGATCAGTCTCTGCATCTTACAGAGCATGATTTTATAGCTGTTGGGACAATCCTCATATGCTACTTAGAAGGCACAAGCCCGTGATGGTTCAGGAAAAAAATAAGTGACAAACATGTCACACTGTTTCTACAAGTACACATTCTCACTTGAAGGAAATCACTTGGGCAATCTAAAAATCATACTGGATTTCAGAAGGTCCAATACCGTAAAAACACTTAACACATTCAGAAACAAGTCACTGGGAAGGTAAATGAGAGATGAAACTGGACCTGAGGATACACCAAGTTCTTACATCCTCACCAACTCCCACTTCTCTCCACTGTGATGGTTGGGACCCTGTACCTGTAACTGGTTCTCCTTGGAGAAGGCAACACTGAGCACTTCACAGACACAGACTCACATTTTATCATTAAACACTTCAAAAGGAGAAGGAAGAAAGGAAATAGAGCATCCCATATGACTCCTGAACCTCAGAGAGGGGGGCGTTATGTTTAAGAGTAAGTTCTCACAAACAAGCTTTAAGTCTTAAACCTACAGAGAGGACTGCAAGTTCTCAGGCTAATAGCCCTAAAGCTCATCTCTGTCCAGGTCCTATGTAGGCTGCAACACTCAATATGGGTGCTGCAGCTAAAAAAACAATGGAAGTCAAGGCTATTTTTCATACAAGTAAAGGGTTTTTTCCCAAGTGTGATTGCTATTTGTGGAGGCACAGAGCAAGTATTGAGGTATTTTCCCCAAAATATACTTAAGCAAAGTCTTAGAAGCAGCAGAGAATGACATCAATTAACTGCTCTTTGATAACTTTCTAGAGCTGAAACAAGGAAAAAGTCCCTCCTGCATCCTGAAATTGGACACGTTATGTTCTTTTATCTCCTAGGAATACAAACAGATAGTCTGAAAAGCCTTCCACAGGCAGAATCTCTCTAAAAAATGTTAATAAACTGCCAGGCAATACCGGTTACCTGCCTCCACCTACTGGTGAAAAGATATTTCTGCACTAGCATTTGGAAACGCTTTGAGGATCACCAAGGAAGGTATTCCGAGGGGACAACAAGGTGTGTTAGACTGGAAGGCCAAAAAAATTATTATTTTTATAACTCAGATAAATTATATCTACCTAGAGTTAGAGTTAGACAGCTCGAGACCATGCCTGCTAACAGTTCATGTGTGGACTGGAACATTTTCTAAAAACTTATTCAGACCTCAATGAAGAGGTGATGAGCATTTCCATTTATTTTTCCCAGCAGTGGCATTTAGACCACCAGGCATCAACACAGTACGTGAAAGGCTATCATTCTGCGAACACAATTCCACTTCTGGGTAAAGCATTTCTTGAGCATTGAAATAAATTACCTCCTAACCAGATGCACAGTTCTGTTCAAGGTGCAACTATCAGAGGACAGGCTACAAACCACAAGGGACAGAAATTTCCAATGTTCGTACAACATAATGCAAAGGCAGAAGAAGCAACTAGAGCTACTGGCAGGTAGCCAAGAGGACAATGACCCTTTTGCTGCATCTTTCCTATGAGACATTTCCTCATAGCAAAGATGAGGCTCTAACAAAGAAGTGGACATTTAACAGTGATTTAACACTTTCTGGTTTAGAGGACCGAAATGCACTTCAAGAAGGGACTGGGGGACACCCACAGCCCTGTACTTTAAAAACACCACCGTCTTAAAAGGCATGTGCTCCCTTCAACAAGGCCTGCTACATAAGATAAGCATCCTGAAAGTAGACAGTTGAACAAAAATAACTTACATTTCCAATGTTAATACACAGAGCTAAAAACTCCCGGTACTTAACAGCAAACACAGCAGAGCATTCAAAATCATTTGCGAGTTCCCAGTGTGTGACTAAGCTGCCAAAGTTGGCAGTGGTCATGTTTGAACTTCTCTCCATAGTCTAACACAATCCTTTGGGTAGCCAGCTTCAATTAGTTTAATTCACAACCTAATTTAAATTTAAAGTTATAGACAGTTGATTTTATTTAAAGCACCCCAATAGTCTGTTCATCCTATGACCAGACTACTGAGTCTTCTGAGGGAATGGTAGGTTGATCCTGGTTGGACACCAGGTGTTCACCAAATCCACTTTGTCACTCCCCTCCTCAGCTGGAAAAGGGAGCGAAAACAAAGCAGAAGTGTTGTTAGTCAAGATAAGGACAGGGAGGGATCACTCACCAGTTACCGTCCGAAGCAAAAGACTCAACTTTAGTAATAAATTCAATTTGTTTCTTCATCAAATCAGAGTGGGATAATGAGAAATAAAACAAAATCTTAGAAACACCTTATACTACCCCTCTGTTCTCCCTGAATTCACAAATTGTTGACCTTCTTTCTCCTCCTTGCTGCTGAGGGATGAGGAATGGGGATTGTGGTCAGTTCATGCCATATTGTTTCTGCCATCCTTCCTCCTCACACTCTTCCCCTACTCCAGCATGGGGTCCCTCCCACAGGAGACGTTTCTCCATAAACTTCTCCAACATGAGTCCTTCCCATGGGCTGCAAGTTTCTACACACCGCTCCAGCTTCCATGGGGTGCAGACCTTCAGGAACAGGCTGTTCCAGCATGGGCCCCCTGCAGGGTCACAGGTTCTGCCAGCAAATCTGCTCCAGCTTGGGCTTCTCACGGGGTCACAGCCTCCTTCAGGCATCCACCTGCCCCAGCATAGGGTCCTCCAGGGGCTGCACACGAATATCTGCTTCACTGTGGAGCTCCACGGGATGTAAGGTGACAGCCTGCCTCACATAGACTTCATCAGGCTGCAGGTGAATCTCTGCACTAGCACCTGGAGCACCTCCTCCCTCTCTTTCTACACTGACCTTGGTGTCTGGAGTGCTGTTGCTCTCACATATTCTCCCTTTTCTCTCTGCCTGCAACTGCTCCTGTGCAGTAACTTTTTCCCTTCAGAAATCTTTTATCCCACAGCCACTACCACTGTCACTAACTGGCTGGGCCTGGGCCAGCAGTGAGTCTGTCTGTCCTGGAGCTGGCTGGTGTTGGCTCTGTTGGACACGGGAGAAGCTCACAGCAGCTTCTCACAGAAGCCACCCCTGTAGCCCCCCTCACGTGCACACACACACCCCCACCCACTACTGAAACCTGGCCATGCAAACCCAATACAGAAGCTTATTCCATTTTTACAGAGGGTTATTTTGTTTTTTAAGGCCCAGCTGGGAAGAAGCTACAAGGACCATCAAATGGGCTACATAGAGTATCAGGAGATGTATCAAAAGCTCTGACAGTTGTCTGACCAGTATTAATTCCTTTTTCAATCCTCAGGAAGGCTGTTTCCAGAGTACACTGTTTCTACACTGCAGCCCTTTCACTGGCTACCAGTTAGCCACAAGACCAAATTCAAGCCACTTCCATTTTAATATTGTTTCTTTCCCACCCTGCTGTGTTCCACCTTGTTGCTTTGGGACTGTGAAACATAATACTGCAGTTTCACAACAGCTTAAACCCACCAGGGCTGGTTCGGTACTGCTTCAGTACTGCTGTCCATCCTTTCTGTGCAAACTGAGATGCTGGAGAGCTGACTTATCTCCTCCCATCAGGATAAGACAAGGCTACACCAGTCTCAACCTCCACTGGTTTCAGCTGGCACAAAACAATCCCCCTGTACTCTGGCTGCAGCAAAGCCATCACTCCAACTTTCAGTACAAGCTTCTTATCAGAGTCCTTCTGCAAAGCCTGACAAAATCTGTCCACAGTCATACATTTACATACATTCTAACAAATCCAGTTAGTCTCACGGTGTATGTTACAAGTATGATGACTGCAACACAACGGCTTGCTCAGTACAACAGATGTAGTGTCCTTTCAGTATCAAAGTCTGTCATAAATATTTACACTATTTAGAGAAAGAAAAGCCATTAATACTTACAGTGTGATACAACCATGTGAATCATATATTTCAACCACAAGATAATTTCTCTTGCCCATACACCCAGAGCATTTTAAAAAAAAGCGGCACATTAAAATTGCCAAAAACCTTATCCAACAACTTTTGCACTTCTTTATAAACCTGCAGAATTTTACAGTAAACCAGTTCCTTCGCACACCTCAGAAACTCTATGCTGAAAGGAATAAAGCTCAAGTACATAATTTCAGCTATTCCACATCTTAACAGGGTCATTCCAAAATGCAGTACTTAGACGCTCCACAATCAGACCACTAGTTAAGGTACGAGCATGACAAAAGAAATACAACTTCAGAGACTTAGACTTCACTCAAGCAAATGCTGGCTCCTGTCACGTTCTTGTACAATTGCACATCGCTTTGTGGCATTCCAAATTCAGGATTACATAAAGTATCTTCACTTGAAAGCTACACTACAGTTGTGTTACTTTATGAGGTGGCTACACTGTAGCACGTATACAAATTGTGAACTATTTATTTTTAAATAGAGCTGCACTTAAATCTTCATACACAAGGACAAAATGTTAATTATGACTATATAAAATACTTCACAAAATGCCAAATATTGTAACAAACTCATTCAAATGTTCAAAATTAATCTTGCAGAAGCCAAACCACTGAGTTGTGTTAGGAGTGGAGAACAAGCAAAGAAGAGTATTTACTACCCAATGACTAATTTTCTCATCCCATTGCACCTATCTCAAATTCTTACACTTTAATGGATGACAAATTTTCATGTCTTACACTCTACAACTGGAGACATTAGCATAAAAACCATATATCTGTTTACAAAGTACATCTGTTCTGCTTTTCCAAGAACAAACTGCTTACAGTTACAATATTCTGTAATATGCCTTGATGATTCTTAAAATTATACTTCTAAACTCAAGACAAAAGTGCTACAAATTCAGCTGAAATAATGAGAAAAGACAAGTCAGTTTAGCAAAGCCTAAATCAAAGTCATTAAAAGGAGAGAAAAACGGCTTGTAATAGATTTTTTGTTAGTTTTGTTCTTTTTTTTTAACTGAAAAATGCAAATTACAATACATATACAGCAATACTTTGTTACATCCAGATATCATACCTGTGTGAAGTATTTTCCATCCTGTTTCAGGACTTTCATTGAGAGGTCAAGAATCAACCGCAGAAATTCCCATGTGGAATCTGCATGTAAAGAATGATTGAAAAACAGCACATTACTGGCTCGTTCATTTATTACATATTGAAGACTTGCAAAAAGGCCACTGTTTAAAAAGCAGCTAGTCTATATCTTAAAAAAATATATAAAAAAAATAAGCCTGGTAAAAAAAACACAAACAACATGCAATGGCAGTAATGGTGGAAGTATCGCTATTTTTCCTCACAGTAATCTTCCAGAAGTTTCCAAAAATTTATGAAGTGAGGAAAAATTACTGGAGTAGGAATGTGAAATACTTTCTCAATAACTACATGAGTTCATATTATTCTGGAATAAGAGGGCAATTTAAAAAAGTCCTAGCCACTTGCTAGTGTTTTCTAACACTCAAGAAAAATTATTAAAAAAAGTGTTACTATCATTCTTTTCCTCTCAGACTTGCTATTAAAAAGGAAAAAATCAAAGTATTTTTGCTGTAAACTATTATGCAGCAGAGGGACAGAAATGTCGAGAATTCTCAGAAGTTTAAGAAAATAAATCAGAAGATTTACCTTCTTCTGGAGATGTGGAGATTGGAACAGCCGTCAGATCATTAATTACATAATCAAACATTCTTCCTTCTTTGGCATACCTCTTCAGCACGGGAATACAGTCTTCAATTAGAACCTGAAAGAATGAAATACTTTAGGTAGTTCTCAAAATACCCTAAAAGTGACCAGATAAAAGGAACAAATGTGGATTACAGAAATTAAGAGGGGAAAAGTACAGAATTAAACACGTTTAATTTTAGGCTCCATTTTCAACTTCTTACATGATATAGAAAGAAGGAACTGCTATAGGAATTATTAACAGCAACAACCCAGGCATTTCAGGACTGAATTCCCTAGCTCTGTCACTGACTGCTGGGTGAACACTGTCCCTCCTACCAAACAGTAACAATAGTTAGCAGTCCCAACATGAGTAAAATAAGGTGTTTGCATGAAAGGCCACTGATTCATGCAGAGTAGAATGTGACTTCTCCATCAATTTTTTGTGCTTTTTTTTTTTTTTTTAGCTCACTCCTGTAAATTAGTACCTGTGAGAGCATTTAAGGACCAGTAAGAAACCAGAAAGATGTCAGATTACACCTGGGCTAGTTTGTAAGCTCTGTCGGATGCAGCACATAAAGACCTTAACTGCATGGATATATGACATTTGTTGGGGTTTTTAATTATTATTTTTAATATAATACCAGTGTAATGGTAAGAGATTTTGCCTGCAAATTAAAAATAATTGTTAAATGTGTATCATAAATTCAGGTATTTTCAACAGTATAGGATGACTAATTTAAATACACATTTCTTCTATCTTTTCAATGATTTAAGGAAAACACTGCATTCTTACTTCTACTTCCTCTTTATTTTTTATGCTATGGCAACATCATTCTCCTGTTTCACATTCCTTAAAAGCTATATATGCAATTAATTTTAGAAGTCTGAAGATGGAGAGTTAAAACATCTTTATGCTAATACATACTTCCGACAAAAATCCCAGCTATTAAAATTTGCAAGGGTCATAAAAAAGGAAAAAATGCTTCCTAAACTTAAGAAGATTCAGAAAACTTGTACCCAAAACTTTGCCATAGCAGTCTTCCAGGCGAGGTGTTAAGTGTATGTGAAATATTACTTGTAACGAAAGAAAAGAAAAGCATTACCTGGTAGCACTCTCCTTTCAGATTGTCTAAGACATCTCCGCATGTTTTACGCATGTACTTCTTACACCCGTCAATCACCATTTGGTCAATGTTTGAAGCTTGTTAAGGCGTGGTACATTCCAGAAATAACAGAGGTAACACTTTGTATTTCTTCAAAAACAAATTCTCAAAAAAGGTGCCGCTCACAAAGGAATAGTAAGATGTATCTACTGGTATACATATTGCAATAGCCAGCCTTACGTATTGACCTCCACATTCAGTTAGAGGTTTAGGAAGGGCTTATTTTTGGTTTTAATCAGTAATTTTGATACTTTAGGTTACCATTACTGTGAAAGCCTGAAATGTGAACTATATGACTACTAAAATCCCCATAAAGTTAAACAACATTAAGACTTTAATCTACAATTATCTAAAACAATTATTTTCAGTCTTAGTAAAGGGATCCCAAAACCTAGGATGATCAGTATTTCATATGGCTAACAGTGCTTTGCATTACAAACCACATAAACTAAAAATGTTGAAAACTTGACTTGCATCAGTATTTTTAAAACAGGGTTGGACATTCTGCCACCAGTACAATTCATCAAGTCCTGACATTGCTATCGATTGAACTTTTTTGCTTCTAAGCACTACTTTTTATAGCTTTCTTCAGAAAAACAGAAGAACTCAAGAAGGCAGAACTGAACCCTAACCACAGACTTGACAGACCTGTCTTCTATTATCAGAGAAAGCATCATTCTGATGACAGAAGCATTCCTTTCCAGTTTTAAGCAAACTGCTAGTCAAAGAGTTATAGTATAGACTGGGAACTTGAAAGCAGGTGCTACATAAAGATGCACAGATATATAGTCACTGGGTCTTTGTAAGCTGACAGAAAGAAATTTCATTTTAGACCCTAACTCCTCATGCAAATCAGAACCTGGCAGATAGCTGTGCTAAGGTACCAGCAGGAAATGCAGGCTGAAAAACGTGGAACTCAATGACCGGCCATTTGTCAAAGGATATCTCTACCATAGTAACCATCTTTGGCTTCAGTTTGACTATCTCATATAGTATACCTCCATCACCACCTCCTAGGATTAGCACTTCTTTCCCAGTGTAGTCTTCCTTTCCACTGCCCATTATGGCTTGAGTATATGCCAGGTCACTTTCTGCCAGATCTGAATGGAAGGAAAAGAGTTAAACATTACATCTTTAGTTCTTATTAATTGGTACTAATCCAAAGGTGATATAATACAGACCAAAGAAAGAGCATCTATAGAAACAACCTAGTTTTCAGAGACAGTCCAAGTAATGGGATCCTCCTCACAGTCCCAAACAGAATTTCTCCAATTCTCAATGTGAACCCAGCAATGGCTACCTTGCCATTAGGAAATACCGTGTGCCAGGAGAAGAAAAGTGGCAGAGCAAAACTGTCAGTATTTAGGACTTGATGTCCACACTTGACACTTTACTGGCTTTTTGCCTACAACTAATCCTGCAACAGACAGATCAGGAAATTTTTGAAAAACCACTCTGGATCCCAGCTCAAGAGAGCAACCAAAATAAACACCGGGGATCCCTGCAGAGAAACATAAATATGACCATTAACACCCAACTGCTGAAGGGCCCTGGAGCATGCCTTCTGCTGGCTTGTTCAGCATTAGCTTCAAAGCACTCCTAAGTTGTAACAACAGATCTCAGCCACAAGCGCAAAGCTTTGTGCAGCAGCACATCATAGCATGTCCTATCACTCTGCCTGGCAATCACCACTTTGTTTATAAGTGCACAGTAACAAAATGAGACAAAGCAGTATTTTAAAATACCATGGAAGGTAAATAAGTGATGACAGACTTCCTTTTCCATAAGGCATATTGTGACAACATTCCAACAAAACCTCATCTCCACATTAAACTGGCAAAAATTTCTGGCTAGAAGTATGAAATACCTAGTTCGGTGATTTCTAATACAATTCTATCTGAATTAGAAAATATCTTACTAATGAATTCTGTAACAATGCTTTTCAGCTGCCATCTGCACAGAAGTCCCCCTGACAGTTGCAGAAAGCTAACTGAATTGTTAGAGGTATTTTTGATGACTTCAAAAGGCTATAGTTAAATTTCTTAATTACTCTGCCATTAGAGTGAAATTAGGTATTCCATCTCTAGGCAGCAACATCCCTCATTTACTAGTCAGTACTTTTCAACCAAAGAACTAAGAGATTTTACAAGCATACTCCTGGTTGCCTAAATTTCTTAGCAAACTGCAGCCTTATCCAGCTTAAAAGAACAGTAGCCCACCTTCTCCTAAGTTCACTTTCAAAAATACAAAGATCAGCAGGCACAAAGTACCACATATAAAAACCCTTAAAGGTTGGGTCACTCTGCCGGTTAACTTAAAAATTCAGCTGGGGATTCTGAAGAAGAGTCAAAAGATGTTCAGAACAAAGCAGCTAAAGGGTTTGAGATACAGCTGTCCTGTATCTCACCAACAAGGAAATACCCTCAGAGAATCAAAAGAACAGCAGGATTACACACACACACCAGCTTCTATTTCTTCACATTTCTTTAGAATTTCATTGTGTTTTGAAGACTGACAAAGTAGCTTGTTTTACTGTCAAAGAGAAACTCTCAAGAGGTTGGACTGGCAACAAACAGGGAAAAGCTCATATGAAAGAAAGGAGTAGAGCAAGATCTGCTATAGAACGCCATCTTCTATTCTCCTGCGCCACTTTCCACAGCAAAGATATCAACTTTGGAAAAAGAAACCTTATTTTTTTACTTGAGATTTTACACTGGTCAGCTTTTCTGACTAGCATACTTATATACAGGAACAGATGTATGTGTACATGCATATGTACTTTCCAGCATCAGAACCATGACCCTTTGTCATCTATTAAATTGTCACAGCAGGACAGAAAACAACATTTTCAACATTTTCACACTAAAGATCCTCAAACGAGATGACACTTACTAACATCCCCACTGAGGATAAGAATATTCCCAAACTGTTTTGAATGTAGAATTTTAATATTCTGAAAAGGTGAATCTTCATCATAAACAACTTCATCTATGTCATACTCCACGAGGCGCCCATCAGCTGTGGGCCAGTATCTATCAATGACACCTCCTCTCAAAATGGCTGGCAACCTAGAAAGAAATAGTTAGAAAAAAAAAATTACAAAATATTTGGAATGTTTATTTTTTAAAAATCCACTTTAAACATCCTGTGGATTCACCATAATAAATAAATAATATTTACAAGAGGGATTTAAGAAAACTTGCCACATTTAACACTCAACAGATAGTAGAAGCCTACCAGACATATGTTAAATATACATAACTTGCTAAGACATAGATGACATAAATGGTTCTTCCTTATGTACAACTTCTACAATGAGCACATGAATCTCTCTATTCTGAGAGGGAATTTACATAACATACCAGCGCCTGTAGAAGAATCAGCTTATGACTAGTAATGAATATAATACAAAAGCAGAATGCAGAGAAGAAAGCATGACAAAATTTCTTCCCACCCTCAGCTCAGGTAAGAATGCCATTTCTTTGCGATTAGTGGATCTCACCCTTCTCAAGTTGTACCGAGAGATTTTTTAGTACACACAGAAACAGTGAACTATTACAGTGCTTCAAACTGAGCTAGGTCACCCTGCAGTGTACAATCCCTGGTATCAGCTGACAGTCTACATGACTTTTTAGAAGTGGTTCAAGCATTTGCATAGATTTTTTTTGCTTGTTTTGTTGTGTCTTGGTTTGGTTTTTTTAATTCCAAAGAGAAGTATCTTAGTTCAAATCAGTATTTCACCTGTAAAGACAAACTATATCTGAAATGACAGTGAATGATCAAACCTATTGCATTTAGGCAAAATGTGCAGGCATAGAGTTCATCAGATTTCCCACACACACTTCAAAGAGTTATGAGCTTTTTTCCCAAGCAGGGTGTAGCAGAAGATCAGACATGGACAAGCTGCTTCTAAAGTCACCAGTGGTTCTCACTGAACATTTCAGAAACCCTCTCTACCCTCAGTGGGCCGCAAGATGGCAGCACACGGTGAGAGCAAGAGCATCCATTCACCACCTCAAAACAGCAAAAAGGCAGGAAAAACTTTTCCAGCCACATTGATTCGAGTGGAGCTGCAAGCATGAAGCTAACACCAAAAGGATGCAAAACAAATTAAAAAAAAAAAAAAGAAAAAATAACCAAGAAAGATGTTGAGGGGTGTTTGACAAAATCCATGCCAGGTACACTATTCTAGGAGGTTCATCTTCCTATGCCAAGGTAATCAAATGATCTAGATCACATCAGGCAGATGTTGTCCTGACCCATTTTTAGGAAATTCTTATCATAAGGATTCCACAAACTCCCAATATCATGTTTCAATATCAAAATATCCTCAGAAAGCTTCTCCCCCATAAACAGATATACAAGATCATCTGTATTTGTACACTGTGCAACCCTGTGAGGCTTTACCAGGTTGACTAAAACAAGACCCCTGTTTTACACACAACTGTTAAAGAGAAACAATATTCAAGGTACAACATCACTTTTCAAGTCACTACCACTTTACTTGTGGTCTCAGATCACTTTCTTCTCTAGTACTTAACTGTTATACAGTGCTTAACTGTTTTCCCATTTTGTGGTTTGCTCCTTGGCTTTACTGAATCTTGTTGGTTTTACGCTTGCTTTTTAGTTTTCTTGACTCATTTCCACTTCTGACTACGATCCATCAACCACCTGCTGCGCCTTCTACCAAGTGCATTCCTGCAGTATGTACTCCCTGGTTTCAAGGTGTCAGTCACTGCCAGGCAGCCACCATGAGGAAAACAATATGATCCATGTCCTGTGTGAATGCTATTTCAGCAGCAGGCTACAAGCCATGATTTGAATCCTTGAAGTTTAATATACAGCCTTGAATTTAAGCAATCCAAACTGGCAGAGGGCTTGCAAAGCCTCCATTGTTCAGTTACCAGTTACATTATAAAAAATTGCTACAAAACATTTCTATTTTCTTAGCAGATCCCTAAGCACACAAGTTCCACCAAAGTTTTTGCCACACGTGCCCACGGTGAGCACCATGAGGCACAGGAGAGGCAGAGCTGTGAGAGAAAGAGCTGCACGAAATCTTGTTAGGGCAAGGTCTCCTCCATGGGCTTGAGCTTCCTTTTCACTCTAATCTCGCCCCTGGTCCACAACTCCATCTGCCCCAGTCTTTCACCAATCCTTGACACCCAGTTTGCCCTCAGAGCTGCCTCAGTACTGGTAGACCAGACATCCCAGTCTGGTAGACACAGAGCTGGGTCTGACCCTGCTCACCTTCTCCATGAGCTGTGGGATGTGCCGCGGGGGGTACAGTTTATGTCCTGGCCTATTCCCCTGCCTATTTGCTCCCTAATGCTTCCAGAGCAGTCTGCTCTTGCATCCTTGTTGCATTTTTCTTCCATTATTTCATACAACCATTACAACAACAACAAAAAATAATTCCTGCCCAAAGCAACAATATTGAAGATGAAGCTTACCAAAATGACAAACCCCACAGAACCTTCAATTCTGCAATAAAACAATTTTAAAATATTGGGGAGAAAAAACTCATGCATTCATATTCTAGGCTATTATTCACCGCAGTACAGCAAAGCATAACCTGCTTAATATCTTTAGTAACTACACAGACAAGCCATATGAAGAAGTAGATGTACAAACTTACCGTTTCACCCTTTTTATATTACCATGAAATAGTTCTTTCATTCTTTCTTCCACTTTGTTTAGAAGCTGGAAAAAATAGCAAACAAGAAGTAGAATTTGCAGATCATCACTTAATGCAAGGTATCAGTTAAATCAGGCTACCTGAAAGGCAATAAAAAGTAGGACCTGCACTGAAAAGCAACACTAGAAGGCCATGAGTAACTAGCTGGCCACCTTAGCCTAGTTACTAGCAAGAATGTGTGTATTATAGCAGCAGTCATCACTGCATTTAGCTGTACTCCAGGACAACACATCCAGAGGGGGAACATGAGAAGCCCATAAGGTTCCATTCCTGCTAAAGCAGTGGCCTAATCCCCTGCAATATCCACTATCTGGAGCCTTCTTATAACAGAATATGAAGATTTTTTCCTCCATAGGGAAAAAGACTGAATATAGAGACTCCATACCTCTCAGAACGAAGAAGGAAAAAGTGTCATACACTAACACAACAGTGTGCTGGTTTAAGGGTAAACTGTCAGGAGAAATGGACCCAGCACAAGAGGGATTATAAGTCAGAATTACAATTTAATGAAAGGTATTACAATAGCTACACTGACACAAAGAGAAAACTGCTTTCAACTCACCAAANCAACAGGTAGCAGGTTAAGCATCACTTCTTCCTCACTGCCCTGGATACATGAAGAGAACCAAGCCCTAACCAAGTCTGCTACCTCTTTACAACTTTTACATCAAAGAACAGGATCTCCAGTATACACAAAAAAGAGAGTGTGTGTGTGTATATGCATATGCACACACACATGTATATGCAATTTCAACAGGTGTCACTGTTCCTCATCTGTAAACATTTAGGTTTGAACTGACTTTATTATTTTAAAATCTTTCACCAAAATATACTTTGATAGACCTGAAGAAAAGAAGGGTGTCCCCTTGCAGTTGGGTAAGCCTAGTAAAATAAGCAGCACTCATACCTGATCAACTTCCTCTCTTCCTTTCATATGATCATTGTAGCTCTGCAGATCCACCAACACTAATCCATGGGGGTGAATTCTCAAATTGGCAAAACTACAGCAGAGAGAGACAGTGATGATGAATTTATTATCAAAAATCACAGTGACTGAGGAAAGAAAATATAAAATGAAATTATATCAAATTCATAAAGCATGTTTTTTGTTCCAGCACCTGTAACTGTTGGCAGTGACAGCTTCAGCCCTCCTCTGCAAGTCACTAAACAGCACACAGTTGCAAGAACTTGCCTATCACTGCACAACTAATAAAATCAGCAGGCAGCAAAGCAGTGAAACAGGATATCTAAGCTACAACAACCATGGTACAGCGGGAAAATAATACTGACTACTAGTCTCAGCTCTTTAAATAAGGCCTGGTGGAACAGCTCTGTTGTGTTGGTTTGGGCTTTTTAATTGAAATCCACCCTTAAGAAAAAAACTGGACACTTTACTTCCTCTATGTATTTCCTTCTCACTTCTGGAGGGGTGGAGGTTGTTGGAGTGGTTTGGTTTTTTTTTTAACTTTACAGCAACTATTTAGAAACACTATTCACATTCAAAGCTGAGTAAAAATTTTTAAGTGAAAAAACAATAAGCATGCTGGAGCAAACCATGGCTTTGACTGGCGAAGAACTTGCAGCAGCACACTCTCACTGATGAATACAGATGCAAGGTAGACAAAACTACTACCGTTTTTACTACAGAAGCTTTTAAAGACCAAAGAGCAGGGGCTTCACCACGCTCAGTGTTTGGTAAACAAACAGTGGACCATGGAGAACTTGCAACAAACAAAACAAGAGCTAAGTACATTGGGGAAGGACACAAGAACATAGAAACAGTGCACCAGAGGCAATATCCTTTCCATACTAGGGAGAAGACAAAAAAAAACCCATAAAGGCTACAAGGGGATTACATAAAGGGAGGGGGAAACACACAGGAAAAAAAACAGAGTAGAAAAGGGGATGAGAACAGGAACAGCTGAATAAAGAAAGAATGGTATCCAGGGATAGAAGTCCATTAGCACAACACAGAAAAACCTCAGATAAGGCTGAATGCTCCTTTATTTGTTTGTTTTTATCATGCCACTCAGCCTGAAAGGCAACACAAACCAACTCCTGTTATGACAAAAAGTTTAGTTGACCTCCTAGCTCCCCACTTTTTTTTTAGTACTTTCCAGAGCTCCCTCTGTAAACTGTCAGCCTCAGCATGAACACATGGTCCTGGAAACCTTGGCACTTAGCTACAGTCAGAGATAAAACCCTGAGTGTTCTGCATTAACTAAAGATCATAATTTTTGGTAACTGTAAAACAGATAAATGTAGCTGTGCCATGTCTGCAGTAATTGGCAGTGAAGCTACTGTCATCCACTTCTCTTCGAAAGGTGAGTCTGGGAAGGCTGAGGCTTTCCTCAGGACTCTGCACATCGGTCTTGCCTTCAGGAAGAAAGGCGTTTCTATACAACAGACACGTGCTCCACTGTGCTTCCCTCTCCCCAGTGTCTGCAGACTGTCACCATCTTCAAGTGATCCTCCCTCCATCCCAGTACTGGCCCAGCCGGTGTCCTCCCGACAAGGGGTTTTGGTTAGGGAATACAAAAACCTACTAGAACTCTGTTTACATCATTTTCTTATCAACAGGTTTATTTTGTAATGTGGCTAACATTAAACTGAACAAAAAAACCCCAAAACAACCAAAAAAACCCACACACAGCTCAGCATAAGAACAAACAGCTTTATTGCAAGACTCCAGGAGGTAATAGCTTTTGTGGTTTTTTTCCCCCAAAGGAGAGAATGGCAGGGTAGAGCTCTCTAAATGGAAGTATTGGTCACTCCAGCACATTTTTGGCACAACTATTCACAGTGAAAAGGGATATTTCTTGTCAAGTCCATAGACATGCTCCAGGCCCTCAGAGCTGTGACACTACAGCCACAAATGAGTACATGCAGTTCATGAGACAGCACTGTTATTAAATTCCTTAAAACCTGGCACAGCATCAGAAGTGTTTCCACTGTTCAAAAAACTTTTTATCATTTTATTGCCATATTCCAGGAGTTGCTGTTGGCACACATGAGCAACAGATTGATTGCCCCATGACTCAACTTTTCCTTTAAAGTCCTTTCCTACACAAATTGCATACTTGTCATAAGATCTGACAGCTGACATGGTCTTCACTTCCCCTGTGATGGCATGAGCTCCTCAGTAAGGGGATGTTACTGCCTCTGCTTTGGGGTTGGGGGCAAGGAGAAGCAAAGGGGACAGGACAGTTGCTCTGAAAAGCACAACACAGAACTTCAGATTTATTAAGCAAGAACAGAGAATTAGAATACAGAGACAGTAACACTGCTGAACTATCACTCTTTCCATCAAATTGTTACTTCCACCAGAACAGCAGAGTCCTGACATCTGAGGTAGAGCGGGAAGAGATGGAAAGGCTGGCACCAGGCTGAAGCAGTGTAGTGGGACAAAAATTCAAGTTCCAAGTGTCTGGCTGGTATTCTCAGACAGCTAATTTATGGTAAAAAAAAAAACCTGAATGAAATTCAAAATTCTCAAAGGCAATACAGACCCAAGTTGGTTACACCTTCCTTTTAAATCCCCTAGCTGAAAATGAACACCCAAAGTAAGCTAAAATGCCTGTAAAGATCTAAGCACACAGCAAACAGTAGAAGTGTACATAGAAAGGTGACCAGTCTAGTAGTATTAAGACAGTAGTAGCAGGCCAAAGCTGAACCCTCAAAGACTTACTAGCATCAATGAGCAGAGAGAAAAGGCTATGCTGGCTTTTGTTACATTTGTCTGCTTGGCAGAACATGGCACATGAACGCTGGTTAGCAGCAGCCCTTTTAATTTGTGTCAGAGGGTTCTTAAGAACAATAGCAATAGTTTCCATTTTCTACCTATGAAAATATAGCAAAGATTACTTTAGAATCCAAATAAGGGGAAAACATGAAAAAAAATTAAGTTTTCTTCAGAAGTCTCCCCTCCTGCCTCTTTTGTCTTTCTGAAAAATGTAACTCCTGTTTTAAAAATAAATCACCTGCCACACTTCCGGTGTATTGTTTGCATGTAGTTTCATAAAAGCAGTGAGGAAAAAAGCTCAGTGAAGAGGTATCCTTTTCCTTTCCATTAGGCAAGGAAAATGCACCTGAAAAGCAGCCCCCACTATAACAAGACTCCATTTACTGCACCAGCAGAGGTGCCACATCTTGAAAGACAGTTCTCAAGATTTTGTGCTTTTAAACAAGTATCAACAACAGCAACAATTCTGCTGAGTGCTGAATCTGGAGTGCTCCATCTCACCACTTGAACAACGGGGAACTCTGGATGTTAACAAATAATTCTCCACTGCACAAAACAAAAAATAACTGCTTGAAGCAGAGAAAGGTTTTGCATGAGTATCCTCTTTACTTGAAAAGAACTAGAAGCAGAGATCAACATATTCTAAGCCAAAATATGTATCCTACCTTAGGTACTTGTACCGAGGAGTAAGACAAATTGCAATCCCATGTATCTGAGAAAGGATTTCCCAACAGCACCCCACCCAAAGAACAGACAGGTGCCTAATAACTCATCTTTACCCATCAAAGCTTTTATCTGCTGACACTAACTTTGAGTCACTATAAAATACATAAAACAGTTCAGGTATTTGAAAAATAGCTTGCTAGTAAAAGTATCACCTGTCAAATTACTCAATGACAAAGGAAATTAAAATCTGCTTATACCAGAAAGCTCTATTTTTTTTTAAAAAGTCACAACATTATTTCTTTAAAGCATACTTTTCCTTCTAAGTGTTAATTGTAATTCTGAAGTACTTAGAGACCTTAAGGAACTAAGCAATCACATTTTTTTCACTATACCATTATTCTGCTCTTTTTACAAAATAAGAAAATGAAACAAATGAAAGCTACCACAGTTCTAAACTGTTGCTGATTCCTACCAGCTGCTTCCTATTCTTTAGCCCACTTTTACACTCTGGGTAACTCCATGAATAAACTACATTTTAGCCTGAAACAAAGAGCTAAGGAATGTTCATCCTGCTCCTTTAAAATATGCTGACTAGCATATAGAGTGGTTAGCAAAAGACTAACACTGAAAAGAAAAAAGTAAACACTCACCCCTCCCTTCACTATGTTAACATATTTGTCATCATCTCTCTGACATACAAACCAAATCCAACTGGGTAAATCTTGCGCTGCTGTGAACAGTGAAGTCAAACACCAGTAGGATTACACTTCTCTAAACAAGAATTCAGACACAGAAGTTAAAATGGGTATGTGCATAGGGGATGCCAAAACTTTTTTAAAAGACTGTTCTCTGTAGAAACATTGACTCATAGTTCAGGTTGTTGAGGTTTTTGAAGAAATTCCAGGTGGAACACAATAAAAGAGGGAGCAGAGATGCACAAAGGAAAGAAAAACCCTGGTAGCTGCAACAGGAGAGTGCGTGCTCACAAGCAGTGATGACATTAAAAACAATATTTGAAAATTGGTATCTTCTCTATTAATACTATATTTTGCTGACTTTTCTCCTGGCCCTAGCTTTAACAACTCTTGTTAATCTGTTAAAACATACTGGGAACTATGACCATATAAAAAGTACCACAAATTAAATGAAATTAAATTGAAATGAATTAAATTTTTAAACTAAACTTTTAACTGTCCAATCCAAGGTAGATAAGTGACACTTCAGTAAAAGCATGCTGCTTTCTGAGACCCTGAAAACATTCTGGAAGTGATCTGAAAACACAGTTCAGAACAAACGAGACTGCTAGGGCCCCACAACTGAGACACTGAGCTCCCCTCCTGCAAGTGCCAGCGCTGGGCAAGGGGGCTGCCAAAGCAGAGAGCACTGCATCCATCCCCACCACTACAGAAGAGAACTGGAAGGGCTCCAGTGGCTCAAGAGACCCATTTCCTGCCCGACTCTAGAGCCATGTGTGGACAATCCCATTAGTAAATGTTTTCAGCTGGACCTTCCTCAATTAGGCCCTTTGTCAGGGTAAATCACCAAGTAAATGGACCAGGTAGAGTTGCCACACGTGATTTTGCTTGCTTAGCTTCGGACAAAGGAGAACAGGGATCTGTTGTTTGGGTAATGATTACAGGAGAGCATGTCTTAATCCCCATATCAGCTCCAATTCGTTTCAAGACCAAAGCCCTCCACGGAGCTGTTCACGTGGTATCTCTGTCAGAGACAAAGTTTTGTCAACAGCAGTGCCTACAACTCGACAGTCCAGCACAGGGCACACTGCACGCTGTGGGGGTTATCTCTGCAGACTTTGGAGTGTAGACAGTGTTTAGCAACATATTACTATCTCATTGCAAACATTTTTTTTCCAGGGATTACTACCCAGCTTGTTACATCAGCTGCACATCTTTGTCGTGAAATGGCTCAGTCACCTCTGGCTGGCTTGGCTAAAAATGTGTTTGCATGTACTTGGAGTTCTCCTGCATATGCATTCCTCAATTCACAATGTAATGAGTCTGGCAAAGCACAGGAAGTACTTTAACCATCACCACTATAGACAATAAATTGTCAAGCTAAAGTGAGTAATTTTCAAGGAAGATAGATCCAGTATTGGCTGGAGTTCAGATGGCAATGCAATGAATATACCAAAAGAAAGCAATAACCATTCTTTATTAATTTACATTTGACACTGTACCAGAAAAAAAACTAGCCACTTGCAAATGAACAATCTGCTTAATATTCAACTCTTCCATGCACTCTTGTTCTTCAGTCTTCAGTTCTGAGGCTGTATTCCAAACTGGAGTTCTTTAGTATGTTTAGCATGCTCTCCTAGACAGCTTCTCTTGGAAGCTCAACAGTAAACAGTGGCCAGACATATAAAGCAACACAAGCCAACAAACAGACCCTCCCTTTCTTCCCCAACAGGAAGGCCACTAGGCCCACTTGCCCATCTTCACCTTCCCA
The DNA here is from genome assembly GCA_013396755.1 of Sclerurus mexicanus. Taxonomy (NCBI): domain Eukaryota; kingdom Metazoa; phylum Chordata; class Aves; order Passeriformes; family Furnariidae; genus Sclerurus; species Sclerurus mexicanus. The sequence goes on along the minus strand of VWZF01000445.1, from coordinate 899,464 downwards.
CTGCAGTTAAAATTATTGTGAACAGTCCTCTGCTGCAAAAGCAGAAGCTGTCTTTAGCTGCATAGTGAACAGCTGGACTATTCAAAGTGTCATGATGCTGGAAGGTACAAAGTTAACAAAAGTAAAACACAGGAAATAATCCACTTAGAAATCTGTGCCAAGTTTAGTAATTGCTGAAGTTCATTTATCCCACATGACTTCCAGGAAACAGCATGGTAGGAAAGAGAGGGGGGAAGTGTGGAGAACAGTATGCTATCCACATGAGGACAGTTCTGAAAAACTGATGAGAGGTATTTATAATTTATAGTTCTCCAATACATTGCCAAGCCTATACTCCAAGCAACAAGGATACCAACACAGGGTCTGTGCTTTACCAAGGAAAGGAGCAACTACTTGATCAACCTCTCTGTAACTATGAGTGCACTGTACACCAGTGCACTGGTTTGTGTCTCCCAACCTCTCCTACAAAAGAGAAATCAACTTTTACATCTTCTTCTCCTTCACACATTCATTAGTATTATACTCCATCTCTTGAGAAAGACAATGGAATTTACAGCAACAAGTACTTCCAGATGACAGTGTAGTAAGAGAAATCAAGATAGATATTTTAAATTTAGAGTTGTATAAGGACATTTTTCTCAGAGATGCTTCCAGGAGCCAGTTCAGTTACCTCCTGGAAAAGTTATATAACTAAAGACTATTCCCTAGAAAGCTGCTGGAACACATCAAAAACACACTCCTTTAAAAGAGGTTATCCTCTTAAGTGGAATGATCAGATGAACTTGCAATCAGGAAACCCAGTTTGAGAACTCACATCTTATATCACTTTCAAACACAAGGAAGACACAGGAAAGCAAAATGAGTCCATATAATCAAAGATAGCCAACCTTTGAACCTTTTAAGACTTTGTTCACCTTTAGGTATTTTATCTTTTAATTGTTCAGATTGCATATTCTTGATATTATTTTTAGAACTGATTACAAGCTTAACCAAATATAGAGGAAGGATAGCACAGAGTGGTAAACTTTGCTACTGACATCAGAAACAAAAAGTTGCTCAGAACTGGAATCTTGGTCAAATTATTCAGGAAGAATATAAAAACACATGAAACTAAAGACAGAATAAGCAGGGCTGTACAAAAACAAGATATAAGCAATAGGTTTTTCTAGGCACATCAATTATAAAAACCAAATAATTTAGATGAGAAAAAGCCACTGTCACATTTGAAAAGCTGAGATATACTAAGCACTTCAAGGGGCACAAATGGGAACCTTAAACATAAAACTCAGACTCACATCAGCTTACTTGTTACCTTAATTTGGGTCCCAAGTTTGCCAGTATAGTTCTCTATACTACTTTATATATAAAATATTTGTATGTACATCTCTGTATCTATGTATGTTCACACACAGTAAACATACCAATTCCAGCAGGCAAAACACTTACCTAGGATATGATTTTCCTTCTAGAGCTATCTATTTTCTCTCATTACAGAGAGAACTTAAATCGTGAGGCAATTCTCATATGTTTAGGAGTGTGGCCAAATGAACTACTTAACAGAACACCCAGCAGAAGATAGCCAACAAATTAAAGCTTATTTAGTTTGTTCTCCTGGACTAGAGTTCAGGTAAGTGGAGATTTAAAAAAACAAACACACAAAAGCAATCCCACCCAACCACCAAAAGAAAAGAATCTAAAAGCAGCAACTGCCACAATGGATGTGAAGAACAAGTAATTGAATAACTGTAAACAAATGAAGTGCAATAAAATTATGGTAGTTCATAGACTAAGGTATACTGTAATTAACCACCCCCACACTGTAAAGCAGCATCAGGAAATAAAGTAAATTGGGTGGGTTTTCTTAGCAGTTTGACCCAGTAGACTCAGCTTAATATAAGTGTCACTAATGACACCAACCACCCTTACCATGCTGTTAGTTACTTCAGCAGCTGCTCGAGAACTTGAAGTATGTAACAAAGCATCTGAACACATATACAACAAGACAGGGACAGAAAACTTTCATTATTCACATCCTGAGGTAAGACTAGAACATATTTAGACTTTTTTATGGCCAAGAGAATTACAAATACGTTTAACTGACTTGAGCTGCCTAGCCCCAAGACCAAGGCACCATAGTACAAGTAAAGGCCAGACTGGACAGTTCAACTGTTCTGATATCCAAACTGCAAGATGACACAGTCCAGATATTCTGCTTTATTTTAACTGCTTACATACACAATAGCTTGCCCTGCCAACACCAGAGGAGATCCAATAAAGGGAGAAACATATATTGTAAGGGAGGATAGTGGGAATATAATCAACAGGAAGAAAATCCACTCACCTGCCATTTTTTTTGATGTAGGTTGCTAAATAACCATGGTCTTCCCAGTTATGAACTGTTTCTGTCATTCCCTGTTCCTGAAAAATGGGCTGTAGAGCTTTAAGAACGGCATTGCAATCAGCTGCAAGATTAAAAGAGACATAATAATCAGTAAGGGATTTCCACTCAAGTCACTTCTGCCCTTTTTTATAGGCTGAGCAGTTTTTCCTGGCAGCCTGGATTAGTATTTCTTTGAGTACCATTTAAACAACATCTTCCATGTATCTTCTCCTCCCTTCATCCACAGAGGTATTTCTTAGTGCATGGGGATCCAAACAGTTTTCTTTTAGATCAGTTTTCACACCTGAGCAGGAGTGGTTATCTACTACCGACATAGTAAGAGTACCTTTATTATGGCTACTGTTAGTCATCTATCACAATCCAGACAAGTCCTTACTTACATAGTTACTTTTAAAATCATTTAACACAGAGACAAAAATCCCGAAAAGAAACTATAGCACTAACATGAAACTTGGAAAAAATGTTGAACTGTAGGACAGGGAGACTTCTAAGACATTGAAAACCCGAGAGGGCGAACCAACATATTCACTCTACCCCTACACATCCTTTGTCTGACATCCAGGCAGGTCCCCAGTTGAAGGCTTCGTGACACCATGGAAGAGATCTCTCAGAAAAACACAAAAACCCACCGGAAAATAACTGAGGTTACTCTGGCAATTATCTTCAAAAGCAAGCTTATAATTTGTCTATACAAGTATTTCTTCAATCAGAATATAATCATTTCAGAAGCCTCAAGTTTGCTGTACAGTTTTGTGGGTTTTTTTTTACCCAAAACACTGTTCATTACAACTACTTTAGGTTCTCCAATCAAGTTTCTCAAAAACAGGTTGCAAGTGTTGTCTATTTATTCTGGAATTAACAAGGTGAAAGTTAATGAAGGATGACGGTAAGGCTGCACTTCCCAAAAGAGGAACAAAACTGGGAAGACTGTCACATCAGTGTCAGTGAAGAGATCTAACAAAATATTTATCTACAGGCTATCCTAGTGAGACAAGTATCATCTTTTTTGTTTCATAAACACAGATTTAAGCCACTATGGTCATGCAGTATGTTAGTGATGTAACCATGATTTAGAGTGTCTCCGAGAAATCACCTGGCACATTATGGAGGCACAGTTTACAACCAAGTGCTTCAGCACAGACTTTCCTCCCTATCATAACTGTAGTAAAAGAGCTCTTCCCCAGGTAGATATTTTGCTTTACCCCCTGCCTCCAAAATGTATATAAATGCATTTACATTGGAAATCAGTAAGTGTAGCCTGCAGGCATAATCAACAATAGTTTCCAGAATGCTACCAAGCTATACAAGCTACAAAGAAACAACAACAAAAAAAACCCCATGCCAAATGTATCCAAATTCAGCTCATCTATCATCTCTGAATCTCTACAGTAGTCCAAGTTAAAAATCTGATTACTTGAAACTTATGTTTGCCCATCTGCAAATTCTGGACTCAATTACCCCGGGATGTTTTAACCAGACAGACTGAACTAACAGCGTGTTTAATCTTCCTCAAAGTCAAGAGCAAGCCACTTCCCCATGAGCCAAGGACATTTAGTAAAAATGGAAAGGCTTTGCTTCTTATTTCCCAAACTACCCAATCTTGATGCATGTTCTGAGATACATATTTACTTTTCACCTTCTGCACCTCACTCATCGACTCCCCATGAGGCAACTCAAGGCACAATAGAATCAACTAAACTAAATTGTGTTGGACAACAGTGAAAGATTTAACTGCTGGCCCCTTCTCAGTCAGTAGCACCACTGATGAAACACCACACACAGTCCACTACCACTATAAGATTTTTCCTCCTCCTTCACCTTCTTGTAAAATTCTGCATCCTTTGTACCAGTAAGTTTACAGGCTTCCTATCCAGCATCAGGTACTACCATGGCACAGACAATAACTCAGACTCAGAGTACACAGCTTGTCTGCCCAGTAACTGTGGCCAACAATCAAACCAAGGTGTTTTTCAGACATCAAAAGCATAGATGAAATGGGGCCACAGTTCTTAAATGGGTTCTAATCTCTGCAGCTTTGCATTGAGAAGAGAACTTTGCAATGCTCACCTTAAACCTGCAGTTTCTGGCTCCAAGGTCAGTACATTCATGAAGAATCTTTGTCACTTCACACATGCAATCCACTTTCTGCCTGGCATTTGTCTCCCTGCCCCACTCCTTTACCTTCTCCTTCACTTCTTTCAAGACACATACTCATTTCCATCCCTTTCTTACTTCTTAAGTCACCACAATGCAAGCAAGAATTCAGTTTAATAACGCATACCATACCCTTCCAGGACAGTAAAATAACATGAAACCCAAGCTGAACTAGTATGCAACTAACCCCCGGACCACTTCACTTCCGCAGCTGCTGCAAGACAGTAGTAAGATGGAAAACAGACTGGAAAACTGAAGTGCTCGTGCCACCTTTGGCCTGTTTTCAACAGATTGAGAGATTCCTCACAACCTGTTCATCACTCAGCAGCAGATTTCTTTGCTGAGCACTCAGGCAAAGCTTGATTAAGGTCTTGCTATTATATTAACTTTAGGAAATTAAAACAACATGCTCTTTCATTAGGTCTCTTTTTAGTTATACCACACAAGATTTGCCTTGGAGGGATAATTAATTCTCCCAAGTTGGAGACTCCTTTATAAAATGTCCGAGGCATAAGTGGTTGCTTGAAGGCATCAGGAAGTTTCAGCAGTCTCAGAATCTCTCACCCAAATCCACTTGCCACCACCTAACTCCCAGCTCAGATAGCTCTATCAAGCACTGATAAGCAAAAAGGACAATGGTGATTAGAAGAATAGGAACACCTTTGAATCTACATCGAAACATTTATTCAAGCAGTTATTTTTTTTCCTATTCAGGAACAAAGGAAACAAACTCCAGTTATCAAACAAAATACTGTTTTAAGTATCTGATAATTATTTGGCAGAAGGAATGAAAAAGGCCCAGAGTTTCAACTGTAGAGAACAGAAACAAAAAAAACTGCATAAAATTTGATATATTCGTATTTCTCACGAGAGTTAGTGCCCAGTTTAGCCAGAAAGTTTCTGAATCCCAGCACACTTGGAGACCATTTGCAGCAGTTGTAGACATTCCTCTGACATCTGAGCAGCAAAGCAGCCATTATTTGACAGTAATCTGTGAACATGAGAGCATTCAAAGTTCAGAGTTACTGTAAGCATCCAGTCTGGCCTCATGCTTAACACTGGCTAGTTTCACCCACATACTCCAACAAGGAGTTTAAGTAATCTGTTACTGAGCCAGACTATCTGTAAAAATATTTTGGTTTAAGACATCCTCATACCAGATGATTGACAAAATCTTCCTAAGCTATGGGAAGAGATTAAGTCTCATTCAAAAATATTCACACTATTTCCAACTGCAAATTTTACATCATTTCTTCTAACAAGTGAGAATGTAACATAACCAAAATAACAGGACACATCAAAGCATTGTAGGTGCTTCTGCACCTGATACGTTTTTCCCTTGGTGGCTACATTTTCAATAGAGAAAGGTGAAGAAAACAAAATCAAATTAAGTGCTTCATTAAGAATACGTTGAATCTTTAGCACACATTAGGAAACAAAATGCAGAATATGCTAATAGCAAACAGCAACCTGAACAGCTGATATACTGTTTCAGTTCAGAGCAGATTTAATTGTTTCAATATTATAAATCACTGTGTTATGCAAGTCTGATATTCTTGCACACAGGCACCCTACCTGTCAACTTCAATTCTTCAAAAATATCTCAAGAAAAGAAAATACACAGAGACAAGCTGGGAGGGTATCAGGTACAAATGCTGCAGGGAGCACACCTGAGAGAAGAGCTTCATTTCTAAGCAGGTGAGGTCCCAGGGGTAGTTCAAGAAGAGCAGGAGAAGGCTGTGCCTTCAGCCTGCTACAGCAGCGCACCTGACTGATCTGGCACTGAGCCCATCAGAGTCAAGTCAGGCCACTAAGAGAAATAATTAAAAAAAAATAATGGAGAGCTAAAAGTCACAATAGTTTATAGAAAGTCAACAGCCTCATCCTACTAGCTCCCCCTCTAGATAGAGCAGTACATACTAATTTGCAGATAACTGGTTAAAACACTTCCATGGTAATCTTTTAACTTACAAGGTAAAACCTTCGGAATTATACTCCTTTTGTGGTAGTTAAAAGGATCTGTCTGCATGGAAAGTGAGTGCACAGTGCACACTGGTGTTTGAAACTGACTATCCAGAGAAGTCTCCACAGAAATATCACTGGCTCAAACTAAGATTGTAATGCCAAGAGTTGCCTAAACTGGTCCTTGTCCTTCAACAACAAAATAACCCAGGGCCTGACAAGAATAGAAGTATCCCCTTTGAGCGCACTCCAAAGCCCCTCCTTTCATTATCATCCAGAACAAAGTAGGTTGCTTTTTCCTGACATGTTAACAGATGCAAATGAAAAACAACTAGCTTTAGCAACATACACCTCCCGGGTATTAAGTTTGAAAGTCTCACATCAGAACCCAGAAAAATCCACACAGGAAAAATCCTTTGTTTTGTCCTTGCCAGTTCTGCAAAAGCAGAAAACAGCAGGAATCAGAAAACCAAACTAAAATTACTCCTTTCAATCAATTTGTCTCTGTGAGGATCGTCCTCATCATGTTGATTTATACACAGAAGTCAACAAATTATGCATGGTATCAGGCTTAAAGGGGCAGCAAGTGGAAACATTCACCTACTATTCACTCAGCCATGAGAAAACAGATCATCAAGTTTTCCAGTGCACTTACTCAATTTCATTATGTATTACACAAGGTTAAGAGTACAGGCTGCCTTTCCTAAAGAGTTTCCACAGAACATCTCCCAACACTTCAACTACACAGTGAATACAGGCAGAACCACCACCTATACTGTGTCACAACAGCAAGTGCATGAACTTACTGGCACATCCAAGCAATCACCCCAGCCAATAAGTCACTCTGTGCACCCAAGTATCCTTTGGGAAATTATGAGTAAAACAATCATGAATCAGAATGAGCTCTCTAAGTATTAAAGATACCCAGCTACAAACAGGAGAACTCAACCCTCACTCTTTCTCTGCACTACCACCTTTGTGTCAGTCAAGTTGCCAAGAACACACAAAAAAACCACTCAAATGAGATAAAGCTCTCTGCCAAACACTAAAAGTCTTCAATGCAGTATTTCGGAGAGCCTCTTCCCAGACACTCAATTTTTCTACTTAAGGTCAATTCTGTATGTATCCCTCTGTCACAGCCATATCAGGCAGTGCTCTAGCTGTATATGCTAGATATATAATGTATTTAACACATGTTCAGACCAAGTTTCTTGTGTTTCAATTAGTGCCCACTGCCTCTTGTCCTATCATAGGGCACCACTGAGGAAAGTTCAGCCCTGTCTTCTCTACTCACCCCATCAGGTATTTTTTATATATATATGTTAATATGTGTATTTTTAAAATATTGACATGGTGCTTAGGAACATGGTTCCACAGTGCACTTCTTGTTGCTGATCACTTCTTGGGTGGGCCTAGCAGATCGGTTTTCAATCCACCTCATTTTAGATTTTGGTAACTTGTGCTTCACCACTTAGCCCAAGAAGATGTTACCAGAAAGCATGGAAAGTCCTGCTGAAGCCTGGATTAACAGCAATCACTACCCAGTCTTTTGGCCACAGAAGGCTATCAAGTGGGCCAAGCATGATCTCCCCTTTGGAAATGCATGTCAGCTACACCTACTCTCAAGTCCTTGATAGGTTTGGAAATAATGTTCACAACTTTATCACCTGACAAGAAATCAAGGTAAAGTTGACTGGCCTGTAGTTTCCTGAATCTTCCTTCTTGCTCTTCTGAAGATAGGAGTGATATTTTCTTTCAGTCCCACATTTTTTTGCTTAGATGCACCAAGAAAATAATTTTTTTGGAGGGTCGCACATCAACAAGGAAGCTGGTTCTGGATAAAGAGTACCACACACCTTCCAATAATCTATACCCACCTTTCTCCCTGACCTCCCCCACATGAAAGAATCTCAAAGATGACTGGTCTTCCCTCTGCCACTCACCAGAATGAGGTCTGAAGAAGCAAAGGAAAAAATGCAAGGGGAAAAAAGAAAAGCTATTTCAACTTTCCTATGACTGCCTTTTTAAAGTTGAACACTTTCTTGTAATTTCAAAAGACACTAACTTTAGTAATAAGGGTTACCAAAGTATCAAAATTAGTAGAGGAGTTTTCAGTTGGCACTAGCACATAACCACATTTTCTAAGATAGCTCATACAGTCGTATCACCTTTATGGAATAATCTTTGTCCAAGTTTCCAATGTTAATGCAAAGAGAACAGATACTTGTCCCTAGCCTTTCCTACACAACAAGAATTCAAATTCAGGTACACAACCAGCAACTTGTTGCTTAAAACACTAGCAAGAATTTAACCAAAAGTGAGGAGATATACAGTGAACAGGAATGGCTCTGCTTGGGAGTTACTTGGGAAATCAAGCACTGCAAGCACACCTGTCCTGGCTTGCTTACTGCACAAGTACAGGAGTCCATCAATACCTGAAAGCTCACTCCCGATGACTCCTGCAGCACAATGCACTAAAGAAAATTAAAAAGAACCCACCACAGGGAACTATAAGAGGGGTTTTCCCTTGCTAGCTCTTGGCAATACTTCTAGAAAACTCTCATTGCTGCTGTTCCAGCAGCACCTGAGGGACCATATTATGTTTTTCAGTTAGAGAGGGCAAGTCCTACAAGAACATTCCACAACACAAAAAAAAAATTAAGACACCAAGCATGTCAAATTGTGAAAGCCAGGACAGCTGTGAAGGAGAAGCTATTTAAGTACTGTCCCTACAAAAAAAAAAGAGAAAAGCAGCAAAGAACTGCACATTACTATACCTTTCACGGTAATCACATGCAGAGTAAAATAATATTTAAAAAGCCTCTCCCATTCATCCTGACATTTATAAATTATATTTCCTTTATTTGATAAAACATACACTTTAAAAGTATTTTTCCCATACCTGACATCTCACTGCAGCTAGTTATGATGTGACATCCTATTAAGGCTAACAACTTTTTAAATGCTTATCTTTTGCAGCAGTGAACAACAGATGACAAAGTCCTGCCACACTCTGGTAACTCCAAAAGAAAAGACATTTTTGGCATCCACAAGTAATAGTGACTTTGCATTCTAGAAGTGTCACTGCTGTTCAATAGTCACAAAAAAGTTGAGTTAAAAAAAGCTCTTAATTTTTTTTCCTTTCCCTAATTGCTACTTTACCCTATGGAGTCTTAAAGGTTTTTCCACTTCATACAAGTTCACTGTTCTTTAATATAGAAGCAATATTTGCTTAGGAGACAGATCTGAAGTATCTGTCATACTGTTATGGACAATCCACAAACAGTATCTTTTACCTTTTAAGCATCTAAGTCCCACAGCATACCCCTTCAGACTTACTGTTTAGTCAAGTTTAACTTTGCTATGGAATGACAGCACTTCATTAAGCTTCTTTTAACACTCCACTTCAACAGATTATCAGAGCTGAGCAACAGGCCAAGAGGTAAAGCAAAGGTATTTGCAAACTAACATTCTCATATGTAATTTTGGCATACCACCTTTACACAGTATTTATGCACTCAAAACTTCCTTCTTATGATGTGCAGCTTGAGCTTTAATATCAAAAAATGTGGTTTCAATGCCTAAACTCCACTAACTTCACTCATCTCTCCAACATTACAACTTTTAGTAGTTACAATCACTTGAGTAATGCATCAACCAGCACATAAAGACTTCACATTTTAAATCTTAGCACCTACTGAAATATCTGCAGCCCTTTCATTAAAAAAAAAAGGCAGTAAAAGAAGATGCACTTGGTAACAGGACTTCAGCATGCTCAAATAATACCAGCTCTCCTCTTCACTTACATCTCTCAAGTCATTTTCATCACCTAGTACCTGACCATCTCTAGAAACATTAAGCAAAGTGACTAGTACTTGTCATATGCACTATCCTCTCCTTCCAAGGATTTTGCTATTTAAAAGGCATGGTCAGAGAAGTGTACCTGAAACAGGAAATACTGATGTGTCACAAGCAGTCTTCAATTCCTACAGGAATTTACTCCACAGCCTCTAATCAGACTCTCATGAAAAATATCTCCCACGCTGCCTACCTTCACCTTCGCAGGTGACAGTTGTTTCAGGCCTGAGCAAGCAGCCATTAAAAATTTGACACCATGCTGGAGAATCAGATATAATCATATTTTCAGAGTTCCAGTCATAAAGCATTTGTATCTTCAAAACTACAAACCAACAAAAGCAGGGAATGAGTTCATAGCAGACCTTACTGCTAAAAATGGAAAGCTATTAATTCCTGTATTAACACCTCCTGACAAGCCCCATTTGTGCTCTGACACACAGCAGGCCAGTTCTCAGTCCAGACCTGTCAGAACTAGACTGCGGACACCTTCAGGGCTCAGCTCAGAACAGCCCAGACAAAAGCATAGGCTGAGCCCACACCACTGAGGGAGCTGCTAGGGGTACATAACTAAAACATATCCATTCCTGAAATGCAGCTGCAAAGGAGCTTCAAACACACCTTCAGCCAAGGTTGATAACACAGTTGCAAGTCCACAGACATTTACTTGAGTCTTGTTTAATCTTTATTTATGTGGTCTTCACATACAGATCACAGTCAAAGAGCCAGCAAATTTTGCTAGCATACCCTAAATCGATAAGGGGGAAGAGATAAGCACATCATCTGCATGTTATCACTGCAATCAGATGTTTCAGCACTTCAGACAATCCAATACTTGACAGAACCGGTCAAATTTAGCTACAAGGATCAGAGATGCCATTCCCCCACAATATATTTAAATATACTTAATGTGTTTTTAAAGCTAACTGCAGTCAGCTTCTGCCAAAAAAAGCAGAATCTGCCTCATAAGAAAAACAAAGCCTCAGCACCTCCAGTATATCAGGAAACAAAGGCACCCACTACAGAGAACATGAAATTAAAAATATAGCTAAGTGCTCTAAGGTTTTATTTTTGAAGTTCTTCATTTATAATCTTAGCAACTTCCAAGTATTTAGGATTAGTTTAAGCCTTTTTTGACTTACTTGAAAAAGAACTCTGCAAGTTTTCACAAAAAACATCAGCTTTTCAATGCCAGCCATCTCCTTCTGCTTTCTCTGGTATTTCCACACTTAATACTTGATGAACCACGACTCAACAGCTAAAACTGCTGATTAACTGCTAAATAAACAAAACCTGGCACCAGCTTCAAATTGTCTTTACTACAGCAAGATCAGCTGCTCACATGTTCTGAGCTTTAACTCATGCAGTGTCTTCACAGGTAGAAATGCAGGTAGAGGTTTCAGAGAAAGTAGTGAGAAAGAGCCAATACAGCACCCCTCCTCATCATCTAGTTTTGTTAAACACTCCTCTTTCTGGGAGATCAGCCCTTCAGAAAAGCATCTTTTAATTAGTCCTTCAAGTAAAAAAAACTCAACTACAATACTCTGAAGGGAGGCAAAACTCAAAACCTTGTCAACTCTTTCTGCCCTCCAAAAATTTAGATTACTACAGCCAGAAATAAGCACGAAAAATTGTGGTACTACTCTATAAAGAACATTAAGACTTCCAATTAAAACAATTACAAGAATCAAAATACTGGTTGAACTGCATGCAGTTCAAATATTTAACAATTTGAGAGCCTAAGTAAAAACTTCGATACTGAAAGAAATCTAGTACAGTAACTTAGAATTTTAAGATGTTCTTTCCCCACATACAGATTCAGAATTGAGCAGTGGACGCTGCAGACAGGAAAAAAGCCACTGACAGAACACTCAGCCCACAAAACACAAGTCTATCTCCACAGAAGTATTAATTTGAGGAAAGATAGACCATGCGCACACACATCTGCTTACCATTTTTCTTAAAAATTGAAGCATTGCCTTACCTGCACTCCAACCCCAGCATTCCCATTGTGTACTAATTCATACAAGACTTTTGTACAGATTAGTTTCCACAACTGTGCTAGCTCAGCTCATCATTGCCCTCCTCTTCACCAGCTCGCTCATCTGTGCCCTGAACCTGTATATCACTGGCACAACCACCTGTGCCACTGCACCGTGAATTAGATATAATCCCCCCAACAATAAGCCCAAATAGTAAACCTGGAGACAGTTAAAACTAATTTCCAACTACATTTCTTTTCAAAGTAACTTTATGAAGCAAACAGAAGAACCCAAATCTCACAAGAGTCTGTGTTATCTCCCCTCCCACCCTTAGAGAAACCTGAAGAACGTTAATCAGCTCAATACTCAACAGCCAAGAAAAGCTTATATGACTCGTTCATGAATGGATAGCAACAAACCAATGCACAAGCAGACTTACAACATACAGTAAATCTAAATCAATCCTGTACAGGTAAAAGGCATCAAGTATCTACATACTTCCATAATAAAGTCCATAAACTAAATAACGTGAGGAGTCTCAAATTTATCACTTCTGATTGACCAACAAAAAGACACAACTAAGGCTTTCTATACCCCAGTTAAGGAAGGCCAGCAATCTGTGTCCATTTTCATAAATGTTGAAGTAGCCTTATTGTATTTTAGGATAGGGAACACTATGCTGTTTGCCTGATAAAGTTGTCTGTCTATCTCCAGGGTCACAGATAAGCAAGATACTTCTGCTCAAAGGGCTGAGCTCTACCGTTGCTAATTTAATCAGCTCTTGAAAAGACCATCACTGAAAGTCAGGCTATGCCAGCCAGCTATCAGAGATTCAACCTTGCTTATATTTAACTGACATTTTTAAAAACTAATAGAATGACTAATTAGAGTTACAGTTACAAAGAAAGGCAAAAGGCTCTATTTTCTTTTGAATAAGATTTTTGCAGTACACTTCAATAAATTTTCTAAACTTTGATAAAAACTGGCAGCTTTAATTCAGCTCATTCAGACCCATTCTCAAGACAGTGTTGTGTTCTCCCTGTTTTAAACCAACACAAGAGGACCTGTTTTGTCCTGTAACTCCTCAGATTCATGTTTTTGTTGACACTGCTGGCCTCTCTCAGTATTTCCAACCACCTCATGGAAGTGATGACAGTAAATACTAAGAAATGCCTACTATTACAGTTATCATTCTCAAGATCCTTGCTGTGTACACATTTGAATCCTAAAGAACATATATGACATGCACCACAGTCCAAGAGAACTGAACTGTCTGAAGAAAACAGGGCTGTTATTGAAAGGGTTTGTCACACACCAAGTAAGTCAGCCAGTGGGAACAACGCACCGGAACCTACAGCACTCTGCAGCACAAGCAGTTGCTAGCTAACAGCTGCACACATGACAAAACCCCACCTTCCTCATTGAGAGCCGTGTCCTCTGAATCCTTTCACTGCCACCCAAAGGCATCCTCCCTCCTTTACTCAGAGAGAACGTCAAAAGACTGAGGATGAAGACAAGTAACATACAACAGAGAACAAAGTAATAAACAGGTCACAGGAAACTTAACATCTCAGAAATACTAACCCATCCTTCACAGTCATGTTCAGTCTTGATGCTCAACAGTAACACTGAAGCCTTTGGATAGCTGCTATGTTAAAAGTGAACACTGAGGAAATATATACAAATTATTTCAACCACATACTCTCACACAAGCAGATTGTTAAATGCCATAACCATATACAGTTGTTGAAAGATGCATTGCAATGAAACAAACTAATGTACAACTTACTTTCATCACCTAAAATCTTGCCTTCCTACAAGCTACAGATGGCATTTATCTGGACTTCGCTAAAGCCCTTGACAAAGTCCCCCACAACACTCTTCTCCCTAAATTCGAGAGAGATGGAGTCATTGGGTGAAATGTTAGGCAGATAGGAAAGTAGCTGGATGGTCCCACTCAGGAGGCAGTGATCAGTGGCTGAGAGTCCCAATGGACATCAGTGACAAGTGGTGTCCCTCAGCGGCTTGTATTGGAACTAGTGTTATTTAATATCTTTATTAGTGACACAGACAAAGCAACTGAGTGCACACTCAGCAAGTTTGCAGGTGACACCAAGCTGAGTGTTGCTGACGCCACACTTGAAGAATGGGATGCCACTCAGAGGGACCTGGACAAGCTTCAGAAGTGTGCCCATGGAAATCTCATGAGGCTTCACAAGACCAAGATCCTGCACCTGAGCCAGGGTAACTCCTGGTATCAGTCTAGGCTGGGAGATGAACTGATCAAGAGCAGCCCTGCCAGGAAGGACTTGGGGGTGCTGGTGGGTGAGAGGCTGAACATGACCCAGCCATGTGCACTCACAGCCGAAAGACCAACTGTGTCCTGGGCTGCATCCAAAGCAGTGTGGGCAGCAGGTCATGGGTGGGGATTCTGCCCCATTCTCTGCCCCCACCTGGAATACTGTGTTCACCTCTGGCATCCCCAGCACAGGAAACACATTGACCTGTTGCAGTTGAGTCCAGATGGCCTAAGCAGAGGCCACCAGGATGATCCAAAAGATGGAGCATTTCTTCTGTAGGGAAAGACTGAGAAAAATGTGATTGTTCAACCTGGAAAAGAAAAGGCTTTAAAGTAACCTAATTGCAGCCTTCCAGGACCTGAAGGGAACTTGCAAGAAAGCTGGAGAGGGACTATTTACAAGGGCCTGGAGTGACAGGACAAGGGGGAATGCCTTCAAACAGAGAGTAGGCTTAGTACTAGGAAGGAATCCTTTACTGTGAGGGTGATGAGGCAGTGGGATAGATTGCCCAGAGAAGCTGTGGATGCCCCATCCCCAGAGGTGTTCAAGGCCAGCTGGCTGGGGCTCTGAGCAACCTGGTCTAGCAGAAGGTGTCCCTGCCCATGGCAGGGTTGTTGCAACTAGATGATCTTTAAGTTCCCCTCTAACCCAGGCCATTCTATGACTCCATGATAAGCTTAATTAAGTTATATTAATACCCACTCAAAAATAAATATTCAGCAAAAAAAAAGGACACCCCTAGTACCCTGAGGAACAAGGAGCGTGCATTAACCAAGTTCGCAGATTCTGCCTTCTCCACAATGCAAAGATGCAACAGCTTCAGCTGAGATCTAGAAATAACTTATCTTCACCAGATCTGAAGGTCCAAAACCACACATTTAATGTTATTAAATGGCATTTCATGGCATTCCAGACCATTCAGAAGTTTCATTGTCCACATAACTTGCAGTAAAAACCTCAATTAGCAGATGATCCATAATTCAGCATTAAACTCCTGTAACACAAACTATACACATACATTCACCGGTTTTCCTTTTTAAAGGACTCTTCATGCTTTGGGCTACATACACTAGACAAGAAAACAAACTCCATATAAAAAGTACAAGTCAACTTCCAAGCTCTCATGGGTGGAAGAAAGTTCCTCACATCTCAATGAAGATGTCTATTGTGTGAATCAAATGTAAAAAGGGAAAAAGCCTTCTTCCCCTTCTTTGATTTACAGGGCAACACTTTCACAGTTGGTGCCTCAATCCACCCCCATTTAAACACAGCCATCTTGGTTCTAGAAAGATGCAAACATTATCTTCAGAAGCACAGGGAAATGAANAAGACAAGTAACATACAACAGAGAACAAAGTAATAAACAGGTCACAGGAAACTTAACATCTCAGAAATACTAACCCATCCTTCACAGTCATGTTCAGTCTTGATGCTCAACAGTAACACTGAAGCCTTTGGATAGCTGCTATGTTAAAAGTGAACACTGAGGAAATATATACAAATTATTTCAACCACATACTCTCACACAAGCAGATTGTTAAATGCCATAACCATATACAGTTGTTGAAAGATGCATTGCAATGAAACAAACTAATGTACAACTTACTTTCATCACCTAAAATCTTGCCTTCCTACAAGCTACAGATGGCATTTATCTGGACTTCGCTAAAGCCCTTGACAAAGTCCCCCACAACACTCTTCTCCCTAAATTCAAGAGAGATGGAGTCATTGGGTGAAATGTTAGGCAGATAGGAAAGTAGCTGGATGGTCCCACTCAGGAGGCAGTGATCAGTGGCTGAGAGTCCCAATGGACATCAGTGACAAGTGGTGTCCCTCAGCGGCTTGTATTGGAACTAGTGTTATTTAATATCTTTATTAGTGACACAGACAAAGCAACTGAGTGCACACTCAGCAAGTTTGCAGGTGACACCAAGCTGAGTGTTGCTGACGCCACACTTGAAGAATGGGATGCCACTCAGAGGGACCTGGACAAGCTTCAGAAGTGTGCCCATGGAAATCTCATGAGGCTTCACAAGACCAAGATCCTGCACCTGAGCCAGGGTAACTCCTGGTATCAGTCTAGGCTGGGAGATGAACTGATCAAGAGCAGCCCTGCCAGGAAGGACTTGGGGGTGCTGGTGGGTGAGAGGCTGAACATGACCCAGCCATGTGCACTCACAGCCGAAAGACCAACTGTGTCCTGGGCTGCATCCAAAGCAGTGTGGGCAGCAGGTCATGGGTGGGGATTCTGCCCCATTCTCTGCCCCCACCTGGAATACTGTGTTCACCTCTGGCATCCCCAGCACAGGAAACACATTGACCTGTTGCAGTTGAGTCCAGATGGCCTAAGCAGAGGCCACCAGGATGATCCAAAAGATGGAGCATTTCTTCTGTAGGGAAAGACTGAGAAAAATGTGATTGTTCAACCTGGAAAAGAAAAGGCTTTAAAGTAACCTAATTGCAGCCTTCCAGGACCTGAAGGGAACTTGCAAGAAAG
This sequence comes from Sclerurus mexicanus, assembly GCA_013396755.1. Taxonomy (NCBI): domain Eukaryota; kingdom Metazoa; phylum Chordata; class Aves; order Passeriformes; family Furnariidae; genus Sclerurus; species Sclerurus mexicanus. The sequence continues at coordinate 882,313 of VWZF01000445.1, read as the reverse complement.
CTGGAGAGGGACTATTTACAAGGGCCTGGAGTGACAGGACAAGGGGGAATGCCTTCAAACAGAGAGTAGGCTTAGTACTAGGAAGGAATCCTTTACTGTGAGGGTGATGAGGCAGTGGGATAGATTGCCCAGAGAAGCTGTGGATGCCCCATCCCCAGAGGTGTTCAAGGCCAGCTGGCTGGGGCTCTGAGCAACCTGGTCTAGCAGAAGGTGTCCCTGCCCATGGCAGGGTTGTTGCAACTAGATGATCTTTAAGTTCCCCTCTAACCCAGGCCATTCTATGACTCCATGATAAGCTTAATTAAGTTATATTAATACCCACTCAAAAATAAATATTCAGCAAAAAAAAAAGGACACCCCTAGTACCCTGAGGAACAAGGAGCGTGCATTAACCAAGTTTGCAGATTCTGCCTTCTCCAGAATGCAAAGATGCAACAGCTTCAGCTGAGATCTAGAAATAACTTATCTTCACCAGATCTGAAGGTCCAAAACCACACATTTAATGTTATTAAATGGCATTTCATGGCATTCCAGACCATTCAGAAGTTTCATTGTCCACATAACTTGCAGTAAAAACCTCAATTAGCAGATGATCCATAATTCAGCATTAAACTCCTGTAACACAAACTATACACATACATTCACCGGTTTTCCTTTTTAAAGGACTCTTCATGCTTTGGGCTACATACACTAGACAAGAAAACAAACTCCATATAAAAAGTACAAGTCAACTTCCAAGCTCTCATGGGTGGAAGAAAGTTCCTCACATCTCAATGAAGATGTCTATTGTGTGAATCAAATGTAAAAAGGGAAAAAGCCTTCTTCCCCTTCTTTGATTTACAGGGCAACACTTTCACAGTTGGTGCCTCAATCCACCCCCATTTAAACACAGCCATCTTGGTTCTAGAAAGATGCAAACATTATCTTCAGAAGCACAGGGAAATGAAGAGAAAAGCCTATCTGAAAACTAGACAATAATTAAGACCATTACCACATTCTCTAATTAACAGCATCGTTTTTGTATCACTGAGCAGCTAGCATATCTGTGGCTCATTTGCAATGCATATAGTCCTACTTTTATCCCTGGCAATTCTGACTCTTCTGCAGAGCCAAGTCAACTCTTTAACCTGTCATAATCCACAGAATCACAATGGCAAAAAGAGCTCATTGTGGGGGCTGGATGGTATCTAGAAATATAGTTTTTATACTGATTAACTTCCCAATTCTGCTCACACTAGATCAGTCAAGCACAAGGTCCAAGGAAGGTTGCAGGACTATCTCACTGGCCATTCAGTCACCATTAGAGTGGCTATGCTGCTCTATAAAAACCTCCCTGTAAAATGGAAACTGCAAGACTTTCACCGCACACCATTCTGAAGTGCACTGTTCGGGAATAGCTCCACTATTACCGTCCCCTCCCCGCTCCCGGCTTTCCGAAGTGCACACGCAGCAATGCCACAAAGGGCACAGCACGCAGCAAAGCCTCTGCGCTCAGGAGCCTCTTAAATCAAAACACCAACAGATTTTGTCTGCAGATGCCGGGAACTGCCTTCACGCCTCCCTCCCTCCAAGAAGGGCGGCAGAAAGGGGCCCGACAGCCCGGCCCAGGCGGGCCCCAGGGGCGGGAAGGCCAGACCGAGCCCGCGGCCTTGCTCAGCACCCACCGAGCGGCTTTGGCGCCCACGGCGGCTCCCCCCTTCCCCCACCAAACCCTCCCAGCCGCCCCGGCCCCGAGAATCGCGGCTCTCCCCGCGGTTCCCGGCCCGAACGCGC